>VXAZ01000953.1:3458232-3488303 GCA_013399875.1 Gymnorhina tibicen | reverse complement strand
CGCCGGAGCCACCGCCCCCCGGGCGAGGCTTCCCTGCCCGGGAAGCGGCCGCCCTCACGCCCACGGGGACTCCGGCCCCCTGATCCCCCCCCGGAGCCGGGCCCTGCTGCAGCCGCTGCTGCACCTGGTGGGGATCTGCGGTGGCACCCGCTACTCAGCCCCCGAGGCCTGATGTGACGCTTGAACCTCTCCCCGTAGTTCAGCCTCCTCTGCGCCGCGGGGCGTCCACACGCTCCTTCACATCTCCTGCCGCTGCTTTCCCCATCGCCCCCTCCTTGCTCCCGATGCCCACCCCCAGAGCCCCGCTGCTCTTCCAAGGCTCTGCAGCTCTTCTCCATCCAGCCATGCTCCTCGCCTGTCCTACGCCGCCACCCTCTCCTCCAGGAGAAAGATCAGTCCCTTGGAGCTATCTACCATCCCAGACTACGGTGTCCTTGGGTTTTCTCCAAGGCTAAGTGTATTGCCAGGCACTCTAATGCCTCGCTTTCCGGACGGCTTGGTGTGTGCTTCCACCCAAAGCCTGCAGCTGCAGCGCCCTTCGCCCCTGGTCACAAGAGGTCTGCCCTGAGGAAGAACCTCCCACCACCCAGGGAGAAGGGCCTGGTTTGCCTGAAGCCTGCCTTGGGCACCAAATTACTGGCACCGCTTGCTCTGGGCAGGTGGGAAGGAAACAGGAGAGTTCTATGTCAGTGCAAGTCACTTTTTCTACGTGTAAATGTTGCTCCGATTTCATCTCACTTTTGGGTTGTCTTACCCTTTAAAAATATTTAAGTTTTCAAGACACACAATGAGCTAGCAACTGGGAATGTATGAAGAAAATCTAGACCTCCTAGATTCCAGTCCTGTGCTTTGAACTGCTCAGGGATGACCCCGGCCACAAATGGAACAAATGCAGAAGAAACGGAAGTTATTCCTATTAGATAGTGTATGTTTTGCATTATTGTGGCTTCTGTAGATGGCATCTTTTATTTTTTCCTTCCACTTTGCCTTCACTCCGTTTTTCTAAATTAACGCTACAGTTTTATTTGTGGTGCTTGCCCCCTACTCAACACCCATAGCCCATAGAATGACTTCCCAGTGGAACAGTCAACCAGGAATGACAAGAAACATTTCCATATCACTCTGATTTAGTAGTTACATTACCTCCTATTTTGCATGGCATACATGCTTACCCAACCCTGTGACTGACTGGAAGAGTCTGATATCAACTGATAGGCTCCATCTTGTATTATGTATCAACATGTGTCTAAACTTGCCTAAGGCCTGAGTGCTCTGCTGCATTCCAGGGACTGTCTCTGCCCTGAAAAGCGTCTGACACCCTGCTGAAAGCCTGCCTCAGTCTCACTGCCTGCTAAGGGCTCTCCACGGCCCACAGGCTTGCTTCCTCCCTGCTCAGAGGTGGGTGAAATGTGACAGAAGACAGCAGGCTCGAGCTTACGCAGGACACGCATCTGGGGCAGGGGAGAGACTCAGTACAAGGAGCAAGGCTTTACTTGTGCCATGTGGGGGAGGTACTGCCCTGCCTGAAAGGCTATGGAAACTCAGGGGAAAACATCAACAAGGGAAAGAGGCCTTTACCAAAGGTCTTTAACTAGCCTTCTTTGAAAGCAACAAAGAAACTCTGCTAACTCTATTTCTTTTCCTACTATGTTGCCCTGGCAGCTGCTCAAGAAGAGTTAGAGGATTTCTCAATACTTGTTTCATGGTTTAGAGCAGCAGGACTTGTTGCAGTACCCCACGGAAAGGAGATTGCTAAGAGATCTCAGCTAGGGATGTACACAAACCTCAGTGAGCACCAGCACCCATGCCCTGCCCAGACCTGGTGCAGATACCTGTTAGACCCAGCAGTGAAGCCCCCTCACACCCAACCAGGTCACACAGAAGACTGGCAAACGAAGAATACACTGAAGATGGGCTCGGGGGCAGATTCTGAGATACTGTTACATGCTTATCTCTCATCATCTGTTTAAACCTCTGAGACACGAGGAAATGTTTAGTATGAGTCAAGCTACATGTGTAGTAGCGTCATAGTTCAGAAATTTGTGAAGTGCTCTGCGCCTGTACACTACAGAATAGGTAAAATTAGAGTTGATTAGGGGTTTTTTTTAAGGTATCTGAATGGATTTCATCGATTCACACGAGAAGTGTTTCAGCTGGAATGGACTTTTGGATGTCCAGTCTCCCCATTCAGAACACGGTCAACTAAAGCAGGTTGCTTGGGGCTGTGCCAGGCAGGGTTTTGAACATCTCCAAAGACAGAGTCCACAACCTCCCTGGGCAACCTGTTCCAGTGTTTTAACACATGCATAGTAAAAATGGGTTTCTTCTCACATTTAAATGTAATGTCATGTATCTCAGTTTGCACCTGTTCCCTCCTTTCCTTTCACCAGATCCCACTGAGAAGAGTCTGGCTCCACTTTTTCACTCCCTTCCAACTGGTATTTATACACGTTGATACACGTTTACACACACCGATTCCACTCTGAAACCTCTTCTCAAAGCTAAAAAATCCCAGTTCCTGCAGTGTCAGATGCTCCAATCCCTGAATCACGTTAGTGGACTCACTCCAGGATGTCCATGTCAAAGGTGGTCTCTGGTCCAGAGTGTGCTTGTAATACAAGCCACTTTCAGTGTTCAGTTCCCTTCTGTTTTGATCTTTTCCCATTCCTGCTGGAATAGTGGCCAGGAGATGTTTTAGGAAGGATTTATAAGTGGTCAAGTATATGGCCTGGCACTGCTTTATGGTATGATCTTAGATGCATACACAGATAGATGAGGAGGCAGAGCACTCATATGAAGCCAGGTCCAAACTGTTTCATGAGGTGGCACACAAAAAAAGGGATATGATTTCCGATTCTTCATCCCTTTCCGCAGCAGACTTAAGAACATTTTATGAGATTTATGAGATCATAAATACCTTTGATTTGCTTCTAATTTGTCTCTTTTCTGTGGAAAAAAAAAAGAATCCTTATCATGTGAATGCCAATGCTGCAACCTCAAGTTCACTGGAGGCAGCAGAGGAAGGCTAGTAGATGTCCTGCACCTATTTCAGCAAGTAAGTTAATAAAATAATTCTTTTCTGCTTAAGCCAGCAAGACCTGAGCCTTTTTCAGGTTTTACAAAAAGCAATGTCTTCCCTTAACTCCCCTTTGATTTGTTTTTTCCAATAGCAACATGATTAACATTCTCTTTTCATACAGCTCCTCGAGGGGGTTGTTTCTATCCTTAGCTTTGAAGAAACACACAGGAAAATGTTAAAAGTGCAAGCAGGGACATTCTCCTCCTGCCTGAAACATGACGATCCAGACAGTTCTTGTCCTCATCACATTTTCTGAAGGGTCTATGTGCCTTTCCACCAATGCAGTACCATCTGACCAGGGCCAAGATGGGTGGATGGTGTAGTCCAACATGAAATACACACACTTGCAGGAAATTCAAAATGATACAGAGATCTGCCTTCTAGAGAAAGTACTCATACATAATTCCACTAATACATCTACTGCATTCCTCAGGCCTCTGTTTTTCACTCTGGAAAGCATGAATTGGACAGAAAACCAGGGAGAGATGAGGCACTTTCTGAAATGTGGACATTATCCTTTCGTAAGGCAAATCCGTTAGGGTTTTGAATCATCCTGTCTTACACGTTGATTTGCTGATCACAGTGCATGAGCAACCTGCTATTCACTGAAATCATCTGAATAAAGGTCTACATTCTGTCTTCCATGATCATGTATTGTAAACGGGTTTTCACACAACTTGACACATACGTTACACTTTTAAGTCACCTCTCAGCTCAAGTTTGCTTTCCTTTTTCCTCCAGGACCTTAGCTTCACTTATTTTTAAATGACTCAATCTCCTTATCCTTATATTTTTCTATTGATCATGTTTGTGGGCCGGATTCTGCTGTTTGGAGATACACACATACAATATTTTTGTTAAGATACTGTGGTTGAATTTGCTGTAGATTTCCTCCATCACCTTGGAAACCAGTCTTCTTCTTTCCTCAAAATCCAGGCTCCACCTTCCCCAACACACAGATAATTTCTGTCTCTAACAAAATTCAGTGACAAAATCACATATCTACGTATGTCCATAAAACCTGATTGATTTCTGAGCTTGGTATTGTTTTTACTATTTCCTGAGTAGAAGGTAAAGATCATTCTCAAGTTACAAGCCACTAAAGACAAAATTTGTGTGCATAATGCCCTGAGAATGAGAGGCAGTGCTTTGTCAAGAAACGCAAGCATGAGCTGAGCCAGCACAAGTATAAATGTCACTCTGAATTACAGCCTGCTTTTATACAGCATCAGCTGGAGCCTCCAGCACGGGGTGCAAAGTTTTTTCCTGAGACTGGGTGTCACTTCATAGGTCCTATCTGATGAAAGTGCTTGTACAGCCAATCTGAGCTGTGCATGATCGTGCTCTTGGCCGCTGACCTCAATCCAGCATCTTATATCGAAAGTTTAAGTAAACGTGCAATGACAGAAATACACAAGGTGCTACTTTTCAGCTCTTATGCTGCAAAAAATCTTGTCTGGAGGAAGAGAGAGAAGCCAGAGGGACATGACTACAAAAGCACTTTCCTTCCCTTTTGGGGTGGTTGCTATTTAGAAAGGAAAAAAGCGTAGTACTGCGCAGCTGAAGAAACAGCATGACATTTATTTTGCATAGCAACTTGTATAAAAGCTGCTGAGCCCTTCATGGAATTAATTATTGGAAATACACGATTTCTGCCCAAATAAAGAGAAATGGTGGTGGGTAGCAAACACTAGAAAAACTTCACTTGGCTAAGATTCTGTAAAATCCAGTTCAGGATTCAGTTGAAATCTTACTTCCATTTCAAAGCAGACAGAGGTAGAGCTTTTCTTTGGGTTCAGCAGATTTAAAGAATACTGAAGAATATTGTTTAAAAAAAAAAAAAAGCAAGCAAAAAACCCACAACCAAATCCCCACACCCCAGAAGCATTTTCTACGTATATTTAAAGGGAAAAAAATAAGGTAGATTTCATTTGTACAGTTGAAAAGGATGAGAGAGGAAAGGAACCTGATTTATTTACTTGTCCCCAAGTTAGAAGGCTAAACTCTGTTGCATACCATGACCTTTCCTGTGTGTTACAGGTACCTCGCAGCTCCCTGTAGACCTTATCTTAAGGGGTAAGGGACATTAACAGGCAGCCCTCCTCTCCCTTGTAACTCTAGTCAGTCATAGCAGGGTGGGGGCACAGAGGCTGAAACAAAGGACAGCATGAGGCCTCAAAAAGGAATAGCTGGCCATAGCGGGAGCAGAAACACTACTTCAGTCTGTTCTGGGGGACCCAGCCACAGGACAAATCCTGTTTATGTGCAACTGCCTGGCAGCCAGAGAAGCCCTAAGCGTGCGTGAAGCTGAGGAACAAGACTGGACACACTGGAACACTTGGGAATGAAAGCTTTTAACAAAGGGCAATAAACATGCAGGAAAAAGAAGAGGTAGAGGAACAGAACCTTGAGTCTGCAGACTGAAATTATGTGTTCAGTGAAGCTGCCAAAGAAAAAAGCGTAATTGGTGTTTTAATTCTGGGAAAGAGGGAGCATTTTTCCAGGCTGGAGAAGCACCGTGAGCTGCTGCAGCTGATTAACAGTGCCACCAGCCGGCCTGCTGGAAGAGGGCCAGTTTGAGAGACTGGGGAAAACAAGGTACATCCATGCTCACCACATCTCACCCCTCCAAGTCCTCACAGTCGGACTCTGATCCTGCAGGCACTTTGCCAAATGCAACGGGGGCTGTTCCTGGGAACAGCTGCAAGAAAGGCCTTACCCACAGAGGTGCTGTGCAGCACTGGCTGCCCTCCGCTCCAGCAGGGTCAAAGCAGGTAATGAATCCCGTGAGGTTGTCTGCTACAGCCAAGAGTGAACGACAGAGTATCCTACTCAGGAGGGCTTCTCCTCGTGTGAAGCACACCAGTCAGCATGATGAGCCATGGCAGGCCTGGAATTATTAAATAACCAGATGGTGCCACAGAGGCAGTGTAAATGCAGCCAGTGAGATGTATGTCGGCAATGAGATATTTAAGGACATACTCTCCGCTGCTTGTGGGGTGATTTCCTATTGGAAGATGAACTTTAAATTGAATTAAGTTTGGCACCTCACAGTCTCCCTGGTCACAGTACTTACTAGGAGAGCTACTATTGCCTGGTTGTACAAAAACACCCTAAAAATATGTTGGCTGAAGTCAACAGTGTCAACAATATGAAAAACAGGAAAGTTCTCTTGCAGTAGAGCAAAGCCAACACCAACAACTCTGCACTAAAAAGTGAATCAAAGGGTCATGGAACCTTTCACACAGTTTTTTAGACAGCAGTAAGGAACCGGTTTTGCCCAACAGCTGCAACAAAAAACTGTGTAATGAAGTAAGAGCTGTGGGAGAAGGAAAGGTATCATTTATAGTCAGTCTCAAATTTTGGCAGCCTTGCACACCTTTGCCTAGGATACTTACTGGTCAGCAATTTGCTTGACTTTAACGACATGATTAGGTAGCTAAATTTTATATTTGAACAAATGCAAGTCAAATGGATTTCTGAGAAGAGTATAAATAGTTCATCCTGTGTGGTTGTCATACAGCTGATAGGTTCCTTTCAGCTGTGTTATATGTGGGCATGTAGACTGAATGGCAGGTAACCACTAAAAAGCTGATTGAAAAGAGGTACAGTGAGATAAGGTATGAAATTTGAGAGGGAGGGAGGAGGCAGGGAAATACAGCCAAACAATACTGTATTCCAAGCCCTAACAGTAACTTAATGTAAGGGGTAACAATGGACCATCAGTTAAAAGTTTAATTTTCCATCTCCAAAACAGATCTGGGATTGAGCCAACATCCTTCCTCTCTGGGCTCTGAAGCTAGAGGGAGTCTCATTCCACTCCAGAGCCACTGACAACATGCAAATGTTGGGGCCAGTCTTGGCAGAGAGGTACAGGTGTGAATAATGGCTGTGCAAGCCATGTTTCTGACGTGAATGCACATGGACTGCCAGAGTAATGGTCACTTTTTGCACATATTCTTGGTGAAATTAAGTGCATCTTCATGGCTTTGAGACTGTTGTTGAAGATGAATATGGCTGTGAAGCAGGGGGGGAACCTTTATTCCTAGAGAAGTAGTATCTAATAAAGTGTCAAGGAAATGCTGTCAAGTGTCAACAAATACAAGACAACAAGTCCACTAACAGACTCCCCAAGGAAGAGAGCCAGCTCTGAATACTTTTGTCTTTGTTTCAGGTTTTCAGTTTCACAGAATTGCTGACAGTGTCAGTATAGCAAATGCATGTCTTCCAAGAGAAATGACAAAACAGAGCTTCCTTGTAAACCTGCTTCCTTTCCTGGAAGGTGAAAGCCTTCCTAAGCCTGTCCTAACACACCAAGTTTCATCATGTTCAGCCAAGGAAGCAGGCTATCACTTGTTTGGAACGCTGTAACGTTTTTTTATATTCTCACTTTTGCTGCTTTCTGAGTCACTTCCGTTAATCTGAAATTCCAGTCGTGTCCCCCTCAGATGTGGCACATACAGGTAAGTCCATGCTGTCAACAGAAGACTAGCACCTGGTTTTAAGAAATTCTGACAGGCATGATGAATCACACTCATCTGTCATTAAAATGCTAAGTCTTTGGTGTGGAATGAGTACCTGGATGCTGTCAGAAATGCTGGATGCTGACAGCAAAGTCAAAGAAACCAGGTTTTTAGCCGTACTTTGGCATCTGTGCCTTGCCTTGCTTCCTTGCTTTGCATTCACCAAGGTATTTACGGGATCACTTCAGTACTAGATGGTGAACAGAATGAGACACACCCAAAAAGGATACATAAGAGTGGGCACACCCCGTGTTGCCAGGTGCTTTCGGATGAGCCGCTCGGTGCCGTACCAGTTGAAGCCTTTTGTTGCATACCCGATCCGTGGAAGATGCACTGTTGCTGAGAAGGAGGGAACAGAGTGCACACTCTTCAGCACACGATACGCATACAGAAAGCAATCTAGAAAAAGATTTCAAGCTACCCAACAAGAACAGAAGAAATATTCTTGAGCAACGTGTCTGCTATGGAGATCTCACTTCACTTCAGAAAAAAACAGTAGAGAGGTGGAAACTGATCATCATCTTTCCGTGCAACCACACACGGATGGATTCGCTGTTCTACGGCACAGACACCTACCATTCCTTTTCTTGGCTGCTGAATAAATCTTCTTCAGGCCCTTTTCCAAAGCTGACAGCTTAATGCCAGACAAGTTGTTGGACCGATCCCGGTGCTGAGCCACAATCAAGGCCAGCTAAGAAGAAAACAAAAAATTGAAATGGAATCTATATACAGTACTAAGAGACACAGCGACAGTGCTGGAAAACTGCATTACTAACTTCTAGCTTTAATAAATGAGGAAATGAACTCATTATGTCTAATATTTTACTGCAACTTAGCCATGTCCAGTAATCAGTGCCATTATTATTGCGAAAAAGACATAAGGTTCATTTCACACAGCTTCAAAAAGATATGGATAGAGCAAAACAGAAAAAGAACTTCTCATTCTCACCAAATCTTGTCCGTTTTTCCTGGATCTTTTATCATCAATAGGGAATAGCAGGGTTCCTCCTAATTCCAGGTCTGTCCAGAAAAAATGACAACAATATGACAACGATATATGACAACAATAAAAAATCAGTCCTGAAGAGTAAACAGGTAGTCAATGCAGCAGTGATTCCACTGTCACATTCTGTATTACTCTCTGAGACTGTATCTCCTCATGATGGTTTTAGCAGTCAGATCCTTTGCTCAGGGAAACATGACAAACGTTTTCCCCCTGAGCCACACAGTCACATGCACACATCCCAGTTAAAGGCAACAAATGGAAAGAGAGACACTGAAATGAGAAGAAAGCATCTCCCAGGAAATTAGAAAGATCAACAGGTCCACCTTATGGGAAGATGTTCATTCCTAACCAGTTGCAGGTATCTTAAAACTGTTAATACATGCTCAGGAAAAGATTAGTGCTTGGAGGGAAGCAAAGGCTCAGCTGAGTACTGCCTGAGGTGGCTTTCACCTTTCTTAAAAGCACTCTGACAGAAGATGCAGTGCTCTGTCTTGTATAGTGAAAAACATTCTGTGAATAATGTACAAGTTTGGGGTTTTTTCCCTTTTTTATGACTTGCAGGATGGATTGGAATGATCAACCCCTAACACAGAGTTCTCACACTCCAAACAAGTCAGATCAAACCACCCACTGAAGTAGTACTTTCAGAGCTAGGGAGGCACACATCTAGAGAAAAACACATGAGTATCGAGGTATCCAGGCACCTCATTCCTGCAGTGTCAGTGGGGTTTAAGCTCTTTCAAGTATCTTGGCCTCAGGTCATATTTTAATCTCTTACCTTTCATCTTTCCTGCCATCTCATATATTTTCCTTGGCTGATCAGACCGAGCCTCTAGAGCAGTGAATAAACCCCCCCTTCCCCAGCGGCCGGAGTCATCTAGAATGAAATGACAAATTAGACTCCTTTTAGAAGTGAGGTTGGAGACCACCCCTGCGGGAAAGGCAGCTGCTCTGTACACAGGCAACAAGTGATTATCAAAACCAGATATGGGAACTACATACAAACTTAAGTCAACCACTATTCAAGGGACTATCCTAAAGGATAAACCTCAGCCCTTGAGAAAAACAAACTTGTCACAGTTCCTTGAAAAACTCTGCAGAAAAATTCCTTACTGTCCACTGAGAATGCAGAAACAAGCACTAACCATAGCACTGAGCACATAAACCTGACAGTATCCTGACATACACACGTATAGGTACACAGAGCATGAATGTAGTATGGCCCCAGATTGGTGCCTTGGGCTTCCCACACTAGGTGTTTGCAGACTTTCACTTTCACTTGGCATTTCCACTTCAAACATGAGGTTTCATGCAGAGTGTAACCTAAGCCAAAGCAGATGATGATGTTCTGCTATAGCCCTGCCCAGAGAGCAGCTCCAACACTGGTTCGAGAGAAACTCCGTAATGTGACTGACTTTATCTCCCTCAGCTTTAGCGTCTTAAAAGAGGGCCTTAAATTAGGAGACTAGCCTAGAGCCTCTGTACTGTCAGTGTTGAGAGACAAGCACCAAGAAACTCTGACCTCAACCTCTGAAGTGTCTGTCTCTCTCTGCTGACTGGAAAAAGAAGATGAATTTCAGTATCTCAGTTTGATCCCTACAGCTTCCACAGGATAAACAAAAGGCCCTGCTCTCAGGAAATGTCATCATTTAGCCACAGATATAAAATTTCAAGCCCTACAGGCACCTTTGAAGAGGTTTACCCATAAATCCAGAGCGGGCATGCAAAGACCCTTGCACACCTTGTTAGTGCTTGTGTGGGTTATACATGCTGAAGTAGAGGCTGTATTGCCTCTGCACCACTTGAGATTAAGTCAGACTCAAATCCAAGTTATTTCAGAATTAGAAATTATTGAGCCAATAGGGACAATTCAGCTCCCTTGCTCACCCCACCCAGCAATACTCCTGTTGTTTACAAGTCCCACCTAGGCAATGCACAATGATGGCATCTTCCTCTTCTGCTTGGGGGTGGGTTACATCTCCCATGACGTACTTGATATAGTTCTGGTCTGCATCTTTGTAATCTAAATCCACATTCCGCCCCAACTCATCCTCCTCAAACTCCTCCTCAGAGCCACTTTCCTCTGAAGGAAGGCAGGTAGATGTGTAATGATTGGCCTCCCACCAGGCCATCCTGAAACCAAACAAGAGAAGAGGATGTTCAATGAAAATCAAAGTTGGGGGCACACAGCTTGGTTTAAATCGTTGCAGTGAAACACAGGAGACCCAGACCTGCACTCCCTCTGCTCCCTCCCCTATTTTAGGCCAGAACAACAGTTACCACAGTTCTTATCTATGATATTAAGAGCCACGTGCCAATGTGATAAGCCAATTGCAGGCATGGATGAAGTGAGCATATAACAAAGGGCAAGGAGCTACTTGGAGTGGTGAAAAGGAAGAACACCTGGGAAACAAGAAGGAGAAAGTTAAAACATGTGCCAGAGAGTCACAGATGTCAGACCAATTTATAGGGGCCAACTGTGACATTTCAGAAAGCTTCTCCCAGATGCTCATCGATTGTACAGTCAGACATGGGGTTCTTATTCAGGCCATTCTCTATGAATTAAAGTAGATGTAGAGTCAGGCAGGGTATTCAGGAGGAAAGAACCCTTCCTAGGGACTCAAGCCATTTTTCCACCTTCACATCCCCATGTTATGCAGTTCAAGCATATTATTTTTCTCAATCAGACACACATTTCTAAATTATAGTGCAATAGACATCAGTTTACAAGTAGTAGTTCAATGCAAACCTTACTTTTTCTTGTGTTCTGCCTCTGCTTTTGCTGCCTTCTTTTCCTCCATGAGCCTTGCTCTCTTTGCTGCTGCTTCTTGGCGCTTCTTCCTCCGAGCCTCCAGCTCCTCTTCACTCAGCAAGTGCTTCCTCCTGGCCGACGGTTCCCAAAGGCCTGTGAGAAGGGCCTGTGAGAAGGAGAAAGAAGACATATCACAGAAACAAACTGTTCATTTAAAGCCATGCCTGATGCCCTCCTTAACCTACATTCCTTTCCCATTTGTTTAGTCGTCCACAAGTCTTAATCATCAGATCTCAATTGTCACATAATATGTGGGTTTGTGACCTGAGTTTATATGAGTGCCCCGTACAGCATATCTCAGATCTGTCAGCAGAACTGCTGAATTGTCAAGCCCTGATTCCAGAGCCAACTTTAGTACACTGACATCCAAATCTTTTAACATGCCTTCTGCAAGCTGTAGGTAAAGAGAGAAAACCGCCAAGTTTCATTTTCCACAAGCAAATGAAAGAGCATCATGTGCCTTGTCACATCTGCCTTACGTTTGCTTTGTTCCGGAGAGCTCTCCCTTCCTTACTGGTCTCTTCAATCAATGCTTTCTGAAGATCCAAAAGCTGATCAAATGCTTTTTTGTCTTCTCTGCTGGCTTCTTTTGAATAATCTCTGCCTTCATACACGTACATGTGATCTTTAAAAAATAATTTAAAAGTGTGAAAGGGAACTGAAACCTACTAACACCTAAAATGTACAGTGAGATCAAAAAAATTTGGCTCTTCTGTGACGTTGTTCTACCCTCAGAACAGAAATCCTCTAAGCAGAAAAAGTTCTTCACTCATAATTTTCTGGTATGACCAGAGTCAGCATCATGTAGAAACAAGAGAATCAAGATTTCTGCTTCCTTAGACAAAAGCTTTTAATTTAAGATGTTTAGACTGGAAAGGAACCTTTCTCCCTATTTCAGTCAATTAATTATTTTAAAATGTGGTTCCATCGCTGTTCTCTTTGGTCATTCCATCTCTGCCAGTAGAGAATTCATTTAGCTCTGCTATGTAGTTACAGGCAGCTCTTGTAAAGGGACAGCAAATCTTTGCTTTTGAGTTCCCAAATGAAATGAAAGCACGGAACTCTGGCAGCCCAGGGTTGCTGCTCACCACGTGAGTTATTTTCCCAATACCTATTACACAGTGTGGTACCACTGCTCCTCTTTTAAACCACCACCAGAAAATACCACTCTTTGCTAATTCTCAGCAAATAATTACTCGTTGCTGGCAACTGCTGCTGGATGGACAATAACTATCCTGCAGGGCCACATTTCAACTTCAGTCACAAATCTATATTTAAGTGCTACTGTGTACCCAGACAAAAATTCAGTCTTTCTCTGGGAAAGAAGGCACTGGTACAGGGGAAGTAGAAATTATTTTCATATAGTATGGGGCTATGAAAAACTAACCAAAACTGGGTGACATTTGGGCTGGAGAGCAGAGTTCTGAAGACAGAGTAGGTTTGTTTTAGTTGTATAGAATCCATGACTCTGCATTTTTTATCTCACCTTTTGGATTTTCATAGCCAATAATCTTTTATTTGGAGATACAAAATGAAACACCTGCTATACAGCCTTTCCTTAAGTTACTATTACATCTCCAAAACTGTAGATCTATCTTAATAGTTCTCTGTGGGAAAAGCAGTAGGTACAATAGGAATATTTCCCCATTTCTCAGGAATTTCCATCTGAGGTATTAAAGAATGAAAAGGAATTCAACTCCCAGCCACCAAAACTGGGCAAATATTGTTAACATTATCTTACAAACAGGCAAATAAGGACACCAAAAAGAACAAAAATACGGACAAAGACTCAGAAATAAAGTTTGTGGATAGGCCACAAGCAAAATCCAAGTAACTTAATTACAATTCTGCTTTTCTTCTTCTTGCCTGAAAAATGCAACCCCTATCCGGGATGCCTTCTCTACCAGCACTCAAGTGACACAGCTGTTGAGATTCTTAACTTACTCTCTGTATCCTCCTCTTCATTCTCTTCCTTTTGTGGCAGCACAATGTCCATTATCCACTGCCCTCCTTTTGTCTCTCCAAGGATCTTCTCTAGCTCCACATCCTGTATAGTACTTCCCTCAGATGAAAGCAATTTATCCAGGCCAAATTTCAATATTTCACTCAGCTTTAACAAAGAGAAGGGGAAGTTCAGTATTATTATCCTCTAATTCCATGTCAATCCCAGTGTCTCAGGCTTCTCAAGCTTAAATGAAAAGGATGTACAAGTGCAGGAACCTAAGCTTTAAGGCTGCCTGTCCAAATATTTATGCTTTAACATGCCCTGTTCTCCCAACACCTGATGGGACAAGCCCCAGCAACATACCTCCCTCAATCATAACTCATCCAGACTTGAACAGTCGTTTTTCTTCAGGGCTAAATGACAAAACAGCACTGTACTGACTGCATTCAAGCAGCTTTCTTCACAGCCAGAAGAAATGCTTTTGCCCCCAATCCCTTTAAAACAAAAGCCTAAATACCACAAAAACCCAGGGGGAGAAAAATATCAGCATGGAATTTCCTATGGGCTCAGTTCCACTTCTCCCACAGAAACTATAATTGCTGATACTAATACTAATGGGGCAGGGAGGGGAGGCAGATGGGGAAAAGATACACTAAATCCAAATCTCTTCTAGGTTTAGCTGCACACAGGGGATATATTCCCTTAAATGTCACTTTGCTTGAGGTTTTCAAGCCAAGTTCTCAGCACAAACCTCAGCTTTCAGGTCAGAATTATAAATCATGCCCTGATTTATAATGCCCCTCTTCCTGAGACACTGTACTTGGCAAGAGGCCAAAAGAAGGTCAACCGAGTTGCAGACTAACAACCAAAAGCTGACTAGGTTATCAGCTGACTTCTTATCAGCTCTGTTTGTGAGAGAAAAGCAGCAGATCAGAGACAGATCAGTTCTAGAAACAATGAGTCAGCTTCCACTTTTTATAATTTCCACTAATTATAATTAAAAAACACAGAAGACAAAGAAAGGTTCTGTCTTCTCCTCTCCTCCAACAAAACACACCCTTTTCCCACAATGAATGCACTTCAAAGTTGCAAAAAACTGTCTTCAAACATCAGATGTTGTCTGGACCTGGGGATGTCATTTCGGTTCCTATATAAAAAAGCTGTCGTGTCACTGCACAACTGTTTGGGGAGGTTCAAACCCGACGTAAACACAGAAACATTCTGGGACATTTCTAAGGTGGTCACTGGAGTCAAATTGAGGCTGTAACTCTGGTTTACCTGTAACTCTGCTGCTCCCTGAGGCTTGGGCGCTCCCAGAGCAAAGTGCCCCCCTTCGACAATGGCATTGGTCAGGCGGAGCTTAGAGGCAGCTCTTCGGTAGATTATTTCTTCAACTGTATCTCGCCCGATCAAACGGATAATTTTTACAGGCCTTGAAACGTTTAAGAAAATTCTTATTACTTACTTTATTTTGAGGTGCACTAAGCTATTTACTATCCCCTCACCCACTCCTTTGGTAGGTAAAGAAGGCAGGGACAAAGTGAACAAAAATAATCAGCACAGATGTGATGCTGATACAATTCTGCTTGACACAGGAGAAATGCTCACTGCAAAAGTGCAGGGAAACCTCCAGCCTCCATCTCCTACTCCAGATTTATGAAGTTCCCACCCTGGATACACGACAGGGATAAGACTGTATGAGGCTGCAGCTGGAAAATGAAGACACAAAATCCTCTCTGCTCCCCTTTGATCTTCAATCTCTCCTCATACTTTAACCTTCCATTGCCTATGGAAAGGGAAAGTAATACTGAGAGGCCAAGAGAGTCAGCAACCAAACCACAAGTAGTGACATTTCTCACTTGTGCTGCCCGATCCGGTGAGCTCTTGCTATTGCTTGCAAGTCATTTTGTGGGTTAAAATCACTATCAGTAAAAATTACTGTATCTGCTGCTGTCAGATTCATGCCAACTCCACCTACAAACAAAAGAAGAAGGTCATAAAATATGTCACCAACAGAAAATAAAGGAGAAGCTGGAGAATTTATGCTATGCAAAGTTCTGTCAGATCTGATCAACTGTATCTAATTCAATCCTTCTCTCAAACCCATATCTAAGTCTCATAAGGATCTAAACAGATGGGTAAGCCTTCCATTTCCAGCTTCCAGCTTTCTGCAACAGCCCAAAGGAGAAGCTGTGCAATGCAGTGTAATCAAAAACCGTAGAGTGTGAGTGAACCAATGCAAAGGGGACTGATTGTCAAGACTGATGAACATAGACATAATTCTGCTGGCAGGCAGATTATCCCAGCAAGGACTGGCTTCCCTGAGGCCACAAGGGACTGCCCAAGTCATGACTTGGCTGCAGCACAGAACCAGCTGTAAGTACACCACTGAAACAGTGGGGAACACCAAGCCAAACTATACAATAACCAGAGCCCAGGTGTTTATATGACATAAAGGTTTTGAGGTTAGAACTTGAGCTCTCATGAAATAAAAAGATAAAAAAACCCAGTTAATTTTACATTTTTAAATACCTCTACTGTGACCACATACTGTAGTTAAAGAGGGGACAGCCTGCTGCCTTATATTTCTCCTAGCTCATGACAAGACACCTTCACTGTAATCAGAATATCCCTGCAAGTGGACACAGTCATGCACCTGAGAATCTCTGTCCATAATATAACAGCAATGGCAATACTGTTAGCACACCTGTTCCCAGCTGAATTCAAGATGCTTTGGCCAGACATAGCAGTATGCAGCAGAAAACAACTCTAAGTCTGGCTGGCATGGGAGGGAGAGTTCAGGCACCATGGTGAGAGACACACATGCTCCTGACATCCACTACTAGGGTCTTCCCTTCACTCTTCCTGTGTGCTCCCCTCAGTGCACTGTGGTGTCACTGGAGCCAGGCTCATCGAGACAAGTCTAACCAGAAGCCCAAAGGAAGACTTGGTTCCAGTTTGGTGTTTGAGACCAAGCAGTGTGGATTCCTCCTCTGGAGACAAGCAGAAGCCTGGCTCTGTGCTTGTTCGAACAGAGAGACAGGGAGGTTTGAAACTGTGTAGAAGATACAGATCTGCCCAGGGAGCGAAGAGGGGAAGAAGCACAGACGGCAGTCCCAAGGAGTTCTCTGCAGCCTCAGGATGGCAAAAGGCTCTCGTTTCAGTCTGTCTGCCAGCTAAAGAGCATGTCCATGTTCAGCAAACTTGAGAAGCAATTGCATCAACTTACTTAAAGGAAGTCTGTTCCTGCATAAAGTCTGATGCTCGCAGAAATAAAATGCTAGTGAGATTCCTTAAGCTCAAACTGGCACAGAGACAGGCATTATGGAACTTGGAATAAAATAAACTCAAGAGGCTGCAATATGAAAAGGATCTTGGCATCAGCTGCCAAAAGGAAAGCACAGAAACCAGATGTCCTAGATGAGAGACCCAAGTTCAGGATGTGTCCTGTCTCCCTCAAAAATCCCCCACACGAACAGGCTCTGCAGGATTCAGAATTCCCTGAAACCTTGACACAGAGAACAAAATAAAGAGTGCAGAAGCAAGACGGGTTGTTTGTCTCTCCTTACTTACCTGCTCTAGTGCTCAAGAGGAAGATAAAGATGGGCTGTTGACCAAAGTTCTTGATGGCAAGGTGTCTCTCCTCACCCCTAACAGAGCCATCCAGCCGCTCATAGCTGTAGCCTTTCCAAACAAACAACATTAATATTTCTGAAATTTTGCCTTTGCTCTTACTCTCTTACCTCATTCTCTATTGTCTCATTGCTCTGCTGAATCTTTTTGTGCCAAATCCTCCTGACTCGGCTCTCATTTTATTGCCTTCAACTCCTTCATTTTTTCCCTGTTAAACCTCATATAAACTGAGGTAATGACTCTGACTTCCAGATCGACTGTTGGTAAAGAGTAATTTAGCTGAGTCTGAAGCAGAGACTCCTAGCATTTAATTTACTGCTTGGAAACAAAACAGGAAAATTCAGAGCCCGAGTAAAAGAACATTAGCACACAGTCCCATTTCAGACTATGCTGTGCTGGCGGTTGGCCCCACAAAGCAGGCCAACAATCATCAGATCCTCCTTATCCAAACTCCCACAGCCTTCAGTGTGTGCTTTCCTGTGAGCAAGCAGTATGGGATATGGCACTACATTTGGCTTTATCCTACATTATTAGTCGTCCAAAACCATAGACACCAAACAAAAGCCTCTTTCATGGGAAATCCTAAGTAGGCATAGAGCCATGTGGATTGAAACAAAAGAAAATGTCCCAAGAACACATTGCTAACCGTGCCAAAAATGGTCTGATCCAACCTGCCCTCACAGACATGTTGGGGCCCCACTGTCAACAACTGTTTTAATCAAAAATTAATTTCCTGGTGTAACTGTGGCTCAGTTTGTGTTTTGTGCTGGACAAAGTGAATGCGGAGCAAGCCTGCTGTCTTTACCGCAATTACTTCAGGACACAGATACACAATTGAACACAGGTATATAATGAAACATTGCTACCCTTCCATTTGTTAGCTCCATCTTATCAAGGCACAAAAGATGAAGCTACTTTGAAGAACAACACTTAAGTGCCAGCTCATTTCAGGAAGCTGGTAACAGCAAAGACCTGAACTCAAGACCCTCCAACACACAGAGCCACTGCAGGAATATGGTCTCTATCTACTAAGAACCAATAAATCTTCATCATATTCTTTTCTCCGTACCATCAACCAAAATCAGAGGAACAATTATCTGATAGAGACCATTAGGATAAGTCCTCTCCTATCAAATTGTGCAGAACATACCTCTATAGTCCATGTAGTCCTGCAGGATATCGAGCAGTTGAGTCATCTGAGAAAAGAGCAACACACGGTGGCCACTGCAAGAAGAACATGAGACCCTGTGATCCTCAGCGTACCGTGACAGCATTTCACAGCATGCTAGGGGGGTCACAACAGCTTAACCAGTCATTATTAGGCACTGTTACACAGCAAGGCTCACCACCTCTGTACACAAAACCTCCCAGAATCACGGCCCATTCCCTCACCACATTTTCAGCTCCACATCTAAATGCAATCAATTAAGCTTTATCTGCCATCATCATTTGCTGTGTCCAGCATGTGGAGTCACAGAGAAGTAACAAGGCTCTGGCACAGTTCTGCTGCTGGCTGGATGCAGGATGGTGAGGATCCAAAGGAGCCTGTCTAAAAGGACCCTCAGCTTCAGCCTAGCATGACGAGGTCTTCCTCACCACATGACTGCTCTCAAATCACACACTACAATGCATCTGAAATACTGGGAAAATGTAATATCAGCATCTCTGTGACAGCAGAACGTTTCCTTCTCCAGCAAATGACCCTCAAAGTTCAAACTCTACCTACAAAGGTGTGTTAGAAATCAACTCTCCTCATTCCCAGCCCTAGGCCTCAGACAGTGCTGTTTAAATCTGCTTCTAAATAGAGCAGAACACAGACATTTTCAAGTCCAGAATTTGCATAGGGCTGGTCCTGCAGAAAGACATTCAGTGGAGAGGTAGCCACTCACAAGGTGCTACACAGCAGGACAAAGAGAACAAAATCACATCAGAACTTCACAAGGGCTGTTGAAGCTCTGTCCTTTGGTCTTTGGGTTCCAGGTTCTGAAATCACCAGAGCACAACACAAGGGGTTCTGAACATCAATCCCAAAACATCTGAAGTTTCAGCTTATTCTTGGGTTTTTCTTTTTCACATTTGCCATGGATTCTGCCTCCCAGGCTAACACAGGCATACTAGCACAAAGCAGCTCAACTGAGGCATTGGAAACCACTCTCAGGAAACCCACAGTCAAAGCAGATATGCTGAATACCAAGTCACATGGTTATCATCCCAGGTTCTCAAATATGGCAAATATGAGAACATGTGAGAGAGTCGAGTGTTTTGAGAAATGCTTAAAGGTAAGCTACAAAAATCTTCAAGGTTCCTCTACCATCTCCAATACAGCTTTTTCTACTTCTTTCAGGTAGCGAGTAACATGCAATAAATGGGTCAGTGCTTGTGTTGTGATGAATAATTGCTCAATCTACGGCTAAGTAGGATAGTTTGCTTTCCCAGTTTACTTTTTCTCCCCACGTCAACCCCATCCCAACGTGACATACCCAGCATACAAGAATGAAAGGAGTTTATCCAACAAACACATCTTGCCACTGGCTTCAACAATATGGTCTCCAATCTCAAAGGGTTCTGGCTCAACACCTGGAACAGAAAGGAGTTTTAAAAGCAGAGCTATTACCACACAAATAACAATTCTGTGGTCAATCTCAGTGTGTCTGCACTGCCACTACTGCTGAGCAGAGCCCATGATGCTTGCTTGAGAAGTGATGGTCCTTCTCTGTCTCTAAATGACACCCTCAGTAGTTCACAAAGCATTGTGATTTCTTTGTTTAGATAAGAGAAGACATACAAATAGAAAGCTGCAGTCAGAAACTCATACTTCACACAGTCTCCTACTTTATTCATCATTATTGATGAACTGTCATGTGCTGGAACTGGTCACAAACTCACAGCTGCTACTGATTCAAGTACAAGAGTGTTTATTACTTGCTTCTTCTAAGCATTACACTAATAATAGAAAACCACTGTGTACATCAAGAAAGTTATTTTTTCTGTTTCAAGAGAGAACAGTGCTTTCCTACCATTGAAGAGGTATGGGTGGGCAACACACTTCCGAAGCTGAATTAAGACATTCTGGAGTGTAACTTTCCTTCCTGTTTCGTTTTCAAATGCATCTGGAACAAAGAGCACAGAAAAGAACAGAGCAGGGAAGCCCATGTTGTGCATTAATGGGTGTAACTGGCAATGTCTCAGTACTAAGCACTGCTCTGAAGTGCTTCAGCACCGGAGTATTTCTCTCTGTGAATCACATCTGAATTTGAATTTCCCATCTCAAGACCAATAAATCTGTTTTCGTGGACCAAGAAAAATTTCCCTCACACTTTCACACTTTTTGGACAAGCCTTTAGAAATAAGACCCCAATAAATGCTACTTTGCCTTGTCAGACTCACTGAACTTTCTGGACTCCCTGGAAAAGGTCACTGTAATTTTTCCAAGAGTGAATCATCAAAATTAGTGAAAGAAATTTGGTGCAGTTCATTTGCATTTTCAAAAGAAAAACCCCAAAAACCAGCACAGTCAAGATCTCCTGGGAAACCAGAACATTAAGAATTGCATTTTTGTGAGGAACAAAAGAAAATACATGCCCATATGCTGACTACAGTGGAAGATGAAGGTTCAAATTTCCTGGTGATGTTCATGCAAAGTGCTAGAAAGCCCTAGAAGAACAAAGGATCTCCGCTGACTACAGTGGAAGATGAAGGTTCAAATTTCCTGGTGATGTTCATGCAAAGTGCTAGAAAGCCCTAGAAGAACAAAGGATCTCCAACTCCCCAGTTTTAATTTCCCTATGACAAATAAGCACTCACAAACCACATCATGGTGGTGGTTGCATTGTCTACATAGCCCTGTAGCTTCCCAAAAAACTCATATCTGCATCCACTAGGTTGAAATTTGCTTTATGTCATCTGTGCTACTGTTGGAAAATTTGTAGAGAACCACAGATCCAAAATTTCTTGTACCACCCTTTCGTTCGAACACAAACACATGCAATAGGAGCAGGCTTACCTCATGATAACTATTTTTAATTAGAGACAGGCCCAAAGCAGATCCTCAAGCTGACCCTTCCTAGCTCTGCAATAGCTGAGCAGTAGAACAATACATATGTCTCTTATTTTGCCACAAGCTAAAACCAAAAACCAAGCAGCTCAAATTTGGCATATTTACTCTGTACATATTCTGCAGACCAAAGTATTTTCTGCTTCTTTACAACAGAGCATGCATGTACAACAGGAGTTAGTTTTGTTTTTAAAAATAATTGACAGACTTCAAAATGCTCAGTTACCTAGATCTTTTGTCAAAATGGCCTTGTAGTACTTCTTCTGCAGAGCTGACATTCCATGGTACAGAACCACCTCCACCTTCTTTGGCAGCTCTGCAGCCACCTCAGATTTGACTCTCCGAAGCAGAAATGGCTGCAGAAGGCTGTGCAGTTCTTTGGCTATGCAGACAGAGGGAGAAATTAAAAAAAAAAAAAGAAAGAAAAAAGGAAAAAAAAAAAGAGAATACTGTGTTAAAAGTAAGGAATTTATACAATACCTTCACAACTACACTTTCAAAATAAATGTAAAACAAATCTCACATCTATTAGTGAAATTATTCAAGCCACATTTTACAAACAGAGGAACCAAAACATAGCTGCATACCAGAAACACTTAGGAGCTACATTAAGACAGCTCTTGCCTTAAAAGTAATCATTAGTTTTTGTGGCTTTGTTTTAAAGCTTGTCACCATTAAAAGAAAGCAAATAAAGAGGATACAACACAGTTATTTCCTAGTCAAGATAAAAGCTGGTTCTGATTGTAGTACAACGTTGCTTATTACTGACCTGGCTCACTCTCCTTTTCAATAACTTGGTAATACTCAACAAACTCTTTCACTTGTTCCCTAGGAAAGATGTCAGGCTCAATAAGGCTGAGTAAGGAGTACAGTTCCTGGAGGCTGTTCTGGACTGGAGTGCCTGTGAGTAGCAGGCTGAAGCCTACTGAGAACTGAAAAAAACAGCAACAAAACAAAATTATTAGGGAAAAGTATCTGTAATGAAAAGTTACTTAATACACAAGTCCACCCACACCACTCTTAACTTAAAAGATGAGAGGCAGCACAGAACTGCTCGCAGAATGCTGCAGAGATTTGCCAAAACCATCCAAACATAAGGTATGGTGGGACAGTCAAACAGCTCCAAACTGACTAGGTTGGCACCAGTGCAAGGAATTCAATGTAAGCAAAATAAGAACAAAGTGCAAAACTGACTCCATTAAAATGCTCAGATCCATGCAGTCTACAGTCCAATACTGCATATTCGGTGTTAGATAAGGAGGGATAGCTGGAAAACGCAGTTGGAATAGGACATTTCATAGTGAAATGAAACTGTGTCAGACTAAGTTCCATTTCTGTTTGCTGGGTAACTCTGACAAACACAGCAACATTATCTGGTCCATGTTGCTTACAGCAATCCCCATAAAGAGACTTGGGAAATATGTTTACCTTTGGAAAGATACAAATTTCTCTCATGTTTGGTAATAGAAAATATGTTAAGAGGAGAGGTAAGGTGAATCATGTCTACATTTTGTGATTATAACCAAAGCTCCCTAATTACAGACATCATGGACATTATGTTCAGAATATGTAAGACTTTCAGGAATTCCATTAAAAACATCTATTTCCCAAGCTATATTGTAGTACATTGTTGCTGATGCCAGCACACACCAAACGCCAACATTTCACTGCCATGACAAGAAGTGCAGCTTTCACTCAGGCATCTGTGCTACTCTGGCAGGAAGCTGGGGCAATTCTCCTCATTTCTGTAAACAAGGGTGGCTCCATTAAATGGGACAGTCAGTAGTTCAAGACTTGAGGTCTCATGAGCTAGGCAAGAGTTCCTTCACCCTGCCAGAGCTGGACATGGCCTCATTTGCTGAGGTCAGCCAGACTTCTACTACTGCAGTAGCATAGCTGTGGTTCAGCACCATCTGGCTGTTTCACCTTTCCAAGTCTTTCAAATTGCTCCAACACAGCAAGCCCGAACATGAAGTAGAATGAGAGGGAAGCTCCAAATATTGCCCACCTCCATGCAAAGCCAACAAGGCCTTTATTTCTCTGCCACTAAATATGGGAATCTGTTCACCAGCTCTGATGGAAACAAGTTATGGCCAAGAGCTTAATGCTCTGGGAACAAACAGAGAATCTGAAAAGGGAAAAGTCTTAAGACACTAGAAGATAGATGAGTTACTTTACCTCAGAAAGTGTCTTGTAAAGCAGAGAGTTTTGATTTTTCAGTCTGTGAGCTTCATCTACAACCAAGGCAGCCCAGTTAAAGCTGAACAAACAAAAACCAGCATCTTCAGTTAGGAGCTGACAACTCATTCTAGGAAGCACAAAAAGACTGAAGTAAGTGGTGGCTCTGCTTGGCTCAAATTGAGGTGAGGTCCCATCCCATGAACAACAAGCAAATACCAAAAGTGGGGTAGAATTCACAGGTACTGCTTTTGAAGAGCCAATACAGCTTTTTAACTATAGCCTGGATGAGTTTTTTCTGAAATGAAGACTAATAAAATTCACTTCAATTTCTTGCTTCTCTCTCCATCCCCATTACTATCAGGAAAATGACAAACCCAGGTTTGTTGAACATTCAAGGAGGTCTCTGATTTGGAAGAAGAGACATGAAACTAGGCCCTAGCACCTGTGCAAGAACCCAACAACTATCATGAGGCAGTGACAGAAGAGTGATCACAAGGCTTTTGCAAATCACCCAAGACAGGAGCTTCAACTTATTCTGGGTTCATACAGCCCTATGCAGTGTCTCCTCAATCAGGCTGCAGAATCACTGGTGTTCCAGTAGATCCACTGGGCTTAAATGAAACTCAACATCTTCTCAACCCTCAGTGTTTGTGCTTCTTTTTCACTAGGATTTCAAATCCCGTATCAGAGTCATTTCCAGGGGAGGGAAAACATGACCCTCCATCTTTTCTTACCCACACGCTTCTCTTCCCAGTGGAATACAACACCTGAAATCACAGTGACCTACATTCTTCCCACAGCCTTTCCGTTTTGCCTCCATTTCCCTCTTTGCTATATCAGAGCAGTTCTCCATTGCCAGAACAGTCAAATGTCATTGCTCTTATTCTACGAGCTCAGGAGCTGAATTGCAGAAGGACTCTGCACTGTGAAGCACTGCAGAAGCTCATGTGCAGAGCGGAGTCTGATCCCACATCTATTCCCTGAGAGCATGGCTCTTGCTCAACTCATCCGTGCTGCTACACTGCTTGTAAGGACATGTGGTGGGTGAGACATCTGATAACTCTGACCCACCTTTACAAAGTGCTCCCAATGCTCCTACACAGGACAAGGTACAAATGATTAGCAACCATGTTTTTTCAGAAGAAAGGCTAAGGGGCAAAACCCTAAATTTGAGTGACATGGCTTTGATGTTATTTGTTAGCTTTAGACGTAGGAAATTACTCTGGAGCTGACATTTCTGTGATACTAGGCCTGACTACTTGCTCTCTCTGGGTGCTACCTACCCGGGCTACACTTTAAAATAAACAGAATATTATGCAGCGATGCAGAACATGATATGAAACTGTAAGGACAATACAGTCATGGCTACCTTTCATTAGACCTGGTTCCTACCATGATGTGCAGCACAACCTGCAATAATTCCAGCAGTGGCCAAGGACAGATGCTTTGCTGAATTCAGGCCACCGTGGACCTGACTAGTACTGACAGACACAAAATTGTGCCAGTGGGGGCCACTGGATTTCTGCTTCTACAAAGCTACTGAGCCATTCATTATGTATAGCTGCCCCCAGCATTTGTCATAACACCATTGCAAGGCATTGGCACTACTGCTAAGAAAAAAGGAAAATTCCTCCCCATTTCAAGTGCAGACCCCTGTAGAATTCTGTGTGACCATGACAGTACCTCCTACAGGCTGAATTTCAGCTGAATAATCAGTCTTTCTAAAAGGCATAATGCTTCATAAGCCCTCCACAGCTCTGACTGGAGGCAATAAACCTCAGAATATGGTATTAGCACATTATCACTGTTACATAATGCAGGTCAGTTTCACTGAATTCTGCAACTAATACCTTTATAACCTGAAGCTCTTGAGGATCTCCTCTGCTGGACTGATACTTAATGTACTGCTGTAAGTCACTATGTGTCATATTGCTTTGAGTTAACCGGCTTGAAAACTGTCCTTGGGGGAAGTACACATATATCTTAGCTGACATTAAAGACTCTTCAGTGAAAGTTGGAAAAGGCAAAGTTCTAATCACAAGCCAAGAACATCCCTGTCTCTTGTATGTGCGAGATTCTGTGTTGTTTCACAAACATCCACTTAAGAAATCGTTGACAGATATGCAGACTTAAATTTGAAGAAAGTAAAACCAGACTCACGACTTTAGAAATGCTGAATCTTTCAGGCAAATCTGCAATGAAAGAAAATGACCTGTGATTTATGATTTAAGTAAATATATCAGTTAAGAAACAGCATTTTTTTTGTCTGCTTGCAAACTATGATGAAATGGAGCAGAGTGGAATGAAGGCACTTACTACCTGAGGGAAAAAAAGTGACAGCTACATGACACCTTCAGCATGTCATGGTTTAACACCACACACACCCTCTCACTCACACTCTGCCCAAGGGAAGGGGGGAAAAGAATTGGAAGGGTAAAAGTGAGAAAACTTGTAGGCTGACAAGGCATGAACGAGGCAGTACAGTGGAATCAAAAAGGTGAGGAAAATTTGAGCCGCCCTTTCAAGTGACAAAGACATCATGTACCTCATATGTTGTCAGGAGTGCATGGAAGTGAGAGTCCTCTTTCAGGTTCTCCTGCAGTTTGGGTCGCTCTTCCTTGCTGCCTATGTATGATATGAAAGAAAGACCCGGAGCAAGCCTGTTGTTAAGAGAAAGAGAGCAAAACTAGTGAGCCAAGCTAAGTCTTTTCATGTGTTTATGACCCTGGACCCCGTTATCAAACACAGCCACTGCACAGATAATGAGAATTCCTATCCAAACACCCTACACTCCTGTGAGGTATGTCTGGATCTCAGCTTTTGAATCTCACTCCTTCATGATTTTCACCTCAGGTTGGCACTTCAGCTGCTGGCTCTGGTTTGGACAAGTCCTAAATAAACCTGCATTCTTCTTCTAAATAAATATGCATTCTTACTCTTCTGTAAGAGTCCAAGGCAGATGATTGAAAACCAGTCTCATGGCCCCATTGCTATTCTGAACTGTAAAAAGTTCACGAAAAGCAGGTGAATGAATACAATTTGCCCAGCTGAGGCCAAAGAATTGGCCTAAATCATACTAAAATAAAGACAAGAAATGTCTGCAGCGAAGAGGTCCAAGTCAGGGCCTCAAAAATATATTCTCTCAGTCAAAAAGCAGCTAAAACCAGTTCCAGTTGTTGGGAACCATAAAATTCTTCCTCATTTAATCCCACTACTATTATTTACCTAATATTCCTTCTGGAGAGCCACACTGCTGATCTATGAAGGAATGCACTTTCTCCCTACTATTCCAACTGCAAATCTATCCAAAACAGGCCAGCTCACTTCAGAATGTAATCTGGATGACTTCAGATGCTGAGAGACAGCATTGCCCGACACACACAGATTTCTGTTCTAACCTTTAACTTCTTGCCCTCCCTCTTAAAAGGAATCTGTGGGCTCCAGACCACAAATGTACCTATTCTGAACACAGCAGATATACCATGGGCACAGTCACCCCAGTGAGGATGGGCTACATGCACGGGTGTGATGTATTTCGCGTGCATTTGTGAGCATGCCCCCCAACTTGGGTCTTACCTTGCATTATAAAGATTCCTGGCTGTCTTCACCAGATTTTGCCTAAGAGAGGCTGTGCATGGAGGGTTACAAATCAATAAAAAGCAAGGAGCTAGTGGAGGCATTTGGATTGAAAGTCAGCCAATACTAGAGGATGGATTCATGTATACCACACCATTGTAAAGACTATGCATTAACTGCATAGTCTGCATTGATTTGTTGGTTTAGTAGCAGCTTCCCTTTTTACTTTTTATCCCTTTGAAAGGATAAAAAGAAAGTGTTGGAGTGAGCACATTTGAAAACAATCTTTGCAACTTGCTAACTTGCTGAGCAATAATATAGTAAGCCAGACAATTGTTGAAACTTACCTCTCCAGTTCTTCCTTCCAGTTGCTCAGAACTGACAGAGGACAAAGTATCAGAAATCTCTCTTTGTTGGATAATTTTTTTGTCAAATAAAGTAGTAGAGAAATGGTCTAAAAGGCAAGGAAAATATTTTTTTTGTATCAAGGAAAGGGTTCAACCCAGTAGCCTGATCCTACATAAGCTGTCTCCTTGTTAAGCTTTACAGCTAGTTTCCACAGGTTCACTAGCACAAAACAGAGTTAATTGAATATCAAGTGGGATCCAGACAAAAATGCTTAGATCCTAAACCATGACCTCAATATATGGAGCCCCTTTCCAAAGGCCTTTCTTGCACAGTCACAAACCAGGTCTACCACGCATCACTTCCTAAAACTATTTGTAATTTAAGACCTATTGAATAAAATCAGCTGAACCAAAGCACAAACGCTCATTTTCCAGCAAAACTTAAACCCACTGAAAAACTTGAAAAAAAAAAATCCAACAAACCTCTAAAAAATTAGACCTATAAATTTTAATCCATGTGTTGACAAACACAAAAATCCCCTTGGTGCAGGTGCATCAAAAGGATATTATTTTCCCTATACTGGCTGTATATTGTGCCTTCAGCTCTGTGCACTATGAAGTATGCATTAAGGTTTTCGTATAAAATGACCACCTATCTTTTTACAAAACCCTGAAACCTTTATAGAGTTATCCAGGACTTAACTCAGGACTTGGTTTAAGTGGTTAAGGAGTGAGACAATGAACTCTCACTTGAGTATGAAATTCTGAAGGTGGGAGGGGGGGTGGGAATCATTAGGGTGCTTTTCCTTTTTCATTCTGCAGAAACACTGGGCTAAAAACCCAAAAATTTAAGCAAAGATCATTTTCCAGAAGAAGAAGACACACCTGACAAGTCTTCCCAAGGCCCATCTCATCACCCAGGATACAGCCATGTTGGACTTCATAGCATTGCACCAGCCAGTTTACACCTTCTAATTGATAGGGACGAAGCTTAATGCCTGGGAATAAAAGAGATTTGTTACATTTACACAGTCACCCAACACACTCCATACATACACCAGAAAAGGGTCCTGCCCAGAACAGGCCTTCCCAAACATCTGCCTTACAAGAAAAGCACAGCAGTCTTCAGCAGAAGCTGATTTACCCTCCTGGAGAGCAAAGACCCCAATGTTATAGCAATTCTATTAAATTAAAGCATAGTCAGGAACTTACACACACAAAAATGCCCCGAGCCATTGCAACAGACTGTACAAGGAACCCAATCTAATAATTAGGCTGGTACTTTGCATTCCTAAAAGACAGCTTGATTTTCAGCTCGAGTCACTTTTTAAAATATGTAAGTACTAGATCCAGGGACACGCTTTAGGCTACCAAAAATGTTTGTCACAATCTATTATTGTATAATAATAATTTCTCAATAAGTTTTCTAGTTTTCTGTCCTTAAAGCTAGGGCAGACCTCAATTATAGGCCACTGTGACTACTACCACCATTGCAATCCTTATTATGGGGTACAATATGTCAAAACAAATACAAAACATATCACATAGGAGTTGGCAAGACCTTTCCTTGTACCTGGAGACTCAAGTGCTGTGTGTTGTGCCATTGCTGCCCTCTCTTCCCTGGGAAACTGTGCACACTGAGTGCATGAAGTAACTCACCAGCCTGCAGGATACACAGACCCAAGCCAGCCCGGGGATTGAGATAAGGACTTCCAGCAGCTAAGGAAAATGTGAAGGCAGGATGGATTGCCCAGGTGTTCCCCTTTAATATCTTACCCTCCAGGCAGCGGAAAGCACTTTAATTCACACTCAACATCAGCCCATTTCAAGGCAGCTGAACAGGCCAACCCTTGTTCATGTTGTCCTGAAGCACAGAGCTGTCTGACGTCGTGCTGAGACACTAGGGGGGTTAAAGCTGGGCTCAGCCCTGGCCCAAACAAAGCCAAGGAGAGGGACTGCAGCAGCCAGGGAAGGCTCACACGGAGTGGCGAGCATGGCAGCAATGCCATCTCTGCAGCAGCTGCAGCTCACTTTGACAGGCCCGGGAGCCACTTTATTTGCACCTTTATTTATTTCCGGCCTGGGGGCTGTTAATAGAGACCACAGACAAATACAGCTGCTAGAACTGGGGTTGTTCAGGCTGGAAAAGAGAAGGCTTCGGGGTGACCTAACTGTGGCCTTTCAGTACCTGAAAGGAACTTACAGGAAAGATGGGGCAAGACAATTTACAAGAGCCTGTAGTGACAGGACACGGGGGAACGGGTTCAAGTTGAAAGAGAGCACGTTTAGATTAGGTATTAGGAAAAAATTCTTTACTGTGAGGGTGATGAGGCATGGAACAGGTTGCCCAGGGAAGCTGTGGATGTCCCATCCGTGGAGGAGTTCAAGGCCAAGTCGGATGGGGCTTTGGGCAACCTGGTCTAGAGGGACGCGTCCCTGCCCATGCCAGGGGGGTTGGAACTTGATAATCTCCAAGGTCCCCTTCCAACCCAAGCCATTCTATGAGCTGGGCAGCACCAGGCAGCGCGGGGCCCCTCCGCCGCCTCCCGCCATCGCTGACAGCACCCACCCCCCTAAGGCTCCCTGCCGACCCTTTCCCCGGGCTCCCCGCTGACCTGTCAGCCCCCACCGGAGCACGTCCGCCTCCTGCACGCCCGGACCTCCGGCCCGGGCGCTGCCGGCGCGGCGCAGCGCCTGGAAGAAGCGGGACATGGCGGGACGTCAGTCACCCGCACGGCCGCGCCGTTCCCGCCGCCTCCCGCCGGCTGCGGGCGGGGCCAGCCCCAGCACCGCCCCGGCAGCGGGAGGGCTCGCTGAGAGGGAGCACCGCGATGGCGCCGCTGCTACTGCTGCTCCTGTCGCTGCTGCCCGTGGCCGCCGCCGCGTACCTGTGCTGCGGGCGGCGGTACACGGGC
>VXAZ01000953.1:3155287-3458220 GCA_013399875.1 Gymnorhina tibicen | reverse complement strand
GGGCGGCGGGCGCGGGGCGCGGGGCGGGCGCTCACCTCTCTTCTCTCCGTAGTGGGCTCCGCGGCTGTGCGGCGCCGGACTGCGCCTCTTCGTCCATGTGGCCAACACGGTGAGTGCGGGCCGGCAGACAGGGCAGTGAAACCCGGGGCTGCGCGGGGAAGAGCGGGCGGGGGGTTCGGAGAGAGCGGGGCTCGGCGTGGAGGTTGTGGCTCTCTGCGTGCCCTCAGGTTCACCCGGTCACCCCCCCAGGTGTGGTGCCGCGGGCACTGAGAGCGCCGGCCTCTGGCTGAGGGTATCCTGTGTGTCTTTGGGTGCGGAGAGCCCAAAGCTGACATCAAACTCGAAATACAGCCGCCACCAGCTTTCCTTGGACGTCAGGAGGCTCTGAGGGGGGTTCCAGCAGGGTGCTGAAGGCAGCTGCGCCCCCGGTGCTCCCCTCGGGTGGGCTCTGGCGCGTTCGGGAGCCTGTGGGACCGCTCGGTGTGAGGGTGCGGGGGGGAGAAAAGCCTGCATGCCCTGGGCACTGCCCGCCCCGCACCAGCTTCTGCTGAAAGCAGCTGCGTTTGGCTGCTGCTGCTGTTGCTTGGCCTTTCCTTTTGAGCAAGGTAGGCACAAAAGTTTCTTTTCAGCCGTGTCACCTGTTATAAAGCTTGGTGTTCGTCTGGGCCTGGAGTGAAAGCTTGATGGGCTGTGTTTATTTGTGAGAATACCTTAGGAGTGGCTTTCTGTCAAGATGTAACAACCAGAATACCTTGTTATCCTTTGCTTTGTGGCTGCTTCTGGTGCATGGCGAAGGGGTTGTTTCCTTTCCTGACATCTCCCTTAGAAGGGGGATGTGAGGTTCTCAGCCTCCTACCAGATTGTGCTGTGTTAGATTAGATGTAGATTAGGAGCCGTGTGTTTTCAAAAAGGTGCTGTAATTCTTATGCAATGTGTGAGGTAACATACCACTTTGTGGGACTAGCAGTGTGAGCCTTGCCTCAGACTTGTACTGTGTTTGTACGTCCCACAACATGTTTCTGAGTCCATTGTTGAGATATTAAGACAGGCTAGACCAAGGCTGGTCTCTTTGGGACTGCTGATGCTGCTACACTGGGAGCCAGGGTATTGAAAGAGTATTTTCAGCTGTCTGCTACCACAGAGTCTCTAAATTTCTCACACTTTTCCAAGTTGACTCATTTTACTCCAGGAGCTGTTTGAGAGATGGGAAAGGTCCTAATAGTGTGGTAAATAAATAATAAGCTCCTACCTTATCCAATGTTTGCATAATCTGTGGAATGAGAAGAAAATAACGGATGGGAGCTATATAGATGCTTCTTAACAGTGTTGCAGCTGCACATGCAGGCTTTCTGTGTGAGTCAGGGAAAGACAAAGGCAGAAGAATCCGAAGAATACTCTTCTTCTAATTATATAAATATGAGAGGTGGTGGGAAAACATTTCAGGCCATTTTTTGTGGCACGAAATACAAATGTTTGTGCTGTTTCTTTACTGCATAGCATTGCATGCTCTCTAGGGTGCTCCGAGCCCGTAGCAGTCATGAGCATATTCAGCATACCTTGTCTAGTGACAAAGGTATTCAGGTCAAAGTTGCTGCAAACCAACATTTTTGTTTGCTTTTTTCCTAGGCTTTTGGACAAATCTGCTTACTGCCATTCTTAATGAGGTAAGAGCAGGGAGTTTTCTCTCACTCCAAGTTTCTTTTATATCTTTTTTTTTGTTTAAGGTACTTTCATTGCACACTGCTTATAGGTTATCTGAAATTATCTTTTTAAGAGGAAAGCTGCATAATTTGATTGGAGAGTGAGTAAGATTATTTCATAGATGTTTGCTAGACTATTTTTTTAACTACTGTCATTTGAGTGGGTCTCTATGAGAAGAAATTAACCTTTTTTCACACTCATGCAGGTGCATAGAAAGTGTATTTGCCAGCTTTTCTTTTTGCCTTTTGTTTATGTCTCTTTGCCTTTGCTCTTTTGTTAAAGGACAATCTTTTTTTTTCAAAGCTGATGGATGTGCAAATATGCTGTGCTTATCAGTGACAGGGTTGAAAGAATAGTAGTAGTGGGGAAGTGAGGCCAGACATAAAGTTCAGAGGTTTTGATAAGTTCTTTTTAATGATGTTCACTATTTTAGGTCAGCCTTTCCTCTTTCTCTCACATGTGTTTTTGTTCAGAAACTGATTTCAAGTATACATTGCACTAGGAGACGCTTGAGTAAGAGGTTCAGGGAACCCCAGGATCATGCTTTTTTCACATAGTTTGCCCATCATTTAAGGGTCATCTGTGCAGATCCCAGGACACTGAGAACTTTGTCACCCCTGAATTTTACTTGGGATGTGGGCTTTTTGAGCAAGCCAAACCCAGGCAAGTGTCACTGCTGTTATACTGCAGATCATTCCTGGATATCTGTGACAGGGTTTTGATTTCCTTGCTTTATATGGTCCAAGCTATGGATTTATGCTGCAATCCCTGTAGTATTTGACTGCAAACAAACTATGCTGAATCAGGTCATGGAAAAGGCTGAAGCGGTGCTTGTTTTAATAGGATTAGTGGTTGAATGTGCATGGCTTATACTACATTCTCCTTTTATATTCCTCTCCATTCCTGTCTTGTTTGGTCTGTGTATGAGAGGTCTAATTAAAGTGAATCAAAAACTTCCACCATTTCTTCCCCAGCTAGGGTTTGCAGAGGCTGGCCTTATGTCAAGAGGTAGGAGGCTTTGTTAAGCTAGCACAATAGATTTGATGCTGCTTTTAGGAAAGATGTGAGAGAGATTAGCTTGTAACTGTTGCAACTCCCTGCTGTGAAAGCAGGCTGCTAAGACAAAATGTTCTTGGGTAAGGTTCCTTCTGAACAGTCTGAAAAATTAGTCATGGTCGAGGTTGAAAACTCCAGCAGTGACTGTCTCTCGTTCAGGGTGAACAACTTCTCGCTTATGCGTTCCCTTGACATTCATGAAGATCCCACGTTTATCCCAGAGGTTGCTGCGGGGGTTACAGAAGACAAATCTGAGGCTAAAAGCACTTCAGATGTTATCAAGCAGCTGACAGATGCAAGGTAAGTATGGAATGTGTAAGAGAGAAGTGGAAGAATACACGTGCTGGCACTGTTACATTAGTGGGAAGCTGTCATTGTCAGCAGTTTAGATTGAATTCTTGTTTCCATGCCCAGCCACTTCACAAAACGACTAGTGCTGTCAGTCATCCTGCCTTTTGTAACTTATAAATCACCAGCAATTACAAGCAACGTGAAAGGGAGAAGCTTAAGGGAGTCTGCCTACTGGGGAGAGACCAAATTCTGCCCTTTCCAGGGCTCTGGTTGCACTATTAAAGCAGATACATTTAGTGTTTGACTAGTCTGTGCGTAGATCCCTCTACATGAGTTTGCAGGAGTGCTGTTTCTTGCCTGCAGGGAATCTCAAAGAGAGCACCAGGTTTGCTTGGAGGAGAGAAGGAACACAGGTTTTAAAGGAAATGATGCACAAGAAATAAGTTTTGTTAGTGATGAGAAGTGGTCCATTGCTTATGTGCTAGGGACATTGACTTGGTGTTGAAGGAGTTTGTTGATGTGATCCTTGTGTGTGCTGCACGGTGCCTTTTCCCACTCCTGCACCACACGCCACATGTGCTGCTGGCTGTCTCTGGATCGAACTTTTGACAGAGGTCCTGGGAGTAGGTTCACAAATGTATTCCAGCTAGGCTATAATGTTGCAGTGGTGAGTAGTGAATGTAAATCTGGAACACATTTTGAACAGTTTAATGACTGATGTATTTCAGTAGGAATATGAAGAAACTAGAACATACTGGAAAAGCTGATCCCTTATTTCTGTGGCATCCGTAGTGCACCTGTTGCCTGGCTTGTGTGGAAGGAGTCTGACAGAGCGTGAGATGCAATGCAGGGGCTGGCAATCCACGTGGTTTGCTGTGAATGAGTGGTGCCCAAACCTGCATTGCACAGTGATGCTGAAATCTACAGGTCTAAATAAAGCTGCCTTTAGTGGCTCACAGTTGCCCTTTTTAATCCTCTTTTTTTTTTTTTTTTTTTTTTTCAGGTCTGATTCTGCTAGGAACGGATTTAGCTTCAAAGGGATCAAAGACTATCTGGAATGCTACCGGTAGGTGAAATTATGGTCTGGAAACAACTCGCATATTCCTCTGCTGTGGGCTGCTTCTGTTCCACAGGCTCTCAGGCATCTCTTTGTTAGCATTGTCCTTGAGGTGCCACTGTTTATCATCACTTCCTACTGTTCTTTCCCTTTAGTATAATAACAAAGGAAAGTCAGCTGAGAGAGCTGGCACAACTTTACAAGTCCTGCAAGGATATCTAAATGCCATTTTCTTTGGCTTACTGTTAGTCTTCTCTGAGAGAGATTTCTACATATCTTGTTTGCTCAAACACAAGTGAGAAGTAGATGAAGGTTGATCTGGATTATGCAAGTTGTGCATACTGTGGGTCTCTGATGAATCCCTTGGCTCCCCAGCTCCTTGTGCTTCTCTGAACATGACACCTGCTTTCACCCAGTAAATGTGTCCAGCTTGGAAAGAGCTGATAACACACCCCTGATTCTGGGGTTCCAGGAGTTGTTGACTGCCTGGTAATCCTAGTTGCCTCTGGGACATGTGCCAGGTGTGGAGCCCTTGGATAAATATTCTTACACTTCTGGAACTTATTCTTCAAGGGCCACCCCTGCCTGCAGGCCTTGGAGCAAAGGGCTGACACTGCAGTCTGGTGTTACAGGTGCATTGTGGCCACAAGGCTTTTATGTCGGCTAGAGATGGTGTCTTTGTGGTGTAACACAGCCTTTGCCAGGAGGGAGGGAAGGTTTATTAAAGGTGGGTTATGATAGTACTGCTGGGAGCCCCTTCTCTGTAATAGGAGGCCTGCATAAAGGGGTCTGGCCTCTTGGTCTCAGCTCATGATACTGGGAGTTTCATAGCTTCCAAGCTTTCAGGAGATTGGAAAGCTCAGTAAAGCTGTCAGCTGTTTGTCCCTGTTTATCTGTCTGGTGGTTCAGAAATACCTGGTAACTCTCCTAGCTTTTGCCCCTACTCTAAGGGGCGTTCTGTGTAGGCAAATTTTCCCCTTAAGGAAAAGAATCTCCTGTCTTGATGGTGTCAACTGTGTTCAGGTCACCACCACACAGAGATTCTTACCTAATTCTTGCTTAAAGCTGTGGCAGCTGCCATCTTGCTGCATGGGAGACAAACCTTGTGTGTGGTGAGGGGAGGTCTTGTAACAAACTCCCAATTTCTCCTGTCCTGTAGGAGTGGGAAGCTGACGCCATCCCAAGTAGCCAAGAACATCATTGCCATGTTGGAGGACTGCGATAAATCCACGCCCCCGCTCAGAGCCATAGTGCAATGGGACCGGGAGCAAATAATGCTGGTAATGTCTGCCTCTGGTAGGAAAGGGGCCTCTGCCACCCCAAGAGCAGTACCATCCATTAGAAGGGGTAGAGGCTCTTCTGCTGATGTATTGCACAGAAAAAGAAGTACATTTTTCCTTCCTCTGTGTTTAGAGGACTACAAACAAGTTTGCTTTCCTTCCTGCAAAGAGAGGTAGCATTAAAGCAATCTGTTTCCTGCTGGATGACTGTTTATGATGGGACTTCTGTGCTTATGTGGCATCCATTAGCATAGATGGTTCCAAGCTGTAGTTGCCCACCAGCATATGGTGGAAGAAGAAGGAAACTTTGATAGACTGGCCAAGAAAGCCATTTTTGATATACATTCAGATACTGGTGATGACCTTCAGCTCAGCTAAATATATATATAACATATGCTTTATGCATTTTGTTTTCTCTGTGCAGATGGCTGAGGCCTCCACTACTCGTTACAGGAATAAATGTACCCTGTCTTGTCTGGATGGCATCCCAGTGTGTCTGAAAGAAGAGTTCAAAGTGGTGAGTTTCCTTGTCTAGCTGCCAGTTCCTGCTGCAGGTGGTTAACCTGGACAACTCACTGCAACAAGGTTTTCAGACCGACCCCTCAGCAAAAGCCTGAGAATATGTTTGTAATAAGGGGTTGTACGTGGGTTTGCAGTGAGTAGGATTAACAAGTTTTGCAAGGCGAAGACAGATCTTGCACACAGCAGACGTGTTCCATATCTTGTACTGATCTCTTTAATCCACGAGAAATAGAGGGTGGGTGTGGGAAACAGTCTTTCATGATGAAATGAGAATGTATAAAAGCATCTGTACAGTGGGTGTAACTGTCTGTATTTCTCAGGCACTGACACTGCTCCACTGGCAAAGCATCCCTCGCTCCTTACCTTAAAATACGTGTGTCAGAAATAACGCAAGTTACTTTGAAAATCCCTACTGACAAAGCTTTTTGCCTGTGGCCTAACAGCAGCTACCAGTAAATACTCCTGGCAGTGCCATCAGGCTGTTGTAGGCTCTGCAGAGACCTACCCCTATGGTGGGAGTCCTGTTTATGTACAGATTCTTCTATTGCTGCCTCGAAGTAAAGAGTGCTTAGCATACCCTGAAAATAAGTCCATCTGTTATTTTGGCATTCGACTAATCTTGGTGCCTGGCTTCAAAGCGTGCAGATCTGAAATGCTGTAGCTCTGTCCATAGGAAGATGGAACACAGAGCTGTGTGCCATGGGGCCAAGGTGATTGTTCTGCAGCCTCTGGGCACAGCAATCACATTGCTGCAGGGAGGCAGGCTTTGACCATCTACATGTTTCTGCTGTTCTGTATCATGGTGTGAAAAGGACTTCTCTGCATGGGAGAAGGACCAAATATTGAAGGGTTAAGTGTCCCTCCTAACAGAGACCAATACAGGACAAATTGAAGAGTGATGCTCCCCAGCCCTTTCTTACCTCCATGGGTCCTAATGTCTGGGATCTGCTGTGATGTTGAAGTGTGCACGTGCACCTCGCCAGGGTTTTAGAATGAATAATTACGTGTCTCCTTCCTAAGGTACCTTACCATCACCGAGTGGGAACAGTGTATCTTGGGACACTGCCAGAAACAGAAGATGCTACTGTGGCCAAGAAGCTGCGAGAGGCTGGGGCTATCATTATTGGGGTCTCAAACATGCATGAACTAGGGACTGGAACAACTGGATGCAACCCTAATAGGTAAAAATCCCTTTCCTTTCTTTTCTTCCGGTGCAGAAATACCGATGACTGTCCAGAACTCACAGGGAAGGGTACAAAAATAAGGGCAAGCATGTGAGAAAAAAAATGGAGACATGACAGAACCCTGGGGGTATGAAAACCCAGCATTGTAGATTTGAGGGTTAGAGTAGCTGTGGAAGCCTGAAGGCTCCTGAAACCAAAGGAAGAAGAGGCTCCAAGTGTTGTCTCCTGAGTAAGGAGCTTGCTTTGTCAGGCCTTACAGGCCTGGAGGTGTGAATGTTTATAGGATGAGTGGTAGACAAAAGCTGTGACAGAAAACAAATAAATAATCATGTTATGTTAAGCCTCAGTGATGGCTGAAGGCCTAGAACAGTGAGAAAAAGTACAGTCATCTCAGGAGAACATAGTGGTTTTACTTCCTAGCTAAGACAGGTTCACTGAATTTGCATTACTGTGGTGAATTCTCCAGCTATAGCCAAGCTGAGAACTCAGTTCCAGAGCAGTGGTGCTCACGGCCTTGATGAGCCCTGTGTAGAGCCACGCTTGGTGCCTGTGCAGCTGGGTGGAACTAGGGCTCCCCCTCGGTGCAACAGCACGCCAGCATTTCCTCACCGTGGGAGGTGGGCTGGACACCCAGCGGCTTGGCAGGGCTCTGCTGGCTGGGGGCTGTGGTCAGCCTGGAGACTGGGGATAAAGGGCAGAGCTGACTTGCTTGTCTGTCAGGATTGCTGGCCACCAACTGCTCCACCTTTTGGAATTGCATAATGCACTGTGGCAGGCAGTAATGGTGCCATTGCAAACAGAAGAACTGAAGTGGCATCTTTCTCTTGCTTTGGGCCTGTCTCTTTTGCATAGGCTGCTTGCGCTCACAGGAGACTGGACTCTGAGGCAGAAGTCTTATTTGCATCCTGTTTTCTAGGGACATGGCACTTTCTGAGATTAAATGGCGTCTCCTTACCAAGGGATCAGAATCCTTGAGCTGTGTTTCTGGATATTTTCCTGCCCTGTAGTGCACACAGTCCTTCCTAAGGAAAGATTAAACAATCTTTGTCTGCTTCAGGTACCACAAGATCCCTAGGAATCCCTACAATCCTAACCACTTCACAGGTGGGAGCTCCAGTGGGTCAGCAGCAGCTGTAGCAGCAGGTAGGTGGTCCTAAACAGAGTTGGTGGGAGGAAGGTCCTGAGGCAGAGTACCTCAGGCATTTAGTTTTTATGGCGGGGGGGAAGCTGGAGGGAACTTTTAGAAGCTGGAGGGAACTTCTAGCTAAAGAGAGAGCTCTGTGTGCTGTCTTGGATACAGCTGCTGGTAGAATGGACAGGGCAACATGATGTGTCTCTGATCACAGGCCAACGTGTGGGTTTTTTGTAGGTCTCTGCCCCGTGGCTATTGGCACAGATGGAGGAGGCTCTGTGAGGATTCCTGCTTCGTTCTGTGGTGTGGTGGGGCTGAAAGGTAGAGCCCTTTAATCTTGGAGGGGTGTGTGTTTGTCTTGTTTGCTGTTTGAGATAAACAAGTGCCTGACTTGTTTGTGGCATTCTATTAATTCCTGTGAAGTAAAATTTGACCAGAGAAACTCTGAAATATAATACCCCAAGAGTCATGAGGGTTAGACTGGCAGCATGGAAGTATTCTCTACTGTCTGTTGAACAGATGTTCAAAAAACCTAACTTAACTTACGTTAAATGCTGAACAAAATATGTGTGCTGCTTTTCCTTTCTGCCCTTTTCTTTCTGCCTTTCATGTGAGACCAGATACTCAGCCGTTACTCTCTTTCCATCCTTCACATGTGGTCAGCTTGACAAATCTTGATTCGTCTGAGGAAGATAATGATGATGACAAAATGTGACTGGTCAGAAAGGTGATATGAGTACTTGCAGAAGACAGCTGGTGTTAGGCATGAAGTCTCACTGGTGAAGTGGGTGAGACCTCCCATGGGGTGCTGTCTCCTGCTGTTGATAATCCTGCTCCTGCCTCTCTGTCCTCCACATGATAAATGCTGCTTCTGCATATTTAAACACAAATATTCCAAAGTGTCCCTGCACATACTTCCCCTCAACTATATAATTTCTAAGGGGGGAAACCAATTTCACTTCATTGAATGCATGTGTTTCATCAATGAGACAGATTGTGGTCAGCAGAACAGAGTACTGAAGGATGAGAGGCTGGGCTCTCAAACAGCAGACATAAAAGTGACTGGCAGGGGTTTGTTGTTTACCTTGGGTGCACCAGAGCCATCTAGGTGGCTCTTCCCAGTGACTGCTGATACCCAGCTAAGTCCCATTTCTTGTTCTCCAGGTACGTTTGGGCGCATCAGTGGTCATGGCAGCTTGCCACTCTCTTACTCCACAGTCAGTGTAGGTAAGAGGACTTGTGCTCCACTTCAGGGACCTTGCTGTGTGCTGCTCTCACAGGGGTGGCAATCTCTGCCTAGAAAAGACCTGGGGAGGAAGGTACTATTTACCTCTTGTCAATTTTTTATAACTGATCTCTTTTACAGGCCCTATCTGTACGTCAGTGGCAGATGCAGCCATTGTTTACAGTATCCTTGCTGAGCCAGATCTGCTCTATCCATATGGTAGGTGAGCCCTCTCCCTCCCTGAGCCCAGATGCTCTGCCTTCCTAGAGGCATCCTAGAATAAAAGGAGGAACTCTTCTTTGTTCCCTGCAGGACTAAAACAGCCCAAAGCAACCCTATCTGATATGTGTGCTCCTGACCTGAAAAGCTTAAAACTGGGAGTGGACTGGACATTTTTTAAGGTGCCTGGTTTATCTCTATCCTTCTGCTACTTTGCAAAATGAGATTTTAAAGGAGCCCAGTGCATTCACTGTTCCCTTGCCTGTCATCATTAGAGCAAATTTAGTCCTATAGTTGGAAGATAATACAGCCTGTGTGAAAACATCAACATGGAGATATTTTTTTCTAAGGCAGCCTTTTGAGTAAGAGTCTGTCGGAGGCATGAGGAAAGGAAATGACTACTGCTGATTCTATTGGAAGCAATGCTTCTGAACTGATTACAAAAGGCAGTTAGTTTAAAATCAAATGAGGAAAAGGAGTGTATCCACTTGGTGACAGTGCTGTAGCTGCTGAGTGTTATTTCATTATTCCAGTGTAGAAATTGGGCTTGCAAGCTAGTACTGCCTGAAAATTGTAATGCAGCCCCAAAAATGTGCTCAGGATTTCTTCCTGGAGATTAAAAAAAAAAGACTCTTACTGGCTCTGCCATAGTGCAGAGGAGGAATATTCTCTCCTCTGGAAAAGGTGACCTTTCCTTTTCTTTAGGGGTGTGACCTGCAAGCTGTTCTCTTGCAGCAGGTGACCTAAGGCAGTCCTGTAGGACTGTGTTTCACTGCTGTTAGGGACAAGAACAAGGAAAAGTGCCATGAGGACTGAAGTCCTGGTGAGTGTGCTCATCAAGAGGAAGAGAGGTGTTACTAAAGTCTGCTTAGTTCTTTCCTCTTATTCTTTAGGCATGTGACGCTGAAGTCCTGTCTGCTTGTGAGAAAGGTAAAGAGGAAAAGTCTGTGAGTCTCTTATTGTGTGTGATGTTACCGTGTCACTTGGTGCTCCTCTTATGTATGCATGAAATAGCTCTTGCCTGAAGTCCTTAAAGGCAGTTGCTTAAAGGGGTCTGGCTGGATAAACAGCAGTAGCTTTGTATTGGGGAAGCCCCCCTGACTGCTGAGGGTTAAAAAGCTCAGCAGTTGTAGGCTTGTCAGATTACAATGGAAGAATGCAATCCAGTGTGCACAGCCTGTGTGTGTATAAAGACAGATCTGTGCCTGGTAATACTTACTCTGCAAGCTTTAATGGTAAAAGACTATTAAGGGAGGGCCTTGTTTCACAACATAATGCTCAGTAGTAATACAGTGCTAGGTCTTTGTGATGTATCCAGTTCTCTGGTATTTCCTTGAAATCAGCCAAGTGGTGCCTTTAGGGTGCCTTTGTCAGAGTTCAGACTAAGCAGAATTGACCCTGGTGAGTACTTGGGGGTGGGGGAGAAAGCCTCTACAATGCCTGGTATAGAAGTTGCACTGGAGCTGAGATAGTTCACAGTATTCAGGCTTTGCCTGGATTTTCTTCACCCTCCTTATTTCCATAGACATATTTGTACATTTATAGAGTTTTCTTAGGAGAGATGGACCATAGGCAAGCTTGGGTATTTATGAAGAAATTTGGGTCACAGAAAGAAGAGGATCCTTTTCAGATTGCAAGAGTCACTTTTCCCAAGGTCTTGGTGTTCAGCCTTGTTAAAGTGCATCAAGATTTAGTGACCCTATATTGTTTACCTGGTCTCTTGAGTATTTCCTGGTTCCTCTACCATTATGGTTCAGAAGAGGCTTTGAATGGGAATCTCATGATGCTAAATAATCACTTCATGCTGATAGAATGCTGGTCATGTGAAGTGCTCAGGGAAACATTGTCAGTCCTTTTACTCTTTGGCTTAACTGGGAGGCTAGAGGGAGGAGGTGAATTTGCCTGAAATACAGCAGGTAAGTTAGGAACCTGTCTGCAAGCCCCTGCCCTGTTGGAATACTGGATGTAGTTAGGTTGAAAGCATCTCCCTAGGAGAAGCAGCTGCAGCCGTGCATGCCACATGGTGCACTGAAGATGCTTGCCCTGCAATGGCCTATGGGGTCTCTAACTCAGCAGGGGTTGGGGATTTGCAGCCTTTCTGTGAAGTCTGGTGAACTCAGGCAGGCTGTCTGTGCTTTACCTGTCCTGTACACAGCGGTGAAGCACCTGCAGAGTTTGGGAGCCAGCGTGGTTGAAGTCTCTCTTCCAGAGATGGAGGAAGCACGAGTGGCACATGTGATCTGCATTCTCAGTGAGATGAGAGACTTCCTGCAACCTGACTTCAATAAACATTTCCATGAAATGGTAAGCAGCAGCAGGAGCAGTGTCAGTAGTTCTCCTGGCTGATACAGAACAAATGTCATATCAGTGAGAAACCTGAGGTCCTCCTGCTTCTTCTATGACAAACTACCTGTTGGATGACTACTGATACAGAAGAGCAGACCTGGAAGAGAACTCTTGGGCTGTCACAGTTCAGTTTCCTGCAAGCAGAGCCTTGATCAGTGTTTTTTATTTCAGAATTTGGAAACTCGGGCTAGCCTGGCCTTGGCTTCCCAGTTCACAGCTCTGGATTATATTAAGGTAAGGAACATACTGGGGTGAAGGCTGAAGGGAGGGGCACCTAGTGAAACTGTAAAGGTGTGGTAGGGGCTTCTCTTAGCCTCCCCATACCCTTGGGAAGATGTCACCCAGCTCTAGCTGCCCTCTGCTGTGAAAGCATGCTGGATTGGTGGGGCACCACAGAGGACATGCCACCTGTCCTGTATCCTGATTCCAAATGGCGGGAATGGTGTCTGCTTTTGCAAAGGCAGAGACGCTGATGGGCAGAGTCTGCCAACATCAGACATGAATTTTGTGAGCCAAGAGGGCCCATTAGACAGTATTCTCTCTGCTTGCAGGCAAATCGACAGAGAACTCGGAGCATGAGATTTTTGCAAGAGATCTTCAGCACTGTGAACTGTATCCTTACACCAGGTATTGGCACTCCTGGGTAAAGAGCCAGTCCTCAGCAGCTGTGTGGTGCCTTTTAAGAACAGTCACTTCATTAACTTTCCCTCCTCAATTTTAAGAGTATGACTTTTGTGTAAACACTTTGCTGTACCTTGCACCTTTAGAGGATAATGCAGCCTGATTAGAAGGACTGCTGTGTATTTCTAGACTTACTGGTTGTACCCATGGCACTGCATCAGGTTGCCCAGAGAGCCTGTGGGAATTTTCATCCCTGGGAATATTCAAAAGCTGTTTGGACATGGTCACGGGCACCCTGCACTAGCTGACCATTCCTGAGCCAGAGAGTTAGACAAGATGACTTCCTGAGGTCCCTTTCACGTTCAGTTATTTTGTGATTCCTCCACAGCTGTTCCTTGCACTGCCCCAAGAATTTATGAATCTGACCTCTTGACTGGGAGCAGTGATATGTCCTTCACAGTCCGGTCCATGAGGTAAGGAAAGTGCTACTTGCACTACAGAAACAAAAGTTTGGGAACAGCTGGAGAAGAAGAACCTCAGACTAAGGCGGGAGAGATTAATCATAGCTGCCTTTACCAAAAAGGGATGAATTTGCTGCTGTCCCCAGGAATACTGATGACAGCTTTTCCCCCCTAGGTTCATGCAGCTTGGTAACTTCACTGGGATTCCAGGCCTTGTGGTCCCCATTGGATACTCTACTGCTGGGCTTCCGATTAGCCTCCAGGTGAGTATTTGCTCTTTGTGAATGCTGGGGCCCAAAATCCCCAGCTGGCTTTGTCCTGAAGCATCACAACCAGGTTCTTGCTCTTCCACACAGCTCCCTTGAGGAGCCAGCAGGTACTGGAAATAAAAGCTTTACTTTCGGGGTGGTTTGCCTCACACCTGAATAGTAGAGGGTCTCTTCAGGTATCTTTGAGAAAGATTTCTTTTTCTCCCTACTTGCATCAATACCCAGTATTGGTCACTACTCTTTCCTCTCTTATTTCTCATTTCTGTAACTTCTTTAAATCCTTTCCTCTTGAAACAGGTCTCAGCTGCCTTTTTCCCAAATACAGTGATGCCAAACTTACTGGGGTAAATGGGGAAAACGTGTCTTTTGGGGATGTTGGGGGGGAAGAATTGTTTTCAAGGCTTTCAAGAGCATCTATATGTGATGATGCTACTTTTTTTTTTTATTCATCCTTCTCCTTCTGCTTCTCATCTTCTCCCAGGTCATGGCAAAATGGTGGGATGAAGCTGTTCTTCTGAGGATCGGTCTAAAGCTAGAGCAGTTCCGTGACCAGACCAAAAAGCCATCCGTTTATTATGACATCCTCGCATGATGGAGCAACCAAGATGGGGAATAAGTCTGTTTTTTCCTAGTCTGACCTGACCAAGTATTAGAGTGAACTTGTTTTCAATGTTCATCTGAATAAGGCTTAGTAGCAGGCCCATTTGAGGAATGGGTACAAACCACTGATCTAATCAGGCACTGAGGCTGAGCAGACATAATTTCTGCTCCCTGCTTGGTGGGTGGTCCAGTTTGTACTAGGGAGACTAACTGTGCTAGCTAGTTGGGTTTTTGCCAACAGGGAAGCTGCAACTATCTTCTGCAATTTCTTCCCATGTAGGGGGTCCTGTGTATGGGTGGAAGATAGGGACCACATGCAGGCAGGTCATAGGACTGTACATGGCAAGGTCCAACCTCTAGACCTTAACCTTCTCATGGAACTCCTCCTCCTCCAGGACAGAACAAAGGTACTGTTTCTGAAGGGGAAAGGCAGCAAATAATGCCTAGCTCCCTCGGAATGAGGAGGATCTTAACACACCTGCAGTTAGGCAGTGTTTGTTTTGGCCCTGTACTCAGGCACTGAGAGCAAACCATAAAGCCTGTAGCTAGGGAAGTGTTGCTGTGCCTCTCTCCCTCGTGCTGCCAACAGTGCAAGGTCACCCCAACGGCTGCACAGCGTCTGCATGTGCTCACTGCCCCAGAGTCCTGCCTACCTTCAGCCTGGCATGCAAGGGGCAGAACAGCCAGACCATGAACCCTCCTTGACTCCAACCCAAAGCCCTCGTGTAGCGTTCTGGCTTTCTTCTGCACATCTCCATTTCCCAGGCTAAGCCTTGGAGAGCCTCTTTTCTCCTGCTGGTTGCTTATATATAAGCCTACTATCATCTAGGTGTCCAAAGGGAAGAAACTACTGGATAATGCTATGAAATACTGTTCAAGGGATGCTGAGCCAGCTATTAGAAACAGGTGAAATTTGTAGGAAATGCTGCTGCGCTACTGCAAAAATTGGAGCTGGATGCAAGAAGGGTGTTTCACAAAGCCATATGCAGCAAAGAGCCTGCTCTAGATAAGAAGCCAGTCTTCTCTTATCTTTAAAGTACTTCCTAAAGTAATCAAGACAGATGTGGATTACTACGTAAAGCATGCCATGGCTGTTAAGCCATAGTGTTGTTTTATCGAAAGGCTTCAGACTGTAACTTCCCTAGTACCTTTGTCCTGCCAGCAACATTCATTTTGGGGTTAATGCTCAGAGGCATCTCCTGTTGCCTACCTTATCAGGCATCCTGGACTTGTGATCAGGCTGCTGGAGCAGCTGTCTGAGATCACTGTATTCTTATGTAGCATGGAAGGTAAGAAGACACAGAAAGTAGTTGCAGTTTCTCTCAAACTCAGTACAGTTTTGGGATTTTTTCCCATACCTACATACTCCTTAACCAGAGCTAGCACTTTACTAATGGCTGAAGTTGTCAGATGGCATCTGTATGCAAGAACATTGCATTGCTTGAGTTAAAACATCACCTCCTACCATCAGCTGTCACCAGCATGCACAGTTAATTATATGGTTGATACTACTTTTTATCTTTAATTCCTCTATGGGATACTGCCACAACTGTTTTTTCACTAGAGTCTAGTATAGCTCAGCTTTAGGAGAACAGTCTCAAAGCAAAGTATTTCCTCTATTATTAATAAGTTATTAACACTACCAACATACATTAGAATGAAACTGCAGAAATACACTGCTTAGCAATCAGGGAGTTGGTAAGTGTTTCACAAGAATAAATTTCACCTAGCAACATTACTGCTTGAAGGAAATAGCTGAATATTTCCTAATTCAATTGTATTACTCAAGGAATTAAGAGATGAGCATCTAAAATGTTCAATTACCATCCTGCTAGATAAAGCTATTTATTTCGAATCCCTTCCTAAATGCTACACTACCCTAAAATTATAATTTCAATATTTAGTTCATTTTCTGGGCATGGTGAAGGAACTCAGGTTGCTAGGAGGAGAGAGTCTAAAGTAAATAGTTATTTTTTAAAAATACGTGCATCCTCCTAACAGTGGCAAGAAGAAAGAACTGAGTTTTTACTGACTGACAGTAACTCAGCCTCTCTTTTCACACACTGCTTCCCCCCTTTGCCTAAACATATCTCATCAATGCACATTTCCAGTGCAAGACTTTCCTGGTACTGAGGTCACTAAAATAAACTTTACTCATCCTGGTGAAAGGCCCCTCTGTTTCCTTTTTTTCCCCTGGCTGTTAGTTTATCCAAATGCTACAGCAGACCAGTGCCTAATTACCAGCAGTTCTGTGAGCAAAGCAGATACAGTGACCACACACACAATCCTGTTGCTTCACATAGATATATGTATGGGTATAGATATACGGTATATACACATGGATTTTTTTTATATATATATAAAATAACACCTTGTTTATAAAGCGACATTTAATTGCCACTGGTTCCCTTCCCGCCCCACAAAAACAATAGTATACAAAATATAAAATATTTTAAATATTTATAAACGTCGCAAGAAAAAAATAGAACTGTACGAAAATATTTTTTTTTCTGAGGTTCCCTCCCTGCCCTGTGGGAAGAGGAAGAGAAGGGGTACACGTCTGGCCGACCTAGTGTGCCTTGAGTCCATAGTTGTTAAGTGGGTAGGAGTATGCCCTGCCTAACACTATCCGGTCCCGGAGGAGCTTAAATAAGACATAATAATTGCAGAAAAGGATGAGGGCCATGGAGAGGGTGTGGTTCCACTTCTCTGAGCGCAGCAGGGAGTAGAGCTGGTAGCAGACCACGCTGCCTTCGATGAGAATCAGCAGGTTGAGCAGCCGTAATGGACGGTGAAAAAGGAACTGCAGGGAAACAGTTAAGAAGGAGAGATTTCTGTCATTTGGTGCTGGCTTGAAGTGAGGAGGAATATGGACATAATGCTGTCAGGGACCACTGCAGGGCAGAAGCAATGCTTGTGCTCCAGCCACCACTAACTGCTACTTAGGGGAACAGTAAGAAACAAGACATGTAGAAGTGGCATTTTGCTTGAGAAGAGGAAGCGGGTGAAATAAACCTATTAGCCCGCTGACCCACTCTCCCATTTCCCTGGAAGATGTTAACTAGAACCCTCCTAGGAGAATGCCACTACGTGCTGGGAGAGCTGTGTCACCTCAATGAGAAATCACTGACAAGGCAGCCGTGGTTCCCATCTTGCCCAGAGGTCACTGTAATACTGAATGGAAAAGGTCACTGAATGGAAAGCCCCAGTGCTGCTAATGTGTATTTTGCTCAGCAGCACCAGCCTGTCATTTAACACTGAACTCTGTCCTGCACGGTCTGCTCTGCTGCAGCTGGGTTTGAGCCTCTCCTCCCTCCCACAGTCATAAGGCACCGAGCAAGAGAAGAGATACTTGCATAAAAGCGGGCATGAGACACGTCTGAAGGCACTGCTACGTTGTAAGGCCCAACTGCTTTATACAGGCACCGGCTGCGTCGCACCAGAACTCCCTGTGGCCATATTGTGTTTTCTGACCAGCTGCAGGGAAACAATGCCAGAGCGTTACCATCTGTGCTCCCAACCCCCTGAAGGACGGTTCACGGGAATGGACTGCATCTTGAAAAACACCAAAGCCTCTGTCACAAGGACATCTCCTAGCTCCCACTGGAAAAGCACCAAGGGTGGATCACAAGCTCATTCAATGGACGCTGAGTAATATGAACAAATGGCTCCCAGTGCAAGAACCTCATCCACTGCAGCGGAGGGGGGCCACCCCCTGCCTCTGCTCAAGATACTCTCCAGTGGCCAAGAAGAATCTCAGCATTTCTTTCTGGGAAGGAACCAGCAGTGACTGGAGGAGCTCAGCTCTCTAGAGCAGACGTTTCTGTTTTCAGTGGACAAGGCCAATAGAGTTGCATGGGGAGAGGAGACACATCCTCAGTAGATAAGAACTGCTGGTATTTGCATGTATCTGCTAGAACATCTCAGCCCCTTGCTAGGCATGCCAAGCCCTGCCCATCCCCACACTCACATGTGCTGTGGAGCATTGCTGTAGGAGCCATGTTCTAGTTTCTGCCACTTGCCGAGGTGGGCGGCAGACCTGTGGAGCAGGTCACAGTACTTGGGAGGCAGCAGCTGCGTGGTGAGCATGACAAAGGCATTGATCCACACCATGATGAGGTGCTCGCAGGACCAGCGCATGTCGTAGTACTGGGTGCTCTGCGAAGAGACCAGACAAGAACTTGGCACCACTGTCACGAAACAGAGGGAGGAACGACAAGGGACAAACTGCATGTGCATCCAGCAGACCCACACCACACGTTACAGGCATGCGCTTTTGGACCGGTGATTTCGGAGGGTTACAGCTTAGGAGACACTCAAGACTCCCTTCTCCTTGAAGTGAAGGAGAAAGGGCAGGGGATGATGCTGCAGCTGGTGCATCTCCTCCTCCAGCAGCAGGTAACAAGGCAGTGTGCTTGCCACAGAACTGCCCCAGGAGCACCAATTGCACCAAGACTGCTACATGGATTATGGAGCCCTGCCCATTTCTCTGCACCAACTGGAGCTTGTTCAAGTTAGAGAAATGACAGATGAAAAAATACAACCCCCAGACTGACAAGAGGTTCTTGGATTTAGTTTGCCAAGCATCCTAGTTGGCTCTAACAGGCTGACCACCAAAGCCTCTGATCCAAGCACTCAAAAGCCACCATGTTGGATCTGAGACGGGTAGCAACAGATTCTCTTTTCTAGGAAGAACACAGCTATCCATCTGCCTAAGACAGGGGGTGGCAGAAGGGGAGTTAGTAAGTGGGATGATGGGACTAGAGGTGCATCACATTTATGGCAATACCTATCTGCCAACCAGGAGCAGTACTAGTGCACTCCGGATGCAGCCATGCTCCGCTATCCGGGCTGCCAAAGGGGAGACAGAGAAAAGGGGAATTAACCAGGAATCTGGCCTGGCAGCAGTTCACACAACAGTCAGAAGGAGACAGCGGGCAGGGGCACAGAGAGAGCCAGACAACAGCTACCTTCACAAAGCACAGTGGCAGGAATGCCACGTAGTAGGCACTGAAGAGAGAGTTGAAAAGAACTTCCTTGATCCTGCGGTTGAAGTCTGCTTTTAGGCACTCCACCTCATTGCGGATGAGATCTGGGGAAAGGGGGCAGCTGTGGGTGGGGATAGACGTAGGATTATTGAACTGTTCTCTCAGGGATTCCCACAGAAGCGAGAAGAAGTCTTTGACCAGGCTGCTGACAGCTGAAGCCCCATCATCCGCCACCTGGTCCTGTACCAAGTAACCACAGTCTGCAGGTAGAGGCTGTGCTCTGCTGTCCTGGTGGAAGCAGCACAGAGGGACGTAGACACCAAACCTGCCATGTAAGAAAGAAAACAATAGCTGAAATAGCAGCCATCCCAACAGGGAGCAGGAGGCACCTCCTCAACAGATACTGGCCCTGACGAGAGTGACAGCACGTAGAAACCCTCACTCCAGAAGCTAACTCTTCTCCCCACTAAAAGGCCAGGGGCTGCAGCTTCAACACCTGTGCAGAGAAGCTTCTTTAAATCCCATTTGTAGAACCAACAATCCCAATGGCTCAATCTTCAAGTGGCAGTAAAGGCCCCTCACGCAAACAGCAACTGAGGCAATTCACTTCATCAGCTCAGTGCCACCTCCCCCAGCCACTCCTGCTTCCTTTTTAATCCTAAATCGAGGAGACATTACAGCCAATAGCTCTGCTTCCCACAGTGGCTCATGGCACCCCCAAGCAGCTGTGCTCCCCCTGCCCAGAAGGTACAAGGTGGTGTCACTCACGGGTAGCCCAGGAAGAGAAGGTTGAGAACAGAATGGCTGCGGAAGAGGTTGACCAGAGTCCAGCAGAGCACCCATCCACAGAGGGTGAGCAGCACCAGGCGCACCATGTAGTGAATCGCTGATGTTGCACCCACCTGAGAGGCCTGCAAACGGAGAGGAAACACTCAGCAGTCCTAGAACAACTAGTGCTAGAAGATGAGCACAAGGGATGCCTGTGGAGGAGGAGCAGGGAGAGGGGTGCCAGGAGGTACTAGAAGAGGGATAGCTGCCCTCTTCCTCTCAGAAGCATTAAACTCATTCTCTTATGAAGGTAAATGCCTTTAATTTATTAATAATTGACAGGATCCAAAAGATTCAAATAATCACAAGTTGTGAGGCGTGACTAAAATAGGGCCTTTGAAGAAAAATTCAGGGCTGCAAAGTAGAAAAATATTTTTGCTCAAGTTCCTTATTGCTCTGGTGATAGTCCAGGATAGCCTGAAACCCATTTCCTCTCTCTCTTTTCTTTAGAAGGATCAGGTCTTAGCATTCTGAAAGGTCACAGTTCTCAGCTGAGGGAAGAGAAGACGTGCACCTTGGCATCCCAAATCCAGATTTCCATATTTTATCTCTGTTGGATGTGCAGGCTGCAGTTTAGTGAGGAGGCACCACAGCAAGAAAGCCTGATCCAATCTCCATAGGAGAGAAGGAAACTGAACTATGAAAAGATTCTTAAGGGTTAGAGCCAATACATGGGATGCGCAAGAAGCTGCATGGAAGATTTCAACGCGGAAATTTCAGTCTATGGGAAGTTTTATGGAGGCTGTGAACATAAATGAAAATGGAAGGAATCAGATGAAAAGACAACTTCAGAGTTCCCACCGTCTCCATTTATCTATTCAACAGGACATAACTGTTCCTTTATTTTATTTACTTATTTTTAAACACTGCTTAGTTGCTTAGCCTAGAGTTGTATTAACCATTTCAGTGGACAAAACTTCTATTTTCCTGAAAATGACCTTTTACAGAGACCTGCTTGGCCTGGTTCTGCTCCCACAAACACAGGGAAGGAAGGTCTCAAACTCTGTGGTGACATGACCAGAGTGAGTTACTGAGTAACCAGGACTGGAAAAGCAGTTCTACCAGTATTCCTGTTTCAGTTCAGTGTAGTCAGACATCCTCCTCCTGATCTTTCCCCCTCTGATCTCCTGTTCATTCCTCTTGTCTTGGCCAACCTCCCTATTTGCCTTTTTGCAACCTTACTTGCAATTCTCTTGGCCACTTCTCTAGCATGAGATAGTGGGGTACAGTGTTGTACCTGCAGAGATAAATAAGTAAGTGGGACCATTTCATCTCCTCTTAGATGCAGAGGCAACCGAGCTACCCAATACTGCAGGACATGACTGATCTCAAGGAGAAAACTCCAAGGCAGAAGGGCATCCCCAAAATCTTAGTCCTTCACACCCAGACTTTTCTGAGGGAAGAAACCCTCCAACCTGCAGAATTTTCTTAGGCCATGGATGACCATGCTCTGCAGCACTTCCACAGGCAGGAGAGGGAATGGTGGGAATGTTACCTCAGAGATAAGGGCCCACACCAGCCTCCGTGCCAGCATCACTGTGATGAACGCCGCCAGGTGGTAGTCAATGAGGTGAAAATTCTGAAGGAGGAAAGAAAAAAGGTCTTCACCAGGAAAAGGGACTCTGAAACCACCGAGATGGGGTGGGACTAGAAACCTGGCTGCTGGAGAGTACATTAGAACTGTTAGGACCTCATGTAAGCCTTCCCCAAATCTCTCTATTAGGGATGAGGGAAAAGGGATTACATTAGTAACACAGGAATGTCTCCGGAAACAAGATCTCCTCCACAGGGAGATTCCTTCCTATGGAGAGGTTTCCACAGAAAACAAAACAAACCGACCCTTCAGGCAGGTATTTTTGGGGTCAAAGGGACATCTAGAACCAGAATCCTCCTGTGGAGAACAGGTTGCAGGTTCTCCACAGAAAAGCCCCTGAGCAACCAGAGGAAGGGCAGCCAAAACGGAGTCCAGAGTGAGCACACCAGCTCACTTTCCCTCTTGGTCTCACAAAAGGTCTGTAGCAACCAGTGCTTCCTGATGAAACCAAGCTGATCTGAGAAACCTCATCTTCACTGGCCACAAAGAAGTTCTCTGGCTGCGTCAAGTTAGATACAGCTCTTATAGATTTTTCAATGAAGCTATCAAATATATTCTCGCCAGAAGAGTTAGCAGATTCTGAATACTGCTGTTTGGTACTTCAAGGACATTTTGGGCAAAAAAGAACACTTGAGTTGTGATGGGAATAAACAAATGTCTGTTACATCCTGCCTGGTAGGGAGCCCCAAACAGAAAGCTTTTACTTCTAAGCCAGCTGTGTCCAGCACGGCAGAGCTGAGCAGGAGGCTGGTGACTGGAACACCAGCACCACCTGTCGGTACAGGTAACTGAGGGACCACCTCGTACTTCCAAGCAGCCTTAAGGACACCATTCCAGCTGCACAGGCTGGCTTTGCTCACATGAGGCTTGCTGGCTCACAGGCATCTTATTGGGACAGCAGGAACACTGAAACCGAGGAGGGTGAGAGCTTTACTGAGCTGAGGATCTGACCCCCTCCCCGACTCTGCTGCTGACCTGCTGTGGGATCCTAATGAAAATCTGCGCATCTTCCTACTCTCAGGCTCTGTTGTTTTGACTGGGAAGGGGCACTCACAGCAGGAGACAGCTCCTGGAGTCTCGACTCTGTGTCAAACCCTAGGGGCTAGCTAGGCCGTGCAAATACCTGCAAGAAACTTCCCCTGAAGGAGTTCTGCTGACTCTTCTCTCTCACCTGCCATGTATTTTCTCCCCTGTAAAATGGGGAATGACATGGCCCTGGCTGATGGGGATGCATGTGAACTCTCATTCACTCCCTTAATGTCAAATGCTTGGTGATTCCTGAACTGAAGAAGCATGAAAAGAAGCTGTGTAATGAAAAAGGCCAAGTGATGGCACTTGCTGGGGAACTCACCAGTGAGGTGCAGGAAGCAGGGTGATTGTATGGGTACCACCAGACAGTCTTGTAGATGTTGATGTACTGAATGAAGAGGGCTACCAGAAGGTAGATGAAGAACAGGAATTCAAAGAGAAGGCTCCCATCCAATGGCAGTTCAGGGATCCGGCAGTGACGCACAGGCTCTGGAGTAATCAGCGCTGTGATCGGAGGCGCCGAGAGGCTGATGGCACTACCATTCCTGAAGCAGATGGATATCACTTACTTGGTAAACATTCTACATCATCCCTGACATTTTCCAGGACAGAGAGTGCTTGAGGTTGTAAATTTGAGACTGGGCATTACTAGGGGAGAGGTGACAGCAGTCTTGCATTCATACTTCTGACATGAGGCTGGTGGTGAGCATCATCTTAGCTCAGACAAAACCCTTATCCAGAATTTTCTCTGGGCAACAGCTTGATCTGTCAGAAGTGCTGTGACATGCCCAGCAATATCTCAGTAAACGTGCAGATTGAGGAGCAGAGGTACAGAGCAAAATTCATTAAGGACTCTGTGCTACACCAAACACGTAATATTGGCTCTTTCCAGCCATCACCAGGATATTACAGTAGCAACCAGCCTCCTTCTCCAGCACGGCAAAGCGCCCATTGTCTTTCTGTTCATAGTTCCTCTTTTTAAAAGAGGAGTAACTAAAAATGGAATGGAGTAGTTCAGCAACTTCCTAGAGGCTAACCTTTTAAGTGTTCTCACACTTCCTTCTTTCCTAGCTTTCAGGGGAGGCTAGGACAACTAAAAGCTCTGGCATGCTGAACTGATGAAGGAAGTTCAGACACAACTATGCTGTGTCTGACTGAAACCAGATAAGCAATGCTCTCCCAGGACCCTGGAGCCCTGACTCCACAGTCTTGACAATCACTTGCTCCTCAAGAACCTCACACTGTGCTATCTGTCCCTTTGCCCCAGACAGAGAAGTCTGTAAAGGCCAAAGCTAAATGGCTTAGATTGCTCTGTAAGAATGAATCTATAGTAGGGCCCCAGCATGCAGCAAATAGCTTCTCTAGTCTGCCAACTTTTCTATGGAGGGAAGTAATGCTGGGCCCTTTCAGTTTCCATACTAAACGTGGTGATCTCAATGTCACTGTGTGTTCCTGTTTCAGCCCCCAACTTCCCCAGAAAATGGAGGTCATCTTTACCAACTAGGAGAATTAGCTTCATCTGCAACCAGCAGGTCTGAAACAGAATACGGGCGTCCTCCTGCCCTGCCTATCTATTGTGTAGGAGGAGGAGTCACAGCTGTGCCCTGACGTGTCACACTAATTCCCCAGGGCAGTGAAGGCAAGTGAGCGAGACAAGGACTCATCATTTGCTAGGACTCACTGCTCTGGGAACTGCTGCAGGAAAGACAAATGGAGCACTGTGTGACTTCCACTCCTGGCTGTTGTGACCACAGTGAGTGGTGAAGGGGGGGCTGAGACCACTTCCACAATCCCCTCCGTGGGGCTGGTTTTAATGGATGAAGTCAGAAGAGGGGCTGCAGAGGGAAGCACGTACCACAGCAGAGCTGAGAAGAGAAGCTGGAAGAGGTTTGTCACGCGAGACTTGTTCCCTCTTGGATGAGCCATCTCCTAATGCCACAGCGGAGGGCTCAAGGTTCCCATCTCCCAATCCCTCACTTCCACCACAAAGACACACTCCCGCACAGGGTTCAGGGTGGATCAAGGCTCCTTGCTTTCAGCGCTGTCCCAGACACAGGTGTCTCAACAACCCCACCTTTGTCCTCACCTGTTCCTCAAACCAGTACCGTTTCCACAGCTCCCGCCGACCAGAGTTTGGAGAGAAGGCAAAGCTGAACGGCTTAGCTGCTGCCGGCTGGGTCCCCTCCTTCCACCGGGCATGACCAGGAACCAGTCCACTTCCAGTGCCTCCAGCAGGCTGTGCCCCGACACCCACACAACGATCCAAAAGCCTTCTCAAGTCTGCAAAGGAGGCAGAAACATCACTTAAGCTTTAAACTGCTGGTCACCCAGTTCACACTCCAGCCAAGCAAATTCATGCAGACGGAAGTCACTCTCATACACTCAGAGCCCTGTGGGACAACCATCACCACTCTAAAACACTGTGCCACTTCAATGGCAGCAGGTCAGTGTCTGCTTGCACACTCAGGATGAACACCACTGACACTGTGTCTTTAAAAAGAAGTTGCTTACATTAGCCATCAATGACTGACAGCACTTATTGCTGGCTGGAAAGCACCACTGAGCATCTCCAGAGCTGGAGTCACAAACATGCTTTATTTCAAAAGCAAGCCTGGGAAGAGCCCTCTCCATGTTGTGGTGGAGCTCCTAGAGCTTCACAGGTCTTTTTAGCCACCCAGCACGTTACTTGCCACACTCTGATGCTGGTAGATAATTTGGACACGCTCTGGCAGAGCTCTGAACTGACAGACTGGTGTCCATGAAGGGAACTGCATGGTTCAGCTCCCTTCTGTGCTAAGAATGCCCAAATGACACCAAGGTAATACATCCATTTAAAAGTGGGTTTAGTTAGCAGAGAAGTGCAGCAAAACATAAGTGTATGCATGTACTTCAAATGCACATATGGGCAATCACATAACCCAGCCCTCAAAAGAAAAATAATTCAGAAGTAAGTCTTGTACGTATTTATTTATCTATTTATTTTTAATGACACACTTAAATCTATTGATTCCTTAAACTGAGCTAGTATGAAAGAGGCTGGGCCACTCAGAGTATCAGAAACAATGGCGAAGTTTCTGGCACAGACTTTATCACTTCCCATAGTGATATAGCAATTTTTCTTCTGTTTCACTGGTCTCCCACATGACACTGCAAGGATTTTGGCAGTCAGGGAAGTTTCCAATGGAAACACATAACAGACATAAGCCAGTGAAAGACTGAACTGGAGTGCATGTGTGCTGTACAGGAAAAGACACTGAGTGAGCATCTCACTACAAGGACTTTGGTCCATCTGTGTGCCTGGAGTCTAAATCAGCTGCCCTTTTGGAAAAATATCATAGCCAGAACCAACTCAGGGGCCAAAAAAGCACACCCACCTTCTGGGAAACTCTAGATGTAGCTTTGAAATATACAGATGGAACCTAAGGTCTATTTATAATTCAGTCATCACCTCTTTTAAAATCCTGAGAAATCACAGCTGGCAGAAATGCCAGAAGTTTTCTCAGTGAGTCACAGTACTGTCACCATGAACACAGTGTGCAGGAGTACTTCTCTAAAAAACTCCCTCAAAGAATTGCCCTTTGTATTAAAATTTCCCATCCTTCATCTCTACTCCAATAAACAATTGTCATGGTTGAAACCAGGATACCAATTCTCAAACTTTCAGCAAAAATCAAGATGTTTCAAAAGATGAATGCTTTCCACATACCCACAAGAAAGTCACTTGGAAAAACCAAACCAAACCAAACCCAAAAAACAAAGATCCTGAAGAGAGGAAAAAAAATGACAAAGGAGATGTGAAAATGCATGAAAGGCGAGCAAACATCGGAGAATTTTGGTTTTGAGGTAAATAATGTGTTTTGGCAGACTTTAAAACTCTCCTATCTCCAATAACAACACAACAGAGGTCGAAGCCTTCCTTACCTTTCTAGTCAAGACTTAAAGCTTTCAGACAATTTTCCCTAGGATGTTCTAGTTTTATTTGGGAATATTTATATTTCAGGAATTAAATACAAACAAGAAAATTCTCTTGCATGTGCAAGATGAGCAGGGGCAGCAATAAACAATGCAGAATTCACTTAGGGCATTCCGACACTTTTGATAAGCAGCTAAAATGAAGGAAAAAAATGAGAAAAACCTCTAAAAAAGAACAAACTTGAAAGCCATTTTAAGCCAAATTTAGCTACCACATGGCCTGTGGTAGCTGAAACAATTGGTCTAATTCGACCTACAGGATATTTATGATAATGGATGCAGTATGTTGGTGGTCTAATTAGTGCTATTAACAGTGGAAGGTATTTTATACCACATTCAATAATTCATGTAAATAATTTAACAGGTCTCATTAGTATCACCCCATTAGTATGCCTCACACGCTCGCCAATGCAGACACTTGGACACGAAGTAATCGCAATTCCAGCCCCTGGCTTTGCAAACCAGTGAAATGCAAGTTTCTACCAGTAAAAACAACTGCCCATGGAAAGAAGCCATCCTCAACGTCAGTGCACATATTTTAAATGCGCTTGAATAAGCCCTTTCACAGTGATTCATGAACATATAGACTGGGCAGTTCCTCAAGCCAAGCTTTAAATAACTTTACTTTACTGGAGTTAGATCAAATTAGGTAGGCGTTCGTTGGAGCAAAATCTGCCTAAGAACTATTCCTTTTTTGTTTGCTTTTATTTTGTAAAACTAGCCACACAAAACTGAAGCTCCACAGATAAAGCTAAACAAAGCAGTGAGATTACAGATCAGATTGACTCTAAGTCTGCCTTTTTTGGCCTTGAACCAATCAACAGCCCTGCTTTTTGAGGAGAAAGACAAGGGGAAAAGCCTTTTTACAGCTTTCAGTTAATAAACAAAGGCATGATTCTACTTTGAAAAATACGTGAACAAGAAAAAAAGCTGTTCACAACCCCTTACTCCAACAGATAATATCCCGAGTCACATTAAGTATTAATGAAGAGTCCACCCAGCTCCCTTCTCTGTTTGCATTCCCTACCCTTATTTTATAGAGTCATGCAGAAAAAGTGAGTAATGAAAGATAAAAGCTTTTCCTGACAAGACTCTTCAGTCCATTAATGTGATTCCCCACTGTTCTTTCCAGTTCACCTACAATTTCCCTCAAAAAATAAGTCACATCCTTGTAGTCCCTTCATCCTCAAATCCTCAGAACTGATACTGCCTAGCCTCCAAGATCTCCCCTCTGAGGCAGGTGTGGGCATCATAAAAACACATAGGCAGGATCTGGGGACCAGCTACAGAACAGCAGACAGTGGTCCTGCCCACGCACAGGCAATGGATGTGGGTATGGACAGCTCCCGAGTCCTAGGACAGACCGTGCTCCAGGACAGAGACAAAACCTTCATCTGTGACACAGTTATAAGAAAACCCAGAAACAGAAGGCATCAGATGTTTTGATTTCCAGTTCCTGTTTTTAGGACTACAGAAAGCACTTGATAATTTTTTCTTCTGTGCAATGATATCCCTCCTGCCCATCAGCTCCCCAGCTATCCTGATGAGGCAGGATCAAGGCAGGCAAGAACCACAGCTGTGTGCAAGACTTCACTGATAACGAGCAAGGCAGACGAATTATTCACCAGTTCAGAGGTGAAGCAGTGTGCAGCCCTGTCCTGCTCCCCAAGGACCATCACTCAGAATCATGTTCCTGCATCAGCAGCTGCCCAAATAGCTCTTGCAAGAGGCAAATCAGGAGAGAGTCAGTGACTCATCAGAATGGAAAGTGTGCCTGGTTCCCCATCTCTTTGCTGGAAACGCTACAAAGCGCAGTCAGTTATTTTGATGGCGTTAACGTTTTGTAATCGGAGAAAACTCCGAGCCTCTCCAGTCCTCTCGGGAAGCTCACTGCACTGAGGCATGAGAACTCTCAGAAGCTGGAAAAATTCAAGTGGCTCTCCTTGGCTCCACAAGGCCTACAACCTGTTGCTTGCAAGAGCAGAAAGGGAAACGTGACCATCCTCACTTGCAGCAACGTGGCTCAAGAAGACCACAGGTCTCTCACTGCAACTCCACATCTCGATTAAAGCAGCCTTCTTCCTGCTGAGGAAGCATGTGACAGCTGGGGGTGAAGCAACACATGGCCTCTGTGGTGAGGGACTCGGCCTGCCTCTTCAGCAACACAGACACTCCCAGCGAGACTTTTCATTCAGGGTGTCTGTGCTTTACAGAAACACACCTGCCACGTGTGCAGTGCCCCCTCGAAGGGAAGCGCAGGCAGCCACCCCCACAACACGGCTGCAGAGCACTGACACAAAGCACAATTCGTTTCTGAAACTGAAAATGCTCTCTTAGTTGCTAAAATCCTCAATTCAACTCACTGCAGCTGGTCAGCGTAACCCTAAACTTGCAGCTGTCCAGCAATTCTAACAAAATCTTTGCAAATTATCAGACAAGTTTTCTTTTGAACTTTGACTTTGAGAGTCCTAGTTACTCTAGGTTATTTTTACTTCCTTTTAGTGAGAACCTTTCATTTATTTATTTAAATTTAAATTAAAAAACAACCAAAACAAAAACAAAACCCCATTTTGACAGCTGGAAAACCGCGCAAAGCTAGTAATCGATTCACCCAAAAAAAACACCAAAAAGAAAAAAACAATCACCAGAGAACAGAAGAACAGCGATGGCTGCACCCAAGCTTTGGTCACAAGGCCACCTTGTCAGCACCTTCACACCTGCCACACCAAAAGCCAAAAAGATGCAAAACTTCTGTGAAAGCCCTAACTTGCTCTGGGAATAAAATAAGCGTTTGGTTGTTGCGAGGGAGGAAACAACCGACAGGTTATCAGATGGAAAGCTAAATATTTGGCTTGCACAGAGCTGCCCCAGTGCTAAGTCAACACAACCTTTCAACTCCGGCTGGATCCAAAGGCACACGCCCACCACCTGGCCCAGAGCTGGGAGGCAAAACCGGTTAGGAGGGAGGTCTCCAAGTCAGCACATTTTCCAAGTCCTCATGCCATACAGAGCGATGGATTAAGAGGGGGATTTGGAAGACCGAGAGGGACAGAAACCAGCCCCTGAAGTGCAGCCCAGACTCCACCAAACAGGACAGCTGGGTGGGGAATCAGCACTGTCAGGTGGTGCACCAGCAAGACTAATTTTTGCTCAGTGACTAAGAACCAAGAACGTTCTCTGCAAAAACAAAACCAACTCCAGGTCAGCATAGGCTTTTCTGATACAGCACAACTCTGGCTGAAGAGACTCCATCTATCAGTCCTCTACACAGATGCCAAAACCAAAGTAGCAAGATGAAGGCAAGAATTAACAAATGGCATATATACTGTATGACTTAGTCCAAGTGTTTTCAGCAAGGAAGACTAGAGCTAAGCAGAAAGGCAAGTGGGAAAAATAAGAGTTTTAGCTAAAAACAAGGGGAAGGCAGCGCCTGCCATTTGTAGCTGCCACAGTACTTCAAATACCACATACAAAAATGGGAACAGGAAAGAAAAGTTTTTCAGGAAAAGCCTCTCAAAGCTAAAGTGCAGTAAGCTCAGCCAGCTCATTTTGCAGACATGCTTAAGGATAGGACATAGATTTAAGTTCTGAATACTCTAGACAAACAAAATTATCCAAGATACTGAAAAAGCCATTTTTAAAAACAGAGAAATCCTATACATTCCCTAAAAATCCCCTCAAAGACCTTACTTTAAGGGGTGCAAGGAAGAAATTTCCAGAGGTATGCAGGCAATAGTGTCCTCTTCAGAATATAGGCGAGTGCAAATTTTTGTGAATTGGAGGAAAGTTGAGACACACACTAAGCGCTCTAAACAAACCTCTGGTGAGTACAAGAACAAAGCCACAAATCCTGGTGTAATAAAACAGTATTACCTTATATTACCATATAATTACTTTGTGCAACTAACTGCTGCAGCAGGTCAAGGCAAACAGCTTAGGAAGACTTTAATGAATGACTGTAATAATTTTATGAATGAAGACAAGCGAATTTATATTCCAAAAGAAAGTGAAAAAAAACCAAAACAAACCCTCAACACAAGACCCTCAAGGCTCAGCAGCTCCAAGTGGCCAATAACACTCCTCACCAAGCCAACAAGTATTACACAGCTAGCAAGACATTAACATTTTCTTTGGCTTCTTCTGATGTATACAGCAACACTCACAGCCAAATACTGGATCTGGGAATAAACAAAGCATTGGCTTGTTCTCGTGTGAGAACAAGACAGAATTGCAAAGTTGAGCTTTTCCAGCAGCACAGTGAAATGCAGGCCTGACCAGCTGGGTCAGAGTCTATTTTGGTCCTACAGTTCCCATGGTTCTGAATTGTGTGGGGAAAGGGACAGCAAGCCCAGCCTCATCTGGAGTGGTGAGAGGCCCAAACTAAAGAGCTGGAAGGAATTACTGAGCCAGACGGACAGTTCTCTGAGTATGTAACAACACGGAAGTTTTAAACTCCAACCTCACATTACTGATAGAAACTGAAGTTCTGTTTAGAAGGGACACTGGTTGGGAAGTAATGCTAACTCACAAGGGCAGCGTTTCAACAGACACAACACAGGCAAAGCTATCAAAGCTGGCCGTTAATACAATTTATCAACACACACTCACTCCTAAGTACATCTTGCACCAAACTCTTCAGTAAACATTACGCACAGCCACAGCTCTGCTAAAACACAGCTACAGATCGCTCTCCATTATACCATGCCACATGCAGTAACTGGGGAAGGTGGGGCATTTTAGGTATGGCCACTGAAATGATTTTTTTCTAAGATATCAAAGTACATGCACAACAAAACAGATCACTACTGAGGAGGAAAAAGAAGAAAAAAAAAAAAAGAAGATGCTCATGCTTTAAGAGCCCATCTTAAAATTTTCCATCAAGCAAGCCACCAAAATATGCATTCTCCTCCCAGCCTCGAACACAAACCAGCAGTCTAATGGTCTGAGCACAGGCCAGGACGACTTTTGCTTTTTAATCTTTCCTCTTCAACTGACTTCCAGGGAACTTGTTTTACCAATACAGACCTCAGTTTCCTTATCCAAAACAGGATAAACTGTTGAGCAAGTATTTCTCCTCCCAAGAGTCTCTGCATGTAGTAGTGAATATTTTTCACAGTATTATTTTAGCGCTTTAGACAAGCTTTTTTTAAAACAAACAGAAGCAGCTTTCCTGCTGGTTTTGTTCCTCTGCCAATCCCTATGTTTAATTTAATGGAGATCAGCCATGACGATAAATCGTGGGGAGTCACTAGGATTTTTCTATTTTGTCCTCAAATAGTTAAAAATAAGGTAGGCATCTGCCATCTGTAGCAATGAGCTTGAAGGCATGAAGTAGAACACAAGTGAAAAACCACTTCCTTGAGCCTTACACAAAGTCATCACACTGGGATTCACAGCGGGAAGTATCAGCGGGACAACACTTTGCACATCCCTGACACTGCGGAAAAGCGACAATATTGCAGGGAATTCTAAACTAATTGTAATTCGTATAAATCATAAACTTGCTTTAAAATATAAACCGTGTATGAGAATGCATCGACTGTCTATTTGCCGCTTAAACAACAGGTTCAGGTGATATAAAAATTCCCCACAAAACAGTAAGTCTTCAATTCAAACTCCGTGACTTTGGTAGGCAGCACTCAGAACTTCGTATGACTGTTTACAGAGCAATTAATCCAGCAGATTGGGAAAATGCAATAGGATACATTAATCCCTTGTATAATTAATTATACTGTGACTAATCCAGCTGTCTGTATCTGCATCCATGCTCCCTTACATGTATTTCTGAGCCTCAGATGTCTACTGATAATTTTGCTTTAAACCAACAATTCCAAACCCCCCAGTACACATGGAAGCCACTGTACCCTGTCTCCCAGTACAGCTCTCCTGATGAGGCTGCATAATACCCACTTCTCAACAGAAGTCTCATTTTTGCTTGCAATACCCAAAAAAAGCCAAGAAAAGGTTGGAAGTAACTCACCAATGACAACAGCCCCCAAGCAGTGGCATGAAATCTTCCAGGAAAGTTTGTGAAAATGAATGAGCTATTTTCCTAAGTCACACAGCTACCAGAGATTTACCTCTGATTTTAAAAATCCACAGCTGCTAACAGCTATGTCACTTACCTAACTGTGGTAGGGTTAGAAATAAATGGACTCAAGTTCCAACTTAAACTGCCAGAAGAAAGCTCCTTCCAGAATCTCATGATTCTGAGGCACAGGGAAAGTACTAAGACTGAGGAGCAGGATGGTCTCAGAATCACTACTGTCTTGCTGCTTTTCACCACATCCAACTTTGGGAACTGTAACTCTACTGAGGAGTACTGAGTGGCCCAACTGGTTTCTGAACTGAATGCTCATGGAAACTGGAAGCCACCTTAAAAAATATTTCTAGCACATATGCTCTTGGCTGTATTCTCAAACATGCAGATTTGGTGACTACAGAAAAAAAGAAAGTGTTAAGTTTCATGACAACCAGGCTTGAGTCAATCTGCATTATGTACCCTTTCAGAGAAAGATTTGTGTTCAGTGCTACTCAGATTCAAAATCAGCAGAAAGGTGTGGGGCTTCCCCTTCAAATACTACATACATAATTTAATTTTTTAATCTAAAATTTCAGAACAAAAAACAGTGTCTGAAGAATGCATAGACAAAAAAAAAAGTGATTAGGCCTGTCTGCTTTTGAGTACTACATAACAGTACACCTGTACTGGCAATGGTACATCAGCACAATTATTGCTAATACAGGCAGGCCTGTAAGATGAGAATAGCTTTATTTCCCTAACTACCACAGAGTTTACTGTGGTAAATGCCATTAGTGTCTCTGAAAGACAAATAATTCAGCAAGATGCTAATCTGTATATTGCAAAAAGTTTTTATAAGAATATTATCTTCATACAAGCAGAATAGAAACATGCTCTGCGAAGTAGGAAGCAAAATATTTTACCCCCATTTTACAATCAGAAAGACTAAATATAAAAGTAAGATATAAAAGGCCTGAAGTTCCTAAATTATTAATGATTTTGAACGCTCAGGTTGAGGCAGTATAGACACCTCTATCAGTAGGAAAGTGGACACCCAGAGCTTCCAAAATCCCTAAAAGTCCCAACGTCTGCAAAGAGAGAGCCAGGAATGAGTGGTACAGGAGGCACACAGGTGTTCTATAGTCTTGAGATCAGGAGTACACAGGTCACTTTGTCAGTAACATCACCTGAGCTTGTTCTAAATAAATCAGACTTGGAAAACATTCCCAGCTGAGGTGCTGGTTTGTACAGCAAAACCTGAGGCAAAGATGCTCTAGAACAGAAACAAGGATTAGCTGCATCCACACCTGAAGAACTTCTTTCAGTCAGGTAAGGGACAACAAGGAGCAGGGGAAGTTTCAGCCCAGCCCCCAGAGGGGTCAGCATTGCCTGGCTACCACTTAAGCACCAGCGAGCCCAGATTTTACTAGCAGAGTGTCATCCAAACACCTTGGCTGAAGGAGCCTGCACTCCAAGAGGTGCAGCTGGAAGGAGAAATGAATGTCAGAAACAGTCCAACAGCAGGAGTTCCAGGAGGTGAGCCATGGAGCAGACTGTGGGTTAAAAAGGGCTGATGTCCTCTGCCTTCAGCATTCTGTGAAACTGAAGCTGAGCCGTTCCAGTCCCATCCCTCTCCCAGAAAATGTCTTCTGGTCACAGTGAGTTAACAGACAGAAGAGATGGTTACAGAAGGGATGCCTTGTCTCCAAAAATTTCATAACTCACCCCTTTGTAACACAGACATCTCATTTCTTCACTTACAGTCATAACAGACGACAGGGACGCGAGGGGTCCGTTACGCACAATGGAAAGCATGCATGAGAGCAGTCAGAGATCGCAAACAAAGCTGCCTCTGTTTCTGCTGTACGTTCACATGTTAAAATGATGCTGGAGTAGCGAAGGAGTTGCCTCATGTAAAGCGAAAATCATGTGCCCAACAGCTACCCTACATAAGGGAGCATGATTGATACACTGTTTTCTCTCCGGTACAAAAAAGAACAGCGACAGAAATGTGCACCCACATCCATTCTGGAAACGGTACTTTATGACTTTATGGCAGGTTGGATTTGCCTTGACTTACAGAAGATTGCCTCAGCTCTTCATCTTCCTCGGGACAGTGCCCTTGCAGGACTGGTTACGTAGGGACAACGCTTTAAAAGCCCACAGCACACCTTCCCGTGATCCCAGCCCAACTTCCTCGCGTTTAGTCCTCAACCATCCTACCACAGAGCACCCGACTCCCAGCAGCGTGCGTGGACCTCCTGCTTTAACCCAGACACAGGAGGAAATGTCTGAAAGGAGGAGCTCGGGACCAAGTGCCGTAACTTACCAGAAGGACGGAACAAATCCGGCAGAAGCCTCCCCACCACTCACTCACTCACACACACACGCGAAGTTTCGGAGGGGGGCTGCGCCAGTCCCAGCCCGCCGCCCGCCTGGGTCGCCGTGGCTTTCCCGGCGCGGCGCTGCCCGCGGGAGCGGCGGGGCCGGTACTCACACATCCAAGCGCGGGCGGCGGCGCGGCTCGGACATCAGCCGGCAGCGGGGTCCTCTCCGGCGGCAGCGGCCCGGCGGCGAGCCCCGGCCACCGCAGCCCCCGGACCGCCCGGGGGCAACGAGGCTGCGGCGGTGGGAGCCCCGTGGAGTGTTCCTCCTCCCGCCGGGCAGACCCACCTCGCCGCTGCCCCGCGGCGGGGCAGGAGCAAGGGGAGGGAAAGGAGGGGAAGAGGAGGCAGGCGGGCGGGTCCGGCCTCGGCGCCCCGGCGCGGCCCTGCACAGCGCCGGCTGCCCNGGGCAGGAGCTGAGGGGCGGGGCGGCGGCCGCGCCGCGCCGCCATCTTGGTGGTGGCAGCCGGAGCTCTGGCGCTGCCGCCGGCCCCTCCTCGCTGCTGGGGCTCCTCAGGCAGGCGCTCCGTCTCGTTTGCTCCAGAACCACAGCTGAAAACAGATACAGAAAGCTACACACCGAATTACACAATCAGTCAGGTTGGAAAAGACCTCTGAGATCATGGAGTCCAACCTATGACTGATCACCACCTTGTCAAATAGACCACGGCACTGAGAACCACGTCCAGTGTGACTCCACCACCTCCGTGGACAGCCCATTCCAATGTCTAATCATCCTTTTAGTCGAAGAAATTCCTCCTAATGCCCAGTCCAAACCTCCTCTGGCGCAGTTTAAGACTGTGTCCTTTTGCCCTGTCTCTCATTGCCTGGGAGAAGAGACCAGTCCCCTTGCTACAGCCTCCTTCCAGATAGTTGAGAGAGTAATAAGGTGCCCCCTGAGCTTTCTCTTCTCCAGGCTAAATCCCAGCTCCCTCAGCTGCTCCTCATCAGACTTGTGCTCCAGACCCTTCACCAGCTCCATTGCCCTTCTCTGGACTCACCCCAGCATCTCAAAGTCTTTCTTGTAGTGAGGGGCCCAGAACTGGACAGAGGACTCGAGGTGTGGCCATGTTTTGCATCATGAGATGCCATTAAAAACAAAATCATAAAATCATAATTAACCGGTTCATTATAGCCAGCATATCTATTTATCCCACGGCTGAACATCAGCAGCTGAAAAGCCTTGCTGCCATTGCCATCCTCAGCTGATGTGGAGAAGGCCCACGTTCCCCTTTGAAACCAGCACAGACTCCACCCCTTATTTTATATAGTTTACATTATGTCAGCTCCCACACTTTCAAATATCCCATCACTCTTCCTGTCTTTTGGTGTATACACACAGATATCGTTCCCTAAGTCCATCTTTTTGAAATATCAGTTGAGTTCGTTTTGTCCATGACCTTGAGCTGAATTTGTCATAACAGTCTTTCAGGACAGAGAAGATGGTGTGTGTTGTTGGACTGTTGCATGGTGAAGCCAGTTCTGATTATATCACTACTGCACTTGTCCAGATTCATCAATGTTCATTCTTTATTAATGTGGTAATAAAGGGAGTTGGGTTCAGATCCCCAAATCTGGCGCTGGTGGAAACGGGTGCTGCAAAGTGCCCCGTGCACTGATGAGCATATCACCACCATATAAGTGGTAACACACACTCTTATACAGCAATTACATCGAACAGTTTAATTAATTGTAGTTCCCACCCAAAATCAAATCCTCTTGAGACACACACCAGACTTCCCCATCCTTCCATGTTGCCCATCAAGTGCACCCCACCCAAGTCCTTGAGCAAAAGCAATCTCATGGATTGGTTTTGCCTTTGCCTGAGGCAGGAATAACCCAGACTTTTTTCCCCAGCATATTTTTTATGTGCACTACTGGAATTTTACCCAGTTCTCCAGGATGTAAAAGTTTTGACTGAGCAGTGCCAGCATCACTGACAGATTCCCTGGTGCTGACTAAACAGGAGGCTTTTGCTAAATGTTTGAAGATTCTACCACCCATTACTCTCAGTGCAGTCTTTAACAGTTCATTGCACTGCTGAATTTTTCCTGGAGGCTGGTGTGCAATAGGATGTATTATATCCACTCAATACTATGTTTTTGGCCCAGTTGTCTACAGGTTGTTTTGGAAATGAGTCCCATTGCGTGAGTCAGTTGTTTCTGGCCTACCAAGTCCCCACAAGACTTGCTTTTCAAGGCCCAGGATAGTTTTCTGGGTGGTGCTATGGGGCCCAGAATATGTTTCCAGCCCTCCAGTTAGCCCATGGTGGATTTGTGAGACTGTAATATATTCAATCTGCCAGGCCTCCTTGTATTTCAGCCACTGTCCTTCATACTAGAGAGTCTTTAACCACTTGACTTGCTTAATTGCAGCATGCTTCCCATTCATGGATAACCTGTGTGGCAGTGTCCATGGTCAAATCTACCCCTCAATCATGAGCTCATCTATAGTTGCATCGCTCTCTTGATGGCCTGAGGTGTCATTGGCCCACTGAGCTATAAATAATTCACCTTTATGTTGCCAATCCAGATCCACCTGAGCCACCTATTGGTTGTTTGGATGTTCTGCAATGGCCTGACTCAAACACACGAGCATTTACGTGATGCACCTTCACAAACAGGTCCTCCACCCAGGCAGCAATATCCTGCCACAATGCAGCAGCCCGGGTGGGTTTACCTCTGCACTGCCAGTTAGTCTGCTTCCATCACTGCAACCACCTCCACAGGGCATTTGCCATCATCCCCGAGTCAGTAGAAAGGCAAAGTATTGGCTATTTTTCCTCATTCACCAATGCTAAAGCCAGCTGGATGGCTTTCACCTCTGCAAACTGACTGGAGTCACCTTCTCATTCAGCAATTTCTTCAACTTGTTGTAGGAGACTTGATACATCTGCCTTCCGCCTCCAGTGCTTTCTTACAACACATCAATAAACAGGGCAAATTGCTTTTCACTTTCTGATAATTTGTCACACAGTGCAGCCTCTTCAGCACATCTCACCTCCTCTGACCACATTCTGAAATCTTTACCTTCTGGCCAGTTCATGATCACCTTCAAGATTCCTGGGTGCCTGGGGTTTCCTATTTGAGCTCTTTGTGTGATCAGTGGTATCCCACTTATTCCATGTAGTGTCAGTTGTCTGAAGTGCAGAGGAGAACCTCCCTTTGAACATCCAGTCCAGCAGAGCTAACTGGGGTGCCAGGAGGAACTCTGCATCAGTACCAATCCCTTCCAAAGCAGCTCAAACCCCTTCATAAGCCACAGTTATCTCTTTTTCAGCTGGAATGTAGCAGGCCTTAGATCCTCTGTATTCCTGGCTCCAAAAGCCATGGGATTGTCCTCAAGTCTCCCATGGTGCTTTCTGCCAGGGGTTCCACATAGGGTCAGTCTCCCTGGCTGCAGTATAGCACACATTTCTGACATCTTGCTCTGCCCAGACTGGCCCAAGGGCTACTGCATAAACTGTCTCCTGTTTAATTTGTTCAAAGGCTTATTGCTGCTCCAGGTCCCATTTGGTACCACTCTTCTGCTGAGTCACTTGATAGAGAGGACTGTAATTTGGAACGTGTATTCTCCAAAAACCCACAACACCTCAGAAAGATGTGTTTCTTTTTTGCTAGATGGTGGAGACATAACTGTTGTTTTGTTGATCACACCCACTGGGATCGAATTATGTCCATCTTGCCTGGGTGACACACAACATCCTCCTTGAAGGGATACTTTCCCTTCATGCCTGACAGGAGTCACCTCCAAAGGCTGAGGATTTGTATCCCTTTTCTGATAAGCATGTCAATGCCCCTTTCCCTAGAGAGTGACCCCATATGCTTGGCTTCCCTACCCTCTAATTCCAGGCTATTAGTCCCATTATCCCAGCATGGTAGCAGCCGGGTGATAATGTGCTCACCTGGACAACAGATTGGGATCGAGTGGTGGTTATCCTCTGTTCTGCTTCTTCATCATTTTCTTCTGATGGCCCCGCTTTGTCCCCCTTTACTAAATGAGCGGACTTTCATGTCCAGTTCTTCTTGTCTATAGGAGTGACTGACACTGGCATGGGTTGGGTCCCTGGTTCAGCTGCACTGCCTGTCACCAGGGTTGGAGTAGCTGCAGTACCTAACACTTTGCCATTAGATCCAGACCATCTCCTCCCCTTGAGGTACTGAATAGTGTTGAACAGGGATCAGTAGGCATGGGCCAGGCCCCAGCATATCTCAGTGATTTGTGCCTCTCTGGAATTGACAGGATAACAGCATACTTTCCCCGAATATTTATTCTGCATTGTTCAGGGAGGAAGTTCCAAAACACTGAAGGTGCCCACTGTCCTAGGTACTTGCCACATTCTGTCCTACACATCCTGCTACTTGTAACTATCCAAACTCTTGGTAGTGTTCTTAGATAGTTGTTTAACCATAAACAAGACCTGGAACACATCCAGCATTCCTGGAAACAGGACTATGCTGGTTTCAACATCCCAAGGACATTCAAAATTTTCAAAATCCTCAAACACTACTGTAATTAGCCTGACAGGAAAGGGGAAGGTGTGGAAGGATGTCTCCTCCATAGGTTGTCTCTTGGAGGAGGAAAGACAAAAGGTGTGATTATCGGTAGTTCCAACAGATGGCTCTCGAAGAACAGAGGTGAGCAATGCTGAGGAGACACACCAGATTAGTCTTACAACCAGTAATTCTATCATATCACAAGCCAGCATTACCAAGTACAACAAAACGATAACCTTAGCCCAGACATCAAAGGCGATAAAGCCAAGACAGGGAACACGTGCTGCAACTAAAGTGCTCCATAATACAGCCCAGAGAACAGGTGCAATGACTCTGAGAGCAAATAAATCAATGTTGTGACCAGTGAATGTTAAACCAATGCAGTGAATGCTTATAATGAATTTGTTTTAACACGCTTTGGGCAGATCTGTCCTTATCTCAAGCCTCAGTGCTCCATGTTGGGTGCCAAAAAGGATGTTGACACGGCGTAACACCAGCTGGCAACTAAGTACCTCCCAGCATCACTGCCCCACCGACCCCTCTGTGGGATGGGGAGGAGAACTGGAAAAAGGGCAAATCAGTGGGTTGAGATAATAACAATTTAATAATTGGCATAAAGTAAAATATAATATTAATGCAACTAGTAATAATTGTAATGAAAATAGAGGTAACAGAAAGAGAGAGAAAGAAAAGATAAGAAAAGTCAACAAACCAACAGTCATACACAATACAGTAGCTCACCACCTACTGACTGATGCACAGCCTATCCCCTAGAAGCCACCAGTGACTCCTGGCCAGCTTCTTCCAGTTTATATACTGAGCATGACATTCTATGGTATGGAATACCCCTTTGGCCGGCCTGGGTCAGCTGTCCTGGCCACGCTCCCTCCCAGTTTCTTGTGCACCTGCTCCCTGGCAGAGCATGGGAAGCTGAAAATTTCTTCACTTAGGGTAAGCAGTACTTAGCAACAACCACAACATCGTTGTATAATCAACATTATTCTCATACCAGATTCAAAACACAGCACTGTACCACCTACTAGGAAGAAAATTAACTCTATCCCAGCCAAAACCAGGACAGCTGTTCTGTTTTACCTTTAAAACAAATGTCTGTAAGGGGCTCTGGTAAAGTCTTATTGGGTTATCAGTGTGATTGGGCTTGTTTCCGGTAGAGAATTCTCCCTCTTCATTCCTTGCCAGCAAATCATGGTCTGTGCCTCATGCATTCACTTTCCTTCCTTCTGCCTCAGCAGCATCCTCACATAATTTCCATGTCTACAAACTGGATCACAGCTGCTGCTCAGTGAACAGACTGTGTCTGCCTCACTGCCCTCACACCTCAGCTTTGCTCATCCTTCCCCTTTAGCCACAGAAATGACCAGTGACAGCCCAGCTGTACCAGCAGACTGTGGCTGTAGTTCTGTGTCTGAACCTCTGTAATACACACCTTGTACAGGGAAATCTGCCAAAGCATTCTATTGCTCCAGATCAGCCGGAAAAAATACCAAAACAAAAGAGTGAAATATTTAAGAAAATAAATGGTTCTTATCCTGAGTCCAGGTGTCTCTAAGGCCTGAGATGCCTGCTCCAAGAGAAACCTGCTCTTTGTGTGAAATATGCCCAGGAGATCTTAGCTGATGGAACTGTGCAACAAACCACAGTAAGGCAGGAGACAGAGATCTGTACTAATTCAACAGGGGTGAAATTTCTTCTCAGTCACACATATGAACAGCAGTTCAAGTCTGGATACATGCAGATGAACCTTACAGCTGCTGTGCATTTTGACTCAAAGAAGTAAAGTTAGGCTAATAACTTGAGCACAACTTTGGGTGGATGTTTTAAAGGTTCACACACCCTCCTCCCTACCATATTATGTACTAATTATTTTGCCTACAGAATTCAATAAAATGGTATGGAGACTCAGGTGTCTCATCTTGTCCTTTCTCATTCTTACATGGAAATGTTAATGTGGCCAGGACAATAATGTGGCACGGAGTGACAATTTATACCCACCTGCCCTTGATAATGATATATCAGAAATAACTTGCATTTTGACTCCAGGGTCCTTGTGTGCAATCCATGGCATGTTGTATTTTTATCACTGAATTCATCAGAGAGCTGCATGAATGTTTGGGTCCTTGCTTTCCTCATATTTCCAAGGAAACTATAATCCAGACTGAACCAAGGAAACTAGTACTGAGGAACAAGGAGCAGGTCAGGCAGAATGGGAAAGATGAGACCATCCTGGCTAGATTTTGTGAAATCCTCCTTAGTTAGCAGTCTTCTAACTTATCCTTGCTTGGGACTTTATCATAAAATACTGGATTACGTATGTGAGAAGCCCAGCAAAGTACAGAGGCCCAGGTTCAAAAAGACCCTTCTTTGATTAAATGTGTAACTGCTGCAGGGACTTAGGTAAAACACTCCTACTGAGTCCTTTAACACCACTTTGCCCCCAGAAAACACTAACAGTATACAACTTCCTATACTCTCATCACATTTGATTTTCCTGTCTCTTTCTTCCAACTCTCATTTCTTTTCTGTTATTTAGGTTAATGCCCTTTTCACCCACTTCTCACTTCTGTTACACTTCGTGTCTGTTTTCTGCTGTCCCTGAGAAAACATCGACCCCTTTTTCCACTCTCTCTCCCTCCTGTTTCAAATCCTTTTCCTGTCTTACTAACTCCTCAATTTTTCATTTTATCAAACACCCCCTCTATCCTTTCACTCCAGGGCTATTGCTCCACAAACTCTGGGACATAAACTGGTGTGATCCTGAACAGGAACAGTCCTTTAAATTTACTCTGGGATACAGCTGTTGCTTATCTCAAAGCCTTACCTTGATAAAGCAAAGACATAACTTCAGTCTTGTGTACACATGTCCAGGTGAGGTTGGGTACCACTAACTGTGTAATTGTAGTGACAAGAAATTCAGCATGAACTAATTGCTGTAATGTCCAACAATTGCTGGGATGACTTTTGAAGATGTCTCTGTACCATAACTGCATGAAAGAAAGAGTCACCGCTGTTATTCACATTTCAAGGCCACATGGCACCAGCTTTCATCCAAACAATTTATCAGGTAAAAATCCCTGTGTTTAAACTGTGAGACTGAAAAACAGACATGAAAAAGAAGCTGCTTTCAAATGCTGCAGGGAAGAGCACCCAATGTGGACTTTGTATCTTCAGCCAAGAAAACAGGGCTTCTATGCATCTTATAAAACTATGTGTTATAAACAAATTTATTTCAAGTCACTGATGCCTATGTGACTAGGAAACTAACCTGCAGGGCTTCAAAATCTACTGCAGCTCAACAAATAGCAGCATTAACACAATCAGACCCAAATGATCCATGATCTGATTCTGTTTGCTCAGAAATTCTGCCATTTCTATGGCGCAGTAGTGAGATAAACTACATCTGGGATTGCTTCCTCAGTAATTTTTTAGTAGCACTAACAACCTGCTGGGAAGCATTTAATTTCTTGGGGAAACCTTTTATGTTGTGCTAGGCAAGTTGATGAGGTATCAGATTTGCTGTCTGATATCACTGCCGCTTCCGGACAGGAAAAAAATTGGTCTCTTCATCACCTCAATGTAATAATGTTGCTCAGCATGCCATGTACTGTGTGTCCTTCTCCAAACTGGAGATGTAGCATTGAAATACCTACTGCTAAGTTTACAGGTAATTATTTATTGGATGGCATTAATTCCACAACTAATGATCTTTGCTCCTTTTCAAAAATTGAAAAAGTATAATTTTACACTTTGAAAACCTTGAGTCACTGGGACATCTGGGAAAACCCCAGCTTGTACTACATTTGCATGTGGTGTGGAGCTCAACAATGGTTGATATTCTGGGTAGCTTAAGTTCAATCCTTGTTATATTCTACAAGGGAGATTAAAATAAGCAGCTAACGAGCACACCTAGGGCAACCTGAATATTTGAAGTAGGGGAAAATGTAACCTTTGCCTAATAAAAGAATAAAGATAGATCATTGCAGGAGACCCCAGACTCAGGGCTCTTCTCAAGACTCTGTTCCCATGAGATCCACAAGGTTTTATTTTTTGGAACAAGAATAACATTTAGTCCAGAGGAAAGAAACCTGGTTAAACAAAGTTAGACAAACGTTAAATTTGCAAGATAAGAATGTTTGTGGAGGAAAACACGCAGAGAGACTTTTACAGAAAGTGCTTATATCAGTTAAACACAGTGTTCTACGGGCCATAAACAGAGTTAATTGCTGTTCTCACAATGTTTCCCACATCCCCTGCGATCACTGCTATAGCCCAAGTTTCCCATACATCCTTTAGATGCATAGATCCTGCAGCACAGTACTCCTGATGCCTGCAAGTCCATACAACGCTTTCAGATCCTCTGCATAACACAGTTCGTTTTGAGCATCTTCACACATACCTTTGGCCATCTCATCTCTCCCTTCCCTATCCCGTGAGACCACCACCACAGTAATTTCAGGTCTCACTGTTTGCTTCCTTTTCTTTGTTGATCTGTAGGACGAGTGATTTGCTGTGTGCACTGTGATTTAGGATACACACTGGTTAAATCTGTGGTATGAGGGTGCACTGACAAGCTGGATAATGCCAGTGCACTCTTGATGAGTCAAATAATGACTTACACTCTTGAGTCACTCTCTCAGCAGAGAGTGTCTTCTGTATCTACGGTTCTGATCCACACAGCACTAACAGAAATGTACTATATTTGACACCGATGCACTTTGGCAGATTTGTTTACAATCAGGAAGTAGCATCTGGACCTGACAATTACATAACATCATAAAACCTGACTAAAACTATCATTAGGTGTGACTGATGCCACTAGAAAAGGGGTCACTCATACAGCTATTACTGGACAACTTCTCACATCTCTTTTAATTTTGGATTATCAACATTCTTTACTATTTATAAATAGAAGGAATTTATTACTATTCTTCATTCTCCCTCAGATCTAATTTCTGACAATTTCATTGTTTTGCTTTATTTAATTTCCTACACTTTTAAACAGAAGCTTTCTCCTCTCTGGCTTTTTCAACAGAAGTAATTTCTCTCCACAAAAGAAGATGAATTTTGTCCTTTTGTTGAAGGGCTTTCGTAGTGCTTGACAGCAGATTCCTCATGAGTGCAGCTGCATGAGGTCTGGGTGGTGTATTCCAGCTCCTGACAGGCACATATGTAAGCTCCCTCTAGAGCAGGGTAGCACCATCGTCATCCCTACTGCTCCCCTTTTGCTCTCCTTGCTGTTGTCGGTGAAACTGCTTTGTTATTTGATCAAATAATTTCAAATAATTGGCCTTTTTGGCAGATAGGGGCTGTTAGGTTGAAAAGGTTTATATGGAGAAACAACCGATGTTAAGTTACAGCAATACGAACTTTGGTTAATCCATACAGTGATCTAATGTGTCCTGCAGGTAAAAACACCTTTGATTTTGAGGCTTGTTTCAAATATTAACTTACTAGTAACAGTTAAAAACTTTCAGCCATCTGCATGTGGGCACACACACTTGAAGAGGTTTTTTGCACTCCTAAGAGCTCGACACCAAAAGCTCTGTTGTGATTTCACTTAAGGAAGGGAAACACCATTCTCGTTCCTGAGTATTACGTTTTGGAAGCAGGCATCTTAAGTTCTTATCTCTAAGAGCTCCTGCGGAGCCTCATCTAACTTTCACTGTAAAGAAGTGCTAAAGATCACGGAGCCGCAGAATCACAGAATGGTTCGGGACGGAAGGGACTTTAAAGATCCCCTGGCTCCACCCCCTGCCACGGGCAGGGACATCTTCCAATAGATACGTTTTGGGAGGAAGTGAGACGCAGCTTCTGACGAGCACCAGCAATGCAAATGCTGTGATGCCCAAGCCCTCGGAGCTCCCCCGCAGCTCCAAAAAAAAAAACCCCAGGCGGTTCAGCATTCCCGTAAATGGCAGGAGCTGGCAGAGTTCTGTCACCGCCACCAGCACCCCGGGCGTGCCGAGCCGCTGGCAGCTTCCTACCCGCGCTGACAGAGCCGCGCCTGGCGCGTTTGCTCGGGAAGCCCAAAGCAAACAAGCGGCTGGGGCCCGCCGGCCCGCTATTCCCGGGATGGCCCAGCAGCGGCCATGGCGGGAGGGGCGCTGAGGGGAGCGCGGGGAGAGGAGGGGCGGCGCGGCGCCAGGGCGCCTGCGCAAGCGGGTGGGTGGCGGGCCGGGGGCCGCGCCGGGAGTGCGGCCGTGTCCCTGTCCCCGCGGCACCGGGAACCACGCCGGGAGCGTGTCCGTGCCCCTGCGGCCCCGGGAGCGGTGGGAGGCGCGGGCCCCGTAAGTACGAGCTCCGTCTGCAGGAGCGGGGGAGCGCGGTGAGGAGCTGCCCGTCCTGAGGGCGAGCGGGTAGAAGTGCGGGGGCAGGGTGTGGGAATGAGCGCCGCGGGTAACGAGTGCCCGGCCGGTGTTTCGGTTTGGAGTCGTTAGCGAAGGGGCCGAGGGGGCCGGTTTAATTGCACCTCCTCGGACTTGGAGCGTCTGGCGGGTGGCCGAAACTGGGTCGCCTTGTGCAGCTCACGACTTCCAGGGAGTCCCTGTGTGTGCGGGGAAGCCCTCATGGACATCACGGGCAGGACTTGAGGCTGTGATCGTGCAGGTAAGTCTGCCGGGACATAATGTCGTCATAGCGTAGTTTTACTGAAATAATTGGCAATAGTTACGTATTTAAAAAATTACGTACCAGGTGGAAGTACTTAGTGTACAGGGCTCGGGGGCTGTAAGTCAGGAGGACGCCTGCAATGCACTGGTTTTTGCATTTTAACGACAGCTTTGAATGGTTTTGTGTTAAAGTAAATACAGTGCCGGGTGTTATTTTCTCCATTTCACAGTGGAAACCGGAGCACAGGCAAGTGATGCTGTTCACTAAAATTTTCTCACTGACAGGACATAAATTTTTTCAGCCACTGCTCCAGATGTTATTTTGGAGGAGGCAGAATAGTGATCCGAGGGCTTGAAAGAAGACTTGCACAGGTTCATGGAAATTGCCATTTGACAAAAACACCCCAGAGGATGATGGAAATGTGTTTGCAGGTGTTGAGAGGAAGCAGAAGTGGGGCTACTAGCAAGACTATTCAAGGTTTTACTTTTGAATCATAATATAAATGCTTTTAAACTAGAGCTCTGATAAGATTTGAAACCTTGCAGACTTAAGATTTTCATAGCATTTTGGTAGTAATTGTCAAAAAGGAAAATACGTGTATTCAGTTTCTTACTAATGCTTGCTTGTCTCAAAGAGTTAACAATGAATATCTCTTGTGGATTTAACATTTTTTATACCCCTTCATTTAACAGCTATGGAAGTTCCCAAGGGACAGCTGAGGCAGTTTACAAGACAGTTTTCAACAGAGAGGTTTAGAAAAAAGGAAGGCGAAAGTTTGATGTCTTTGAGATAGCTACCATTAAAAAAAACCTAAAGAAATAAACTTTGGGATCAGTTCACATTCTTCAACTTAAATATTTACACTTTTTGTTAATAAAGTTGGTAGCTGTGTAGATGCTCTTTTTTTTCTATACCTTTTTTTCTTTGCAAACTCAGTGATGATTCTGTAGGTCTTCTGTTGTTAATTACAAACACTCTGATTAAATTTAGAATACTTAAAAGTGCAAGTTCAGGGTTTTGTATTGTTCTCTCTCACTGTTCAACCTGGATAATGTTTCATGAACCTTTCTTTAACAGTGTGAAGTATCACCTTTCATCCAGGATACTGTTACTGTGAATGAGTTTTCTTGATAAACACTTCCTTTAGCTATGATTGATCTTGTTTTCGATTTATGTGGGTATTTCCTTGTCATTTTTGTAAAAGCTGTGTTTCATTTTCACAAATACTTTTCAGTTAGAAGTAAGACATTTGATATTTCAACTTTGGAAGGCTTGGGTTTTTGTTTTTCTCTTAGATTTGAGTTGGCACGTCCTTCTCTTTTAAATAATAGGTAGTAAAAAAATAGAAGTTGAGGGGTGTTTGATTGCTGACTTTCTTTGATATGATCTTAAGTCTAAGTTACCTGTATGAGTTTGGTGAACTTGGGTTTTGTTAGTTTGAAGGAGGTGTGCCTGGAGATTCTGTAGCCTGGTCAATTGATGCAAGAATTTGGTTAAAAACCTTTTTTTTTTTTTTTTTTGGCAAATATGTAGTTCAAAAAATCACCCAGCAGGTCTGCAACTGGGATAGCTGGTTTTTTTTGCTTCAGAGACTGGAGGTTTTGCCCTGCATATAAATAGGACCTTGAAAATACGTTAAAACAATGGGAGAGAGCTTCCATCACTTTTTTTCTTTATGGTTTTCAACACATTTAGGTTGCTTTGTAAGTATTTTGTCTTCTGTTTGAAGTACTTTGGCATGCCTACAAGTAACATCCCTTAGAGCTGCAATTGGGTCATCCTGGTGTCCTGAGAGCAACAGCTGGGTAATATTTATTTGTCAGGCAGTGAATTGTGGGATAAAGCTGTCATGCATTCTAATTCAGATAATCCTTTTAAACTGATATAATGATGATTGTAAATGTATGCAGTTAAAAGTAAGAGCAATGTTTTTGGATCTGGTGTTGGTGGGGTCTTCAGTTCTGTAGTTCAGTTCTGAACTCCTGCAGCTAATTTTATTCATCAGTGAGATGGGAAAGGGGTAAGACCTGCTCTGCTTCTGAGTTAAATATCATCCCTCTCGACCTTCTCTCTTCTTCCTGGAAAGAGAGAGAGCCCTTGGTGCTTGTGTGAGGAGGTGTTCTAGTTTGAAAGCAAACTAGTGAGAGAGTCTAAGTCAGAAATACAATTTAATAGGAAAAATAAAATAAATGCAGTAGCACGAACAAAAAAACAACCCACTGACAAGGTCAGAGCCCAAACCTGACCCCCTGATAATCGGGGGGTTGGTAACAGTCCAATGAGATGGTGACTGCAGTCCTCCTGGAGTGATGGTTCTGTTGAAAAGTCTGGTCTTCCTCTGAAGGTCCAGCAGTGTTGTAGGAGGGTCTGGTCTTCCTCGGAAAATCCAGCGGTGTAGCTCTTGTCCTCTGGGGTCCCAGTAGGTAAGTCTGCTCTGCTGTTTTAGGCCCCAGATTTTTATCCTGGTGGGAATGCTTGGTTCCTTCCCCCCTGGGCGGAGCATCTCACAATGGGATGGTCAGTCATAGGGCCAGGCATTGATGGGCCCATTAACAGGAGATAGCCCAGGTTCGGGTTACCTCTGAGTCATACAGCAAGGCATTGTTGGGCCCATTAACAGGAGATAGTCCAGAGGGAGGAGGCCAGGAACATTGCTATACCGGCTCTCAACAGCTCATGGTAATAGAATACATTGTAACCCAGGACAGGAGGGTTGTAGAGACAGGAGCTCTTTAGCCCTGAGAGGATAGGAGAGGAGGAGCCCACATGACCACCTCCTTTAATTGTCCGGACTCCCAAGCAGGATCTGGTTAGGTGGGGGAAAGAAATTAGTAACTGAATGTAAGAGTGGTATGCTATCTCCCTCTGCCTGAAGTTTTACTGAGCTACTTGTCCAAAACGCTGAATAATATCCTGAGTCTTCGGAGTATGTTTTTCAAATTACTTCTGCAAGCATTTGATTAAAATTTCTTGTTGCAATGCTGTACTAGTTTTGAATTCCAAAATGTTTTTCTAGGCCACATCACTTCCAAAGGGTTTGAGTTAGAGCTCTTAAAATGTATGCTTGAAACTTTTCTGCTGCATAAAAATCCATCTGCCGATTGGTTGAAAACTGGTATAGGCGTAAATTGTGTTTTAACATGGAAAAAGTCCTGTACATTTAGTAGCTTAAGGAAGTAATGCCATCTGCACAGCTTTTTGATAGATGTCTTTGCAGTAGGCCCTGACAATTTTTAATCCTTACTGGAATAAGACTGCAAAAATAATAAAAAAAGTAAATCTCTTCATGCCTAAGGAAGCTTTAGCTGGAATGTCTTTGGTGCAGTTCTCATGCTGAAATACCTTCATGAGAAATAAATAATGGGATTTTGTTCTCAGTTATGCTTTCATAATACATGTTCAACTCTATTAGTTTTCATTTTTTTTACAACTTTGTTCATAGGTACTTGTAAACTGAAAATTATAAATGTATTAAGTAGCCACAGGTCCATACTACTTCTGTATTGATTTAGCTATCTGTGGTTGACCCTTCCATTTAAAAAAATGTATTGTGAAGCTGAAATAAGAATATGTGATATTGTAATATAGTGGTTTTCTCAGATATTATTTTATTGTGCAGGAGAGAGTCGAGTGAGGAATTCGACCAGGAACGTGTTGAAGTGTTTTTGTAAAGTGTCAAGGTCTCTGACATCTGTCATCTATACTGACTGATGCCACTCCAGCAAGGCAGCACCTGCCAGAAAAAGATAGGATATTGCTGAGTTGAGTCGTGACCTGAGCATTCCATTACACATGAGGTTCCTGTGTTCACAGAAATCTATTTTACCACGTGTTTTTTCAGGATATTCCACTCATCTGGGATGGGAAGGTGTTTTTAAAAAGTGCTGTATTTCTTTAAAAACTATTTCCGTGGTAAGCATTAGGGAGCGATGGGCTGTGCAGAACTGTTTGCTGTATCCCTCATTCCACTGCTTTGGCTGGGCTCAGGCTGACAGTGCCGTGTCTTACAGTGAGGTCAGTGGCTCAGCTGTAGTTGTGTAACAAGAGGGGCCATTCATAAATGTGTTTCTTGGCCTAGAGACGTTAGATTGCATTTCCTAGCGTAGCATCAGAGTTCACTGTGCCTTAGGAAAGTGGAAACTGTACTGCAGTATTGGAGTAGCACCCGCTCATTTGCTGGGGCTGGAGGTACAGGGTGCAGAAAACTCTCTAACCTGAGTGTGCAGTAGTCAGCCCCATGTTGTAGCAGGAGGAGATGCCTTGAAGGAAGCTGCAGCCCTGGCCTGGATCAGCAATAGTGTGCCCAGCAGGATTAGGGCAGTGACTGTCCCCCTGTATTCAGCACTGGTGAGGCCACACCTTGAATCCTGTGTCCTTTTCTGGGCCCCTCACTACAAGAAAGACATTGAGGTGCTGAAGCAAGTCCAGACAAGAGCAGCAGAGCTGGTGAAAGGTCTGGAGCACAAGTCTTGTGAGGAGCAGCTGAGGCAGCTGGGGTTGGTTAGCCTGGAGAAAAGGAGACTCGGGAGAGACCTTACCTCTCTTTACAACTACCTGAAAGGGTCGATCTCTTCTCACAAGTAACAAGCAAGAGGACAAGAGGAAATAGCCTCAAGTTGCACCAGGGGAGGTCTAGATTGGATATTGGGAAACATTTCTTTATAGAAAGGGTTGTCAAGCCCTGGAGCAAACTGCCCTGGAAAGTGGTTGAGTCACTTTTCCTGGAAGTATTTAAAAGATTTGTAGATGTGGTGCTTAGGGGCATGGTTTAGTGGTGGGCTTGGCAGTGCTGGGTTAATGGTTGGACTCAATGATCATAGAGGTCTTTTCTAACCTAGATGATTCTATAATTCTATGACCTGCATTCCTTATCCCCCTGTACTATTATGGATTGGGAAGTAGAGGAGGTGGGAATGAGTAAGTGAAGTTGAGTCTGGGAACAAGGGAGTAGAGGGGAAGTGTACTTTTTGTCTCTCACCATCCTACTCAGTTTTTAATTGACAATAAAATAATTTTCCCCAAGTTGAGTCTGCCTTGTCAGTTGGTAAGTGACCTCTGAGTTTTCACCTCCCCCTCTTCTATTCAGGAGCGGTAAAGTGAGAGAGTGGCTGGGTGAGTGTCTAGCAGCTGGAAAATCAGGAACACACATTCAAAGGACAATGAATTTCACACATACCAGTGCTCAGGGACTGCTGCATTTGTCTAATGTCCCTGTGGAGAGAGTTGTTCGGCTTATTGATCATAAAGCAGAGCAAGCTGGAACATGGGTATAGCACTCCTTGTTTGGGGTAACGTTGAGTGGAAGAACAATGGTGTCCCTGTTAGGGATAGGTGGGATAATGAGACATACCTATTTTCTTCTCTGTCCTGCATGTCAGAGTTAAAAATGTATGGAAAGTCCTCTTTCAGTGCCTTTCTGCTGTGATGTTCTCTTTGTATGAAATGGATTTATTGTATTTACCTGCCAAGCTTTTCCTTATTTATGTCGTTGCAATAATTTCTTCTGTGATGCCCACACTCCTGGAGACAGTAAGCTAAAATATCCAGGCTATTGCCCTGGTTTCAGCTGGGATAGGGTTAATTTCCTTCCTAGTAGCTGGTACAGTGGTGTGGTTTTCATTTGGTATGAAAATAACGTTGATAACACAGGGATGTTTTGGTTGTTGCTGAGTAGCGCTTAACCCAAGACATGGAATTATCAGTTTCCCATGTCTGCTGGTGAAAAGGCGGGAGTGGCACAAGCAGTTGTGAGGGGGCACAGCCAGAACAGCTGACCCAAAATGGCCAAAGGAATATTCCTTACCAAAGGGCATCATGCTCAATGTATCAACTGAGGGAAAGGCTGGCCAGGGGCAGCTGTTTAGGGTCTGGCTGGGCATTGGTGAGCAATTGCATCATGGCTGTTGTATGTTCTAATTAGCATTACTGTCACAGTTATTGTAATTATTATTTTCTTCCTTTTCTGTCCTATTAAGCTGTCTCAGCTTGGGAGTTTTCTCATTTTTACTTTTCTGATTCTCTCCCCCATCCCACTGTTGCTGGGGGGTTGAGGGAGTGGCTGTGTGGTGTTGAGTTGCCAGCTGGGGTTAAACCATGTCAGTTATTTCCTGGTGTGTTATGTATTCTTTTATCTTTTTTTAGTTTGTAATTCAGGGAGTTGGAGCTGCTAGTACTTTTGTTCTTTTATATTGAGTATCAAGCAGTTATCAAGTAATAAATAATAAGAAAAAGTGTGCGGAGCCAGCACATCTGTGTATCTCTTTGTATTCTTGACATAACTGGGATATTTTAGCTGGCAGTGGCTGTTACTGTAATCAGGCCCCACAAGTGCACCTTGGTCTGTTTCTTTTTAACTCATACGTTTCCTCTTTAAAATTGCCTGGTTCCAGGTGGTTTGTAGGATGTTACCAGTCGTTGCCTGGAAATATCTGTTATCATTCCCCTAAAATAACCATTCCCAGTCAACTGAAAGCTGAACTACTGTTTTTTCTGCTGGTTGTCATATCAGGTTTTCTGACATTTTTCAGTGGGAAGTGTAGACAAAGGATTACAGAAGGTTGCTAGAAATACTGCTTGCCTCCTAATCCAGCTAGCTCCATGTTTCATGAGAGCTTGTGCTGGTGCAGAGAAATTATAGTTTGGGGACTGGACCAGAGAGAAAGATGAGATGGTGGCAGCTGAGACCCAGACTGGTCTGGCTTTGTGACTGACCAGTTGAAACATGGGGTAGGGCTAAAGGTTCTTTCCCTTCTACTGAGTGTCTGAAACGAGGAAGCTTTTCCCCGAAATTCTTGCGCAATGCTGATAATAGATAAGACCTTTGTGGCACAGAGGAGGTACCACTCACTGGGGAAGCCTTGAAATACCTACCTGATTGGGAATGCCTGTATTGCACAAAGAGTTCAAACAGGTTTGAGTTACAAGAGATTAACTTGTTATGAGGCTGTACCTATACTTTCTCTCCCATCCCTTACTACAGTTCACCTTACCCATATACCCTGTGTCTGCTCAGTTCTTATATTTTCTGTATCTTTAGGTGATATCTGTATACCACCTGGAAGCACTAGAAAATCCCACACCTTAGCAGACAGGTGTGCTCATGAATTCCTCTGATGTAGATGCAACTCTACTGAAGGAAGTGTGTTTGTCAGCACACACACACAAAAATATATATATATATATACAGAGCAGCTTGGGAGGAGGGTTAAGTAGGTTGGCAGGAAAACTCTTCCTGGTACCAGAGCTGAGTGAGCCAGCACAGCTGACATTGCAATGCTGCATCCCTCATAGCCTGGGGGAGCCCCAGGTGGGTGAGATGACAGAGTGACACCTCTGTTTCCATCCAGCTGTTCCTGTGAGGTTGCTAGAGGAGTTTTACAGGTCAGAGTGGTAGAAAAAGCACCAGTGAGGGACCACCTTGTAATAGGGGTTGCCTTTCACGAAAAAGGGCAGTGAGCCAGGCTGTTTGCATGAAGTAGATGCTTTGGTCTGGGGTGGAACTGTCATCAATGGGTATGTCCAGGTGATAACAAAGAGGAGTGTAGTGGGGGCACCTGGACTTCTCCACAGATATGGACAAGCGGGTGGGCAGCTTGATGTGTGTAAGAAGAATGACATCTCTAATGTTTAAAATCTCCAAATGGAGCAGATGCCAAAAGGGCACTGATAGAAATTGATTTGCTTTCAGAAGCAAAGGCTTGAGCCTTTGTTTCTAACGGAAGGGTTTGCTGTGGGAATTATTTCTGAGCAGTACTGCTTCTGTCCTGGCATGCCCGAGTGCCTCTGTGCTGGTTCTGCTGTGCTAGGGGGAAAGGAGGGAGGCTGGCTGCCATCCCGGGCTGGTTCATGAGCTGAGGGAGGGGCATGTGGGACAGCACCAGGGAGCCACTTTGGCCCGAGGAAAAGTGGGATGTGTTGGGTCTTTTTTTTTTCCTTCTCCTTTTTAAACTTTTTTTTCCCATCCTGTGATTTGAGCTGATTCTTTCCTGCAGCCTGAGAGGTAACAGAGGTCTCTTTATGGTGTGGGGTTTCCTGGATGAAAAGTGTCTGCTGCTTGTGAAGTGCTTTCCGTAGTTCTTGGAGTGAGTGTTCAACAGGAAGGAGAGATGTGGCAGCAGCAGTGAGTGGTTTAATGTGCTTTCTTCATTTGGGTTGAAATTCTGAGAAGTGGAAAGGGAGTTTATTTGAGGATTGAATTTACTTTGTTTGTTGTTTGTTTTTCTTTTGAAATAGCACCACTTCTCAGTTCGGTTGGTGGGTTTTAAATAGGAAGAGGTAATAGGATTATGGAAGTGTTGCGTAAAAGAGGTGTTAAAAGCTACTGGCTTAACGCCCTACTAAGAAACTAATCTGTTGAAAAGAAGGAAGTGCCTGTGAAAGGAGCAGGTATAGACTCTTGTAAAACTTGAAGACTGGGACTGCATAGAAAAGATGATGCTGTACAGTGATCTTTCTATCTTGCCAGATGTGAAGAATTTTAATTCCGCCTTGGTGGATTTCATGAAGAAGGCTGCTATGCTTCCTGATACACGTGGAGCTAACCCATTGCTGCTTTTGATTTTGGCCTGGATAAAATAATAAATTTTCTGCATAGTACAGGGCTGATTAAATGCAGTCCAAAGGAACTCTTTCATGCTTCATTTCCTGCTTGAACTATTACAGTTTTTAGAGTTAGGTTGAAGTGAATGCTCGTTGCTGCTGAACCTGTTCTGCTGCCTTTGGAATTTGTGCATGAGCTTTAGGAGCTTGCAGGGTCTTCTGGAAGATCCTGTGTGGGAAATCGGTCCTTACTCGACTGTGTGAAACAGGTAGAGTCAGAAAGTTGGTTTGTGTAAATTAAAAATTAATTCTCCTTTCATCAGATGAAAGTATCTTACTGGAGCTGTCCTGCAGATGTTCCCTACAGGGTGAATTGTTTTAAACGTGAAAATATGAAAAAGTAAAATTTAGGCACCATGTTCTCACTGATTGTTTATACTGTTAAGCATAACTTTTTTGGTAAGTAATCACGGGAATCTAGGCTTTAGTGTAATCGTCATAATGAGAGTTTTTATCTAAAAACGTACCAGGGAAAAATCACTGTTTGGAACATAATGAGTTTTTATCAACTCCAGTTACTTACCAAATTTGTTCATAAGGTTACTTTCCTTCACTAATATCTAGGTCAGGGCTACCAGTTCCCAGTCTTCCTGCTGATACTGACTTTGTCTACCTAGGAATTCTGCTTCGATGAAAAAGAACAGCCCTTAGTCCAGTATTTCTGGGCATTTCTGAGCTTGGTAGTGCTACTGGCTTAAATCAGGAGGCAAATGCATAGGTTGACCCTGCTGCCCTTACATGGGGAGACAGCTTGTTATGTGTGTTGCTCGCTTGTTCTGTGCTTGCACAGTGTGTCAGACTCCAATGCATGTGTATTGCTGCTGGGAAAACCCTGGATGGATATGGACGGGGTTCTGATCTTCCTAGCTTGCTTCGGAAGAAGTTTTGTCCATGCTGGAACTTTGCTTACTATTTTGGACTTCCCGGATGGAAAAAGGGGAGTTAGGGCTTTGTTTTTGTGCCTTTAGGTTCAAGGGTGAGAACTGAACCCCCCTGTTCCTGGAAGAGTCATACGGCTCTGTGTTCCTGATGGGTTCCTGCAGATAAGTCTCTTATCAGCAGGGCCAGGAACCTTCCAACAAGGAAGCAGGGTTTGGCATGTGATTCAAAACACATAGCAGGCTATAGAACTTGAGTTGTCAGACAAGCTGCAGAGCACAGGGACAGTTGTTGGTACAGATGTGATATTGGGAAAGGCAGAACATGCACTGTTTTTGTGCCTCAATATGATCAGGGAACTATTTAGGATTCTGTTGCAGCATCTGTCTAGATACGAGTATATCTACATGTAGATGGAGACCTTTCACCTTTTCCATCGATTTTAGCATTCTGACTGATGCCATATTTGCATAACTGTTGCTTTGTTCTGTTTAATTTTTTTTATCATGCATTTTGAAATGGGTACTGTGGTGTTTTTGACCTTGTGGCGTGAAGGGCTGTGCCCTTCTAGCCAGCTGTAACTTTCTAAACTAGGTTTGCTTATGCTTCACTGTGAATTTTTTTCACAAGAAAGTTGCACTTTGTTCCCTATGAAAGGTTCTTTGGTCTATTTTCTGAAGGTCACGTATAACTAGAGTCAGGTTTCAGAGCTATGCGAAGAGTTTAGTTGCACCACAAGTGTTCTCCCACCCGTGTTTGAGGGTTAGTCACCCTGAGTTACAAAGTACAGAAGAAGGAAGAACCATGTTTCCAGCTTCTGAGATACTATTGTTTATTGCAAGATTTGTGTAGTATTGAATTATTGTTTGCACATTATAATGCATGGCCAGGTGGTCTTTTTTCATCACCACCCCCAACCAATGTATCAGCCATAATCCAGGGATATCAAAGATGAAAAGAAGTGCTTCATTAACTACATAGGGAACAAAAGGAAGATGGAGAAATGTGTGCCTGTTGGTCAGTGGGATGGGGGACTTGGTTGCTCAGGATGTGAAAAGGACTCAGCTACTGAATGTCTCTTCTGCCTCAGTTGTTACTGTCAAGACTATTAAGGCTGGAGTAGATTTTGCATGACTATTCTAGTCAGTATTTGATTAAGACTATCCCCTTAATAATGACTTCATGTATGTATTATAACTCACTTTTATGCTACTTCTCCAAGTATGGCTTTTTAGCAGCAGGCCCTGAGCCTAACTTATTTCTTTAACAAGGTCGAAGCTCTGGTCTTCTTGGCTCTAGATTAGCTGCCTGACTTAGCAACCCATGTACTTTAGGCTTGCTGCTGAAAGATGACTTTTTCAACTGAAGAGTCCTTAGTGTGAAATGGTAAAACAACACCCTCCAGAGGGCCAAGGTTCCTTTTTGTTTCTCTGACAGGCAGGTTCTTATTGAGGCTTAACTTCTTGCTTGTCCTTTATTGTCAGTTATTGTCCTTTAAGTTCCCAAGTTCTCAGTCTTTGGCAGAAGTCATAAAAGTGACAGCTCTTCACTGTCATCTTCATTCATAAGGGTACGGTTCTTGCACAGTTCTTCCTCCTGTGATGGTAGAATCAGGTTTGCCTTTCTGTGTACATGCCATTCTCATGTTTCAGGGGAAAAAAAGCCAAGCAAACAACCTTTTAGCCTCTGAAGTAATAATGTAAGGTAAATTGGTGGCTAAATGGATTAATGCGTGTTTTTTCATTTCAAATACCAAAATACCTCCGTGCTTCTTCATTTTGAGATACATGCTGTATTCTCCATGGATAACAGCAAAAAATCAAACTGCAGCTTTCTGAAACATGAATTATTGCCCTTCTGAGTGTTGTGATGAGCTGAAGGTGACTAATGGTTGTGATCGTGCGTGCATATTTATGCTGCTCTGTTGAAGTGCTCAAGTGTATTTTAAGCGAGAGCAGCATTCTGTCCCTGCCATAGAACCCAGTGGCAATGTGAGTTTAGTTATTATGGGAAATTATCCACGCTGGCTGTAGTATAGTGTGAGTATTTGTCAGAGACAAGTAACGTGAACTTTTAGTAGCAACTATTTAGAGAATCTTGCAAAGCTGACAAAGAAAAGTCGTGCGTGTGAGATTTGGAATAGAATTGGAGGAGAGTAGAAATAAGGTTGCTGCAGTAAGTTTGTAGTTAATGTCCATAATTTTAACATCCTAGTTCCTTAGCAATTTTACACCTGCATGCTCTTCCTGATATTTTAACAAAAACAACAAAATATTTCACAAGCTGCTTCTGACTAATACTCCTGACTGCCTCCTGATGTTTCTTTGTCTCTTCCCATAATAGTTAATTTTTAGTTTTATTTATGGAAAAGAGAATTTCTTACGGGAGAAGGACCATTTGCACTAATCTGAGTACCAGTAGTAAGCAACTGTTTTAACTCTTTTTAAAGATTGTAGTCCAATTCTGGGGAAGTGGGAGGCTGTGAACATAATAAACACCTTTTGATAGTCATTCGTTGCATGTTTAATTCAGTATCTTAACTTTTATGTTGTCCTTTTCAGCCCAGGTTTATCTGGGGCACAGCTGGATTGGTGATGGGGAAGGAAATTCCCTCCTTGTGCATGCACTTTGTGCACTGAGACTTTCGGTTTATTTTGGAGAAAATTACACCCCTTGGGGAAAGTGCTTCACCTCATGAATGCTTCATAGTAGCTGAGAGGCCATGAAAGGCAGCAGTTTAGATTATTCCATAGAAACTTGCAGGTACAGTTTCGATAAGCAAATTCTAAGGTCTTTGATTTAATAATTACAGGCTAATATTACCCATGGGGTTCATACTGCTCTCAGATGATTCACAGAGCTTATCACTGATTTCCTGTATGCAACTATTGCAGGGTATAAACCAGTGGGGGAGGGTGGACATTTTCTCTTTTGTTTGAGTCCCTTTACTTCCTTAGAGCAATGCTGTGTGTTGCATGTGAATGGGCAGAGCAGGTTGAATATTCCGTGAAGCGCATGCCAGCAGGGACAGCAGCTGGTTGTTGCCAGTGAACCCTGAGAAGCTTGGGAGTTCATCTTGTTAGTCCTGGGTCAGGCTCCCACATATGAATCAGCAAAATTCTCCAAAAGACACCTGGCCTAAACTAGTGGAAATGTGGAGTTACTGTATTCCTTGTGCCTGTGATATCTCTCCAGGGTCTCATGTACTTTGGAGGCTGGTATAAAATAACCTTTTCCATGTTTTTGTGTTTCTTCTCTTTGATCTAGCCTGTTTCATGTGCATTGTCTTTAATCACTGCCTTTGCTTTGCTTAGCCTCAGTCCTTGTTCTTCTCAGAGGTGGCAGTTTTCTTGTGTGTTTTCTATATCAAAGCTCTCTTTTATTAAAATTTCATTCTTTCTCTGCTATGAGATGATAATAACAGCCAAAAGAATTAGAGTGGCAACTATAGGATGATGGCCGTGAAAGGCTGTATGAAAATGGAGCTCTTGAAAGAGGGCAGGAAATGGAACAAAGGATTGGCTCCTCACAGACCTAACACTTTTGAAAAAACTGAACCTTTCCCTTAAAAAGCAGGAAGATTTTCCTCCTTCAACTGCATGTAAGAGTGGAATACTGGACAAAGACCCAGAAGGTGGTACTGACAGGCAGCAGATAAAGAATAATGATTTCTGATACCAGTCAGGTGTTGTGGGTTTCACACTGCATTGTGCAGAGCAATGTAGCATCAGTAATACTGTCTTTTAGAAGAAAACAGTTTATTTCTGCAGAGATTCATGTGGTTTTCATTTTGGTGGGGCTTTACTCATAGCCAGCAGAATCTCTGACTTTGCAGCTGTTGTTAATTTTGGTAGGAATGGAAGTAGTAAAACCCGTGTATTGCCAGGCACTGTATGCAGACATAACATGGGGTAGTGGCTGCACTTCCTGATCTGAAAAAAAATCTAAAGGTTGAGAGAGAAGAACAAAACAGGAAAGTGATTTGCATAAAACCATGCAGCTGGTTTGTGGCTGAGGTAAGACCAAAGTTCAGTGTCTTGGTTTCTGACCAGTTGTTCATACTTGTGTATTGAACCAGTTGTTCCTTTTGTGTATTGTTATTACCTGTTTTCATGAAGGTGTAGCAGTGGAGGTGGTAGAAACTAATTCTCTCCTTCCTTTTTTCTTTTTGTGGTCCAGGTTAAGGTCATATTTTGTGACATTTGAAGAGCAAACAATACTATGGCTCCATGAATTTCGAAACTGCAGGAAGTGTGGCAGCCTTCCCCACCTCCAGCTTCACTTCCCTTACAGTGACATTCTTATTGGGAACTGTGGTTTCATCCCCACTGGATATGCAGTGACCTGCCTCGGCATCAGAGCAGAGGAAACAGTTTGTGGATCAGGGAAAGCCATGGCCTTGGGCTTGAATGTTTATCACCTCTTCTGTAAGTTCAAAGTGTTGGTGCTTGTCACTTTGTTTTTGATGGTGCTATGGACCACATTCAGTTACTTAGTGGACACCAGACAGGAAATTCCTAAAGCTAAGAGCGTGGTGGAGTTTTTAAGGAAGGTAACTAGCCTGGAGCACAGTCAAAAGGAAGAGAAGATCGAATCCACTGCAGATGTTCCCACGGTGAAGTCATTTCAGAGTCCCTGCCCAGCTCTGTCCCCATACCTGCGTAAGTGATGGTGCTTTCCTCTCCTCTCTGACAAGTTAATCTGCTGTAGTGCTGCTGACTTGGATTTCGTCCTAGCCGTTTTCCAGTTGGATACCTTTCCTGTGAGACCAATACAACCAGTTGCAGGAAGCACTCCTGGGTGAGGAAGTGTCTTGTGGCACAGAGTGCCTGTGCTGGGTCTGGCTCGGAGAGCAGCTGGTGCTGCGCTCTGCATTTGTGGGTAAAACAGCTTTGGTAACACACCAGTAACTTGGTACTCTGAACAGTGTTTGCCCTCTGTTGAGGCTTTGTCTCTGTCTGTCTTGGCCCCCTAAAATCTGGTGAGATGGGCAGGAGGCTGGGAGTGGACACAGCCCAGACTGCTGACCCCAGCTTACTGCAGGGGTATTCCATACCCTGTGACTGTGCCATTCATCATGCTCAGCAGTAAAAGCTTGGGGAAAGGAGGAAGGAGGGGGATGTTCATGGTGGCAGCATTTGTCTTCCCAACAACTGCTGAATGTGCTGAAGCCCTGCTTCCCTCCATGTGGCCAGACACCTGCCTGCCAATGGGGATTAATGAAGGAATTTTTCTTTTTCCCTTGCTTATGTGTGTATCTTTTGCTTTTTTTTTTTTTGAATTAAACTATTTTTGTCTCAACCACAAGTGTTTTCACCTTTCCTCAGGTTTTTGCCTTTTCATTATTAAATATACTTCTGTATCTCTGTGTTGACAGTTGAAGGACTTGATAACTGTTGGAGTTAGCACTAATTATGATGAAGGTTCAAATGGGTGACTGTTTTCTTGGTTTGGGCATTTTTATTATTCTACTTTTTTTTTGGCTTGGTACTGCTAGTAGCACCAGGCTCCTGCTTTGCAGTATCATGTCATTATCTTCTTTCTCTTTCTTACTGTGAACCTGATTAGGGATTTGTTTGGGATTTGTTTTCTTCCTTCTTCCTTGATGTGATCCAAAAAGCTTCTGTCTCCCTGCACACCCTCACCCCAACCCCAACATGTATTTGCTTAAGTAAACGCAGCATGGCTGTAGCCATCACAGTTGCCTGTATTGTACTTTTTCATGGGCTTGCTGAGTCCAGAGGAGCTGGGATGATAGCTCAGTGTAAGATAAGGGATGAAAATTTCAACTGGCTACAGAAAACCTTGCTATGTTTTATCTTACAGGTTGATAACCCTAAGCCTGTCATGCTTTTTTTGTGCTTTAGGTAGTGATGACTTCTTACAGCCACAGTCCTATGTCTTTCCACTTTCTTCTCCTCTGCTTTGCCCTGGCAGTCATTTTTGCCCAATCCTTCTGCAGAACTTCTCTTGGGTTTTTTAAAAATATTTTTATTTTATTGCCACTACTTCATAATCAGTTTAAGCGACTACGGCTTGACACCCTCTCCTTCCACTGCCTGCATAATATCCTTGTAGTACTACTTTTCTCTTGGAAGGGCAGGGAAACCAACTGGGGCTTGAACCTGAGTTTCTTACACTGGTTACAAAGTGCCTCATTAAGTGACCGGACCAGCCACAACCTGAAACGACTCAGGACAGCTTCTTGTGCTTCTCTTACAGGAGGTGCCAGCAAACTCTCCTTTAAACCATCTGTTACGCTGGAAGAAGTGCAAAAGGAGAACCCTCAGGTAGCCAAGGGCCGGTACCACCCTGTGGAGTGCTCAGCCCTGCAGCACGTGGCCATCCTTATCCCACACCGCAACCGAGAGAGGCATCTGCTGTACCTCCTGCAGCACCTCCACCCCTTCCTGCAAAGGCAGCAGCTGGATTATGGCATCTATGTCATTCACCAGGTGAGGCAGCTGTGCGGAGCTGTTTGGGTGAGGGTGGTGGCTGTGCCCTGCAGCCTGAGGAGAGGCTTCTGCTGCCTCTGCTGTCTGGCATCAATCCTCCAAGCCTGCTTCCAACAATTCTGCTTGCTGACGGCTGCAACAGTGCCTGCAGCCGCTGCTGGTGGCACTACTGGATCTCAGGGCTGGGGAGTGTTGGCAGTGTCTTTAACTGCTGTTCATTTCTCAGGCTAAGTAACTTGGTGCTTCTGAGTTAGCATTCAAGGTAATCATTTTTTGCACTGCTAATGCAACTCACTTCTCTTGCAGTATCCACACATGTAACTAGGCTGGCCTGTTCTGTCTTCACATTTGGAGTCGTTTGGATAGAAGGCCCCAGTTTGTCTCTAGCCCCTCTCTCCCATCAGGCTCTTGTGCTTAGTAAGTTGTGTGTATCGTGTGGTTTTACTTTTGCTTTCTCAAACTAAACACGACAGCTGCTGCTTGTAGCTGCTTTATTTGCCCAGCAAGTGTGGTGAGAAGTAGTCATCATGGAAGAGCTTTTCATTCTTGAAAGATTTATTAATTTCTTTATTTGCATTCTTTCTAGCAATGCTGTTTCAGTGGCTAAAACTTAAGCAGACCTGTGCCACATTGTCTTTCATCAAGGTGCTTACGTTCTACTTGCATGTGCTAATAGCATTATATATTGCTCTTACATAATATGTTGTCTTTTTCTTGATCTTCTGTTATGTTTACTTTCTTTTACTGTCGTTTACTTATGTGTTCTGTTTCGGCTCCAAACAGACATTTCAGACAGCAGAAGAAAAAGGTGATAAATTAATACAGTTTCTCTTTCCTCCTGATTAAAGAGCCTAGAGTCAATTAATCAGTACGAGGCAGTGCTTTCTGGGTGAAAGCTTACACTCTTACACTTTTGCTCAGCTGAATGTCTCAGCAGAACTGCGATAAAAGTCATGGCATCATATTTTTACTTGGAATGAACTGTTCTTTCATTGTTTAGAGTCATCATGTGGCCTGTGGAGCGGTAGAACTGAGGGCTTTTTTTTTCTGCATTAGTATGTACTATAATCATTCATCTACTGGCTCATTCTCTACTTTGGAGGTAGATTAAATGGGCCTTTTGTATTTTTTTCTGTGAGCCACTGAAGGGCTTACTCCAGATTTCTTCTTAATGGGATACTTTAAACATCTCTAAAGTCATGCTTCTCTAAATGTGTGCATACATGAATGCTGTGCTCAAAACTATGTGAGTTTGTAATCCCTAAAAGGCGAGTAATTTCTTTCCCAAATTAGTTTGTCTTGTGGTCAGAGTTCTTCCATAGAAACAAAGGGAGACAATTCTGTCCTCGATAAAAGATGAGTAAGTTTTGCTATTTGTGCAGTGTGTGGTCTGACATGGAAAACTGCCCTTCCTGGAAAGCAGTGTCAGCTGGCATTTGGCTGCTGTGGAGGCTGCTGATGAGGAAAACAGAACTTCAGCAGGTGGAGGATGCTGCTCCTGAACTAAGCTGGGTTTGAAACTCAATACAAGTGGTGTTCTCCAAATGTACCTTACCAGACATCTGATTTGTTCTCTTCACTCAGTAACCTATGTTTTCATCCTCAGGAGGAGACAATCTCGTGGGTATTTTTATACACAGGACATTTTAAGAAAAACAAATGAAAATCCAAAATACACAAAAAAACCCCCCCATTCAGAAATTTGACATCCTGATTCTGGGTGAATTGTATCTAAATTTTTTACTGGAAAATTCCTCTCCAGAGAATGGATGCAATTGATTATCCATCTCTTTTTCTCAGAATGGGCACTATTGTATTTCTCAGACTGCAGGTATGGAGTCAGAAATCCCATAAATCTTCTTCGTGCAGGAGCAGATGGTTGTTTTAGTGATGGTGAACAAATCCTGCTTTAGAGCAAAGTGTTACTTTTTAGCACAAGAAAACATGCTTCGTATACAACAGCTTTTCCCTGCAGCTCACCTTCTCTCAGCCTGGGGAGGCCAGCTTCTTTCTCATTTTCCATGGAGCCTCTTTCTGTCCAGGCACCTTATAGAAAATATCCTAGAATTCCAAGCAGTTTCTCTTGAAATTTTGTTTTTTTACTATTATTGTTTCAAGTACATCAGGTTCCTTGCTCTGGGAAATGACTGTCCTGTCCATGTCTGGGAGGGCAGGGGTTGGCCCTCTGGTTCCCAGGTGGGAACTAGAGGCAAATCCTCACTTTGTCCTCAAGAGCAGAAAGATAAGCACACATGTTGCTCCAAAGTGAATGCTGACATGATAAGCTTACAAAACTGCCAGGTGTGTGTGGATATACCTGTACCTCAGAGGTGAAGAATTCGATTTTTGAAAAACAAGTACTAGCTAACTTACAGCAAAAGCAAACGATGAAGACTAGTAAAAAGAAGGTGAAGCTCTGTGCTAGGAGCAGCCCCCATGCAACAGCATAATCAGGTTATAGGTAGGAGGTAAGAATGAAGAGACCTGCTTTTCACTTCCCACTCTGCCACCTGTGTGTGAGCTGAGGAAATACAGGGAACTCTTTCAGCATCACTGTCCTCGAGGCTGAGGGAACAAGCATAAATCGATCGTGGCAAGGGCTCTGACATCTAGAGACTAATTAGCATGGGATTAACATGGGGATTTGGTTTTGCTTTTTTAAAAAAGAACTTCCATAAGCCTTACTGGCACAGTTGTATGGAGCACCAGTTTCTAGACTGTACTGATACCTCTCTGTTGCGGAGCCTGATGGTAGCTCCAGGACAGGGGGCAGAAGGGCAGTTAAGCCACTTCATGGAGCACTCACACTTGTGGTGCCCAGCTAACCACAGGCTCTCCTGGCCCTGGCTGAATGTGTTCATGATGAATGGGGGCTGGAGAAACACTTTGCACCGTTGGCCACTTGGATGCTGTGCCCGGGGCACTCTTTGTGCAGTCACTGCTGTCGAGGCACTGGGAAAGCCGCATGGATGTGGTTGCAAACCACGCGATCGGAACAAACGCCCGGGAGCAGCTCTGCTTCAAAAACTGTGGCACCTTCTCCAGAGTTGTTTTTTTCCATTCTCTTCCACAGGCTGGCAACACCAAATTTAATCGAGCTAAACTGCTGAATGTAGGATACCTAGAGGCCCTAAAAGAAGCAAACTGGGACTGCTTCATTTTCCATGATGTGGATCTGGTGCCAGAAAATGACTTTAACATTTACATGTGTGACACACAACCAAAGCACCTTGTAGTTGGCAGGAACAATACTGGATACAGGTAGGAAACCAGCAATATGGAAAGAATACCAACAGGGAAATGCCATGTTACTGATAATGTTCCTCTTCTGATGGAGCTGTATGCTGGTATCTACCCTTCCTCCTGACACCAGGTTTCTGGTGGTAACACTTCACCTCTCTGGAGTGCAGAACTGGACAGATGCCTCTGAAGTCAGCCCTGTGGTCACCTGTACAAATTATCACTGTTCTGGTTTCTGAGGTTAAATTAAAGGGTGTTTCAAGAGGAAAGCAACGTGCCAGAGGTTGTGCAGAGACCTTCTGTCTGTTTGATCTGTTTCCTGATCCTGTGGTTTGAGAGTGTGATCATACTATAAAAGAACTTGCCATTTACATCTGCTGTTGAGAAGGTAATGCCTGATACTGAGAGCTCAGGTGGGGGAATTTGCCAAGGGATAGGTCTGTCCTTTAATTATTTGACTGAACAGTGTATAACACAGGATCATTCTGATTTTTAAATGAGTCCCCTAAGTGCTCATGTGATATAAATAGTTTAAAGTGAAAAGTCAGGTTCAGTCCACCTCAGAGAGAAAGAAAAGGCTCCTGAGCTTGGTGAATTTAATGAACTAAAAGTGTTTTCATTGAACTTGTTTCTTTCAAGATTCACTTCATGTCATGTCACTCTAAATATTGATTAGAAGTGGGCTTTCCAAAAGCTGATCTCAAATTACTTTGAAGTAAAGCTCTGCTTTGCTTCTGTGTTTCCTTTGTTAAATATATGAGAAAGAGGTGGGATGTGCCAATACTTAACACAGAATAATACTCACTTTCCAGTCATTTAGTGAAAACTGGAACAAGTACGTACGTACAAGGCTTGTGACAGGCTTTTGGAGCACTTGCAGAGCCTTGCAGAGTATTCCACTGGAATACTGGTGGCTTGAATTTGAGTAATACTTTTTCTGTGTCACTGCCTGTGTTTACGCATTCGTGAAGTGGGGATAATAATGTTCTGCTTCCAAGGCATGTCTGAAGGAATTCAGATTCTGAGCTCAAGAATGATACTTGAACTGAGCTGATAGCACAGGTTGATATCCCAGTTGGGTGACCTCAGTGTTTTGCTGCAGCTGAGGTGAGCATACTGAGACATGTTGCTCAGATGAGGTAGAAAACTGTTCTGTATTAACACAAAACATCCTGGGCAGGAATCTGGGTTGGCTTGTGTTTTGTGGGATTTTTTTTTTGTTTTGGTTTGGTTTTAGGGTGTTTTGGGGGGAGGTGGTTTTTTTTGTTTGTCTGTTTTTTGGCTTGGGGTTTTTTTTTTTAGTTTCCCAGTGTGGGGTGGGGGGAATTATTTTTCTTCCAGGGGGTTATATTCTACTGTGATGCTGTGTGCAGTAATCTTAGCAGCCATGTTCCTCTGGAGATCCAGTGCCTTATCTTTAGCTACGTAAACTACAGCTCAGTTTTAGATTCTTTTAGACAGAAGATTTATATATTAAAGCTTTGAAGATAAGATTGGGAAAACTTTTATTTTAATTAATGTTTTTCCTTGACACCAGCACAACATCTTTTCCTCCCAACCGTTCCTACTGTATGTCTTCTTCAGTCCAATTTTAAAAATTCCGAAGGAGCTGATGTTCTCTTTTCCTCAGGGAAGGGGGTTACAGGGGTTGTTACAGAGATGTATTTTTGCAGGTGATGTCAGCTGGAGCAAGATATGCCTGGGCCCTGCCATTTCTGCACTGCCTGAGGGAGGTTTGAGTGGGCAGCACTGTCCTGGTTACAGGATCACAGAATGAATGGGGTTGGAAGGGACCTCTGGGGGTCATCCACTCCACCCCCTGCCAAGGCAGGGTCTCCTAGAGCAGGTGACACAGGAACTTGACCAGGTGGGTTTGGAATTTTTCCAGAGAGGGAGAGTCCATGACCTCCCTAGGCAGCCTGTTCCAGTGCTCTGCCACCCTCTATGGAAAGAAGTTCTTCCTCATGTTGAGGTGGAACTTTCTGTGTTTTAGTTTATGGCCATTGCTCTTCATCCTGTCAGTGGAAACCACTCAAGGGTCTGACACCATCCCCTTGGCACCACCTTTGAGCTGTTTATTTGCATTGATGAAATCCCCTCTCAGTCTTCTCTGGACTAAACAGGCCTAGCTCCTGCAGCCTCCTCTCGTAAAAGAGATGCTCCAGACCCCTCATCTTTGTGGCCTCTGCTGGACCCTCTCCAGCAGTTCCTTGTCTTTCTTGAACTGTGGAGACCAGAACTGAACACAGCACTCCAGTTGTGGCCTCTCTAGGGCTGAGTAGAGGGGGAGAATCCCCCCTCGACCTGCTGGCCACGCTCTTCCCAATGCACCTCAGCTCTGGCTCCTTTGGTGTCTGCCTCTCCCGTGGTGTAGGGGAACTACGGGGTAAATTAGCAAGCAGTGGGGTGTGTATATGGATGTGTGCATGGACAGCCAGTTCCCAAACTGTCAGGCTGCTGGAATGGGATGTGATCCTGTTGGTGACTGTCCTGAGAGCACAGCTGGGGAGAGCTCTGCCCTGCTGTTTCTGTTTATGGGACCTCCTTGCTGTCCATTCCATCTGTTTACTGCATTCCTCTGGAGTATCCATAGCAGAAGTCTCAAGGCAGTAACGGGTAACTAAAACTTGATGGAACCTCCTCTACCTTGTGGCTTGTCTCCTCCAGGAGAGGAGATAAAGGGGAGAGAACAAATCTGTTAACAAGTCAGGCCTGACCAACCTGATTAGCGTTCCCTGATTTGAGTAGTTTAGATGAGGGCATAGTAGTGGATCATGTTTATCTTAGGGAGGCTTTCAACACTGTCTCCCATAATGGTCCCACTGACAAAGTGGTGAAGTATGGACTAGTAAGTGGACAGTGAGATGGGCTAAAACTGCCAGAACTGCTGGGCTCAAAGGGTTCTGGTCAGTAGAGCAAAGTCCAGCTGGAGGCCAGTCACTTGTGGTTTACGCCAGAGTTTGATACTGGGGCTGGTAACTAGTTAGTATCTTCATCAGTAGCCTGGAAGATGGGGCAGATTACACCCTCAGCAGGTTTTCAGAGGACAGAAATCTCACAGGGTTGGTTTATGTAGCATGGCCTTTGTCAGGCTGGAGAATGTGGCCAGCAGGAATCTGAACAAAGAAGTTCAACAAAGGGAAGTGTAGGGTCCTGCGCCTGGAGAGAAGTAACTCTGTGCACCAGTAGCTGCTGAAGGCCAGCTGTCTGGAAAGCAGCTTTACAGGAAAGGATCTGGACCAGCAAGGTGCCCTTGTGACAAAGGCCACTGGCATCTTTGGGCTGCATTGGGGGGAGTTATCAGTAGATTGAGGGAGGTGATTATTCCTTTCTACTCAGCACCATGGAAATGATACCTGGAGTGCTGTGTCCACTTCTGGGACAGACTGGAGCAAGTCCAGAGGTGAGCCTGAGAAGATGATGAAGGGATTGCAGCATCTGACATGTGAGGGAAGCTGAGAGTGCTGGGACTGTTTAGCAGAGAGGAGGCAGAGGGGGATCCTGGAAATGTGTATACATACCTTATGGACGGGAGTAGAGACTATGGAGCCAGACCCTTCTCACTGAAAGGCAAAAGGTAATGGGCACAGACTGAAATACAGGAAATTCCACTTAAACATATGAAAAAGCTTTTTTACTGTGAAGGTGGTCAAATACTGGAACAGGCTGCCCAGAGGGGTTGTGGCATCTCGATCCTTGGAGATGCTCAGAATCTGACTGAACGTGTTCCTCAGCAAGTTGCTGTAAAAGAACCTGCCCTGAGTGTTGGATTATGTGATCTCCATGGGCCCCTTTGACCTTCACAATTCCTCTGTGATGCTGTGACAGGAGCAAAAATCAGCCAAGAAGAAGAGTCTTGAGGGAGGTTGTGTTGAGGGTCTTACATTGTTTTTTTTTCTCCTTTGGTGTTTTTTAAATTATATTCATGGTAAACCAGAAATAATAATAAGCATTGTCTGGCATGTCAGGTGCCATAATGAGTACTTTCTAGCCCTGGCAATTTGTTCATCTGTTTAGATTCACATACATGCACAAACCAAAATGCAATCTGCAGCCATGTGCCCATCACCTCTGAACGGGCTGGGGCAAGGTGGTAGAGGCTGTATTGTAATGTTACCTTAAGGGCCAAGAAAGAGGAGGGCATCATAAAAAGCAATCAGCAGAATGGCCTAAGATAAATAAACATGGTATGTAAACACCTTTTTAAAGTAGATGTATTTTTCAGGATGAGGAAGGTAAAAGTTAGAAATTAATCTCCTTTAAGCTGAGCTCCATTACATTGGGTTACTAAGTAACTTGCACTGTACCTCACCTTGGAATTGTTATTGCAGTATCCAGTAGCACATGTCCTCTTGCTGTGAGCTGATTTCATTCCAAGTTTTTCAGATTCAGCTCTAAGATAATCAATGGCTCGCTGTTGTTATTGAAAAGCTTCCACTGCATTAGTGCATAGCTTTGTTGCTTTTCTATACACCAGAATCCCTGAAGTGAAATACCTTTTTGGCTGGCAAGGGGAATTGTGTAAAGAGAGAGAAGCTTCTCTCAGTTGGTGAGGTAACTTTTCCTGGCCTAAAGCAAATTACCATTTTTTTGTGAAAAGAGGAAGGGAACAGGACCAGCTTTTAAGGATTTGTGCACCCTTAATTCTGTGAAAGACGTGTCTAGATCTGGAGTGATGTTTTCATTGTTGATAGAATTTGACTTTAATTCTTCATTCTCTCTTCTTGTACTTCTAGGTTACGGTACCGGGGATATTTTGGAGGTGTAACTGCTCTTACAAGAGATCAGTTTTCCAAAGTGAATGGATTCTCTAACAACTACTGGGGCTGGGGTGGAGAAGATGATGACCTTCGGATCAGGTAAACAATGAGGAATTAGTTTAAAAAAAAATTTTAAAAAATGGTGCAACTTCACACCAAGCCTCCAAGAGCACAACTCTACAGGGGCCTTCATTCAAACCAGTATTGAACAGTATTGCAGTGGAGATGGGAAGTGCAAGATGCAGTTCTGTGAACAGTTTCCTCTTTGCAAGGGTTAGGTATGTCTGATGCCTAGTCCTCTTTCTCACAGCACTGTTGGTTAGGTGTGGGTTAAATTATTTGGTTGGTTTGGTTTTGTCTCAGACACACAGCATTTGTATTTGGAAATTGGTTATAATTGAAGTCTGCCGTGTGGTTTGCCAGAGACACACAAAGGTATTGAGTTCCAGTACTTTGCAACAGTGTGGGAGTGTTTTGGTGGGACTGGGTGTTTTGTATTTGACTACGGGATTTACTCCAAGTAGGGCTTAGTTTGTATTTGTGTGGTGTTGATTATAGTGAAGATAGCAAATAACTTGAATTTTAGAAAGGCTACAGATATATATGGATATATACATTTTGCTCTTGTAAAAACTCATTTTGCAGCTGTGCTTGTCAAAGTTGGAGAAACCTGTTGGCTGGAGAGGTTTAGAGGGAAAAAGAAGTCAGCAAAACTTTTTTGTTGATCTTTCGCCATTTACCTAGGAAGAAACCTCTAATCCTACATTACTGTTAGTAAATGGAGAAGAAAACCACAAGCAAACAACAGATAAGAACCCACAATTCCACAAGCTCTGCTGGCAGAGCCTATCAGTTTGTAACTTGGCTTACACTCCATCATTTAAGTTGTTATCCTTTTCAGTTGCTTAAATACGCAAACACATTTTGGGAACATAAAATTTATACCCCTGGTGATGTTATTTAAATATACGGGGGATCAAGTGTGTTGAAAGGTAGGAACTTCAAAATGAAAGTGTTTCTCAGTGTAAGTTCAGCAGATTGGTCAGCTGTATCTCAAGAAATCTAAAAGGTCTGCTGGAGGCATGGATCTCTGTCCCTTAACCACAGCTATTTTTTCCTTCTTACTCCTGCCTAGACACACCAACTTCTCAGTGACCTCCTGGGAGCTTGCCTTTATAGTGTAGGGGGTGGCTTGGTGCCGTCGTATTCTGTGGCTTCCCGTGGGTGATAGTTCTTTCAAATGTTCCTGTGGGCAGCAGAGAAGCAGCAGGACAGCAGGATTTACTGAGGGTCTCTATGATATTTGCAAGGGGTTGGAAACAAGCGATGCTTGTGTGTGGCACTTTGTAACTTTGCAGCTCTTGAGGTCTTGGTGGGGAAACCAAGTCCTGACCCAGTGTGTGCTCTGCAACTGGACTTGGCTTGTACCTTTCCTCTTGGCTGGGCCTTGGGCTGGGCTGGTGACCGAGTTTGCAGGGGTAGGTAAGGGCAAGCTTGCTGTCTGGTGGGTTGTTGTGTGGAGAGATCCTTGGAGCCTTCCCGAGGGAAGTCAGCAGATGGCAGCATCCCTTCAGTGCCCTCAAAATTAAGGGCTGGGGATTCTCAGATTCTACTGTTCTGCCTCTGGAACAAACGTGATGGTCTCTTCTGGGCCCCCTCCTAAGCCGTGTATCACAAAGAGATTCTTCAGATCATTTGTTGTAGTTGTTTGATAATTTACTGCTACAAAGTCATGGAAATCTGTAAGGGGCTCCATTTTTTCAAATCTTGGTTTCCTATTTTTCTTTCAGACGATGAGTGACTAGCAAAGAGGTGGACTATTCCTTAATTCCTTTGTCATAAAGTTTCTTTCTGCTGTCAGAGCAAAGTTGTGTTCCACAAATATGAGTAAGGTCAAAAGCTCCAACCAAGTGCCTGATGTCAGACACTTTAATCCGTGCACAGGGCTCAGTGCTTCTGGCATTGTTCTCAGAGAAGTTTTCTTCACGTGAACAAATAAAAGTTTTGCAGCTGTCTGCCAGCTATTGAAAAAGAAAACAAGGTTTTTAAAAATGTTTTTTCTGTTTTTTTTAAAGTGGAGAACTATCAAGTATAGGGGTTTTATTGCAGGGGTTGAGATGAACTTGTTGCAGAACATGTGGAGACTTGCTGCAGGGCAGTACAGAGTAGTCCAGTCAATACTGATACAAATGTACTCTGTTGTATAATGTGTGCTTAAAGCTCTACATCTCTACTCTAGTAGCTGCCTGCTTCTGTTCAAAAGAAAGGTGTGTCTGTCGCCCACCCCCAGACCTGTTCTCCAGAAATGCAACTCTGAGCCTCATTTCTCTGCTAAAATGGGTTGTGGAAGAGATGCAGATGAGCTTTTACACCTCTCTGTATTTGCTTCCACAGCATCTACAAGAGATAAAGTTTCCAGTTGTTGGGTTTTTTTCACAAACAGCTGGTTTATAGGTGTTGTCTTCCTCACAACACTTCTTACTGCTTCTTGCAGGGTTGAGATGCAGAAGATGAAAGTGGTGAGGCCACCTGCTGATGTGGCCAGGTACACGATGATCTTCCACAACCGTGACCACGGTAACGAGGAGAATCGAGAGAGGTGGGTCAAGAACAGGTTTCTACCTCACCTTGTCTTAGTCTGTGGCTGAGCCAGGCACCTGCGGACCAAGTTCTTTGCTCTAGGCCAAACAGGCATTTTGTGGTACCCAGAGGCTCTAGGGGACACCCCTGTGACAACATTGTTCACAGCTGGTAGCTGTTTTCTGTACATGACATCTTCCTTGAACTGACTGGGTGGTGTTCCCTAGAAACTTCCAAAATTACAGTTACATAGGTATGATATAAGCATATGATTTCAGAGATTGCTCCAAAGGATTTTTCTCCCCATATGTGCTTGTACTGAAGCCAGGGGAAATAGGACTTTGCATTCCCAGTAGATAGAAAATGGCAGTACCATTGCTTCCAAATTTACTATTGGGAAAGAGCTCAAAACTCCACTCCTGTGCATGTCAGTGAAGATTTTCCTCCTCTTTGTCCTCAGAATGAAGCTTCTCCGTCAGGTCTCTAGAACATGGAAGACAGACGGGCTGAATTCCTGTTCCTATAAACTGCTCTCAGTGGAACACAACCCGCTGTACATCAACATCACGGTGGATTTCAGTGTGCAGCCCAAGGTCTCGTAGGGGCCAGCACCTCCCAGGTTATAGGAAACGGCAACAGATCTCCTTTGTAGCTGCTGTTAAGAGCAGATGACTTCCAGCACCTGCTTGGAAGAGTCCTGCAGTAGCACAGGAAAAAGTAAAGTGTTCCTTCACAGCATCTCATTGAGTGGTTGAGAGTTTCCTTCTGTGAGGACTGGAGTTACAGACTGACCCAAGGGACAGGTCCTTGTGTTCTTCTATGCACTTTTTGCTGGGACACTGGAAAAAGTGTCCTTGTTTGGGCTAGTCCAGTGGAAGGACTTGAACCAAGTCCCTGAAAAAAAATTTGGTTTTGCAACTATTTCTAAACTTACTTGTGATTTCATTAAAAGCACAGTAATTCTTCAAGAACTACAAACTTGATGAGAAATGTTGATTTTTTTTCTAGCCTAAGGACAAACTGCTTCTGTGTGAGGGAAGGGCAGTAATGGTAATGGGTAAGGAGGTGTTACAAATCTCTCAATAAATGCAGTCCACTAAACTCCAGAGTGTCTTGTCCTTCACACCACAGTGTCCCCTGCTCAGGGACTGCTGACATAACCCATGGCAGTGATCAGTCTCATTCCACAGCAGGATGCCTGTTTTTCTCCAGGGGTTGGGAAGGAACAGCAGTGGCCAGCTATGCTGGATGGGGAGAAATTCCTCTCCACGTATTTTAATGCTTTGGGCCACGCTGTTAGCAGAGTGTGTATTTGTATACACACCCAGGCCATTATCACCTGGGAGTCTTGCTTAAGGAACAGGTGAAAGTCTGTGGATAAGCTGTTCCACGGTGCTGCAGCACTTGTGCAGAAATCTGCATTAGGGCATTTGACTTACTGCATTGTATTTAACTGTCTTTACATGTTGATGTGAAGCCAGGCTTGGGGGAGTTTCTTTCAGGACATCATTCCAGCTGTAAAGACTGAAACTTGAAATGTTTGTAGGTATAGTGGCACAGATGCAGCTTTTCAGTGATGAAGGAATTTTTGTATGTTAAGTAACAAGGCAAAATGCCCTGTGTCACACTCTCAAAATAACTGCACCTGGCAGGCAGTGCTACAGGCTGAGGTGGCAGAGAAAGAGTTTACAGCAAGGATAAGGGTTTGGGCAGACTGTGTCAGTCTCACAGTCAGGTAAGTAGAAATGCATCCCTGCCAGGGTCACACCACCACTGTTGACATGTTGACTTAGTTTCAGTTTAGTAATTAGTTTTAGTAGTAGAAGATTAATTTTGCTGCTCTGAGCAGGAGGTTAGACTAGGTGACAGCCTCAGGTCCCGTTCAGTCTGCATTACTTGCAGCTACAATAAAATCATTTAAACAGTTGTGGTTCAGGTCAGAAAAAAAAAAATAATCGGGGATTTAAACTCTGGTTTCAGGGCAATTTTCTCTTTTATTACACTCTTATTCAATATTTTATAAAACTCTTAAACCAAACACATAACTCAATTTATTTTCCTCTATTTTACAGAAGATATTTATAGAACTGTAACTGGCTTCAACACTTTCTCAAAATACAACACATCAGAGGCCAAGCTGACAGAATGGCTTGCATCCCAATTAACACTTCAGTACAAAGCAGGACAGAGCTATCCAGCTACTGAACAAAGGTTCCAGAAAGCTTGGATCAGCTTCCTGTCACAGAGACACGGCTCAGGAGTCAGTTTTACAGTGACTTGGACAATTTTTACAGTAAGCCACAGCCTGCTTAGTAGCTGTCATACCCTGTTTCTGGAGCCTCTTCTAAATCTGAAACAGTTTGAAGAAAAGTGAAAGGCAAAAGGGTTAATCTCAGGTAGGGCAGACTCCACAGGAAAATGGAGGTATTGGCTGAATGCCCATGTGGCACCCAACCTCTCCTTTCGTTTTCAGTCTCTTTAAGAAAATGGGGGAACATATCCAATGTCCACAGTGATCTTAGTATAAAGAGGATGCTTAGTCCTGGAAAGGAGCCTGAACTGTAATGTATTCATTCCATCAGCTTTCCATGTTTTCCTGGTGTTGTGTCGGGAAGGAGGCCTGAGGGAGGAAGAATAGCTGCAGTTAGAAGAAAGAAGGTAACGTGCATGCAGCTGAAGCTGCAAAAGAGTCTTCCTGAAGGCAGAAAAGCCCTGAGACAATTCTTCCCACGATACAGACTGAACAGATTAGAGTACGTTCACACTGAGTATTCTGAACAAGGAGGACAATTTGGACTGGACTCTGATGAGAGAGGGAGACCAGTGAGGTGGCAGCTACAGTCTCTAAAGCCAAGGAGCTGTCAGCAGCTTGGAGAGACCTGGGAGTGCAACGCAGACGTTTGCAGCCACAGTGTACATAGGCTGCTGTAGGTAGGTTTTCGACAGGGTTGTTATGGAAACCTGGGTTTTGAGATGATAGAGAGAAATCTGCACTGTCGGTATGAGAAGCCTCCACCATACTTGACCCAACACCCTCCTCCAGCTCTTCTATATAAAACAGTCTTTGATGAAGTCTCTCATAGCACCTTTCTCATGTCTTCAAACTAGAATATTGCTTTCCACTGTTTTAACGGCACATTGTAACTCCACACAGACTGAAGAGCAAGCTTTTATTATTGGGAACTTGTAACGCAGTGCCTCTTCAAACTGAAATCTCCCTATTTACAAGACAGGCGGTATTTTATTTTCTTTAAGTTTTACTTCCTGAATAATTTCATGTTTAAATCTGATGTGTTAGCTTCCTAGCTGGCATGTGTCCTTCACAATAGGAAGAATAGGTAGGAAACCAGGAGAAACCCATTCAGATGTGAAGACAGGAGCCAAATGATCCAGTTGAAACTGACTGGGGGCTGCTTTTAAATAGCCTCCCTAAAGCAGAAAAAGCAGCAGTGCCATGAGGCATGCTTAGCCTGTGCTGGGAAAGATGACAGCAACGGCCAACCTGCCACAAGGCACAGAGCAGCCCCCAGCCCCACCACGTACCTCCTCCAAGGCTCGTGTATCTGTGTCTCTTCCTTGTAGTCCATCACTCGGTAGCGTCCGAGGTGAGGTGATGTCCGGACTATCTTCATTCCTGCTAAGTGAATCCTTTAAAACAACAGACAAATGTGTTTGCTTAGGCATCAAGACGCCACTTCCAGGCTTAAAGTCAGAGATGATTTTCAGTGCTAATGCAATAAAAACAAAGTGCAGAAGCAGCACAGGGCCACATGATCTTCTCTAGCGGGCTCTGGGCCGGGCTTGGGCTAGAAAGCTCCCAGCTGCAGTGCACTTTGACAGGGCACAAGGGGATTAGAGCAAGCACGGAATGAACTACACCATACAGAGCATTCAGCAGCAATTCCCCTGAATCTGACAAATGAGCATTATTCCATTTCCTCCTAAGACCAGAGCTTTTGCTGCCTAGAGGTCCATCACCTGAACTTCAAAACAAAACAAAAGACCTTGAACTTGCAGTTTCTGAAAGGAAGCCAGTCCTGAGTTTCAAAACCAGATTAAGCCTCTCTGTTCTTTGAGAAGTGCCATTCATTCAGATGGCCTGATTAGACTGGTTCATAAAAGATTAGGGATAAATACAGGCACCAGATGAACATATGTAAGCTCAGCTGCAGGATAGTTAGATAAGAAAAGCGGAACTGAAGGCTCAGAATTCCAGAACAGAGCTTCTAAAACCAGCATTTTGGGTGACTTTCAAGCAACCCACAACCCCTTGCTGATAGCATCTGTGTTACCTTGCCAATAAAAAGTGCCTTTAATAGTGCTAGGGCTACCAAACCTCTGTTATCACAGGACAGCCCTTAGGCAGAGAAAATTCCTGTGAATGTAAGAATGAATGTTTGCTCAGTTGAGGTTATCTAACTGGCATGTTTGCAGCATTTGACTGCGTTCCATCAGGATCTGATACAGCAGGAATGTTATGAAGCTGAAAGGCTACAGAACTGAAAATATTTGTTAGGCTAGAGCCATCAGATGATTGTAACACTTCACTGACAGTTTTACGGTACTATTACTTCAGATGGAGTTTTAGCCAAAGTTTCTTGTTTTCTGAACATAAGCTTATGGCACATTCGATCATAAAGAGACAAAAATGCAAGAACCCTAAACTAGCTTTGCTGTTACAGTTTTTTGCATTGCAAAATAGGGCTAAAACTGTAGCCTGGAACAGTTAATACATTCATTTACTGTTAAGAAGAGCCCAACAGTCCTTCCTGTAGTTAAAAATGTTAACACATGAGTGGCTCCAATTAGAGTAGTGTTTTCTTCTAATAAAAAGTAGATCCTGGTATTTGCTATGACTCGTATTATAGAGTACTGCAGTCTGCCAACTATAAGTAGCAGCTGGCAGTTTTTTTCTGCTTTTAATAGGGAGTATCCCAGAAAAAAAAAATCCTCTTGCACAGAACTTTTTGAAATTGGACACTGAAATGTCAAAAAGAGATTCATTAATTTTTTTGCTGCATGGTAAGGAGTGCTTGAGCACCTCCTAAAACCCAGATCCCAGCTGGTCAATGAACAACAGCCAGTTCATTCCTAACTTCTGCAGGCTGAGACTTCGGAATGTGAATAAATCATTAACAGGCACTGTCCATGGCCTCCATGTATCTCTGGGCCAAAACATTGCTAATCATTAGTCTAAGTTTTCTCTGAAAATATATGCTCTAATTCCCTTCCAGAAAGGCCTATTTTGGGAGCTATGTAATTCACTTGCCTTCCAGGATTCTCTTCAAAGAAGTGCACTCCTATGCATAACTGGCATGACTCTATACCCCTGGTACCAAAAACCAAATTAGATGCCTAGATTATACTAAGAACAGCTGAATAGGCCCAGCATTGTAGTACTTGATGTAAAGATCTATTTTCCTGGCATTCTATTCCTTTCATAAATGCTGACTCTCTAAACAACCATACAACCTTTTAGTTGGCTTTCTCCGAAAGTCAAAGGAGGAATTCTGTGTTAGAAAATCTGGCTTTCAATTCCCAGATGAATATTGCTTTGAAAAAAACTCGTGTTACTCGTCACATTATGCAAGGCCAAAATAACAAAGGCTTCCATGGTCAGTTTAGTTTTATAAACTCCCCATGAGCCTGCCTCAGTGCTGGATCATAAAGGTGCACAGTGCACTTCCAAAGCTGAATAGAGAAGCTGCAGCCATGATTCTGTACTTGAAGAATTCGCATTAGGCAGAGCACCTGGAACTAAACTCGTCTATAGAATGCTGCTGCCATGGCAACCAAAGTACAAGAAAAACCATCAACTCTTGCTGTCACTGACTCACACTGGTACACAGGCTTCTCCATCACCCAGCACTGCAGACAAAAGATAGAATTCCTTGTGTTCCTTAATGCCAAGTATCAGTGATTAGGTAACACTTGGAGCAACCTCAGTGCACTTAACTTAAATTCCCAGCTGTCTGAGAATTAGTTAAGTACCTTCTTATTCCTCAAGCTTGCAGATGCCTTCCCTCCCTTGGGGCTGTCAACATCAGTGGAGGCACTTGTCAACTACAAGTGGTTATACCCCTTGCACTGAAGGCACAAGGATCTGAAGTAACACTCTGCTCTCCAGAAATGAGAAAGCTTTGTTTTCCCAGCACACAGTGATTGGATTCATAGGTTCTGAGCATCTTCTGACATTAAGCATTCCCAATACCAACAGCACTTGGGATTATAATGACAGTGCAAGCACATGAAGGAACAAAGTCTTGGTTCCTTTCCTAGGGTGCTGGTATGCTTCACTTGCCAGCTTAGATCCATTTCAAGCCTGTCCTGTGCATTGGTACCTTGTAACAATGTCATCATTTTCACCACCATCGCCCCAGTATGTGTTGGGAAACCCATTCATCTTCATGTAATGTTCTGGAGTCAGAGCAGACACGCCCCCAAAAAAGGACTTGTATGGCAGACTAAAAGAGAAAACAAACAAGCAAACAAACACCACCCCCCAGAAAAACCCCAACCAACAAAACCCAAAGCATCACTGTTGAAGGCTAATACCTGTCCTCCACAACTAACAATGTGATCCAAGTCACACATACATTAATTGCATACTTGCAGACACTGTCAAGACAATGCCAAACCCCAAAACAGTAAACCCAGTGTAAGCCCCATCATGTTCCAGTCCCCTCATTGATTCACACCACCTTCCCCCAAAGAACACCAAAGTAAACTGGTTTCAAAATTCACTTCTTGGATGAGTTTAAAGTACCTCTATCCTATCACATCATATTCCATGTGATCCAATATTCCCACCTTATACTTTTTTTCCCCAAGTCAAACAGAAACCTGCCAGTCATTTGCCAAGCTGAGCTACCTGTGGAACAGGGAACTACAGGCAAGGAAACATTCGAGATTGCATGCTTGGGTCAAAAATATCCTTTTCTAGGGAAGTTCTAGTTTCTACTGCACAACTAACACAGAGAAAACCTCACAAAGGTTGTGTCTTTCACTGTTCCCACCCATACTTTCTAACAGAAAGTGAACCAACTGTAATATATCCACAGGAAGCAAACGGAGGCACTTACGTGTACTGAAACTTATCCATGGCACTGGCTATGTGCTTGGGATAGTATTCATCACAAATGTAGAGGTTATAATCATTCTCAGGGACCAGGTCAACATCATGCAGGACAAGGCAGTCCCACTCTTCATCCTTCATGGCTTCCCGGACACCAACATTAAGCAGCTTTGCTCGGTTAAATGAACCAGTCCCTACCTGGAAAAGAAAACCTGCATTTCTTCACCAAAACAACAAAGATGATAACTCAGTTAAAATCTGTTTTAGTCAAAAAGCCTTATTCAATTGAATGATTTAATACTGGCTGCAAATTCCATGCTCTCAGCTTTGAAAACGTCACCCATCCTCTTCACCACACTCTCAACAATTGTCAGCTCTGCTGTGTCAGGGGCTGTGCACTGTTGGCACCTGAAGAAGGCTGACTTCCAAGACACCCATAAGCCAATCCTCAGGTGTAACCTGCATAGCAACCCTTTTGCCCTGACTACTGTTTGTTAAAGCTTACAAATGAGAAAAACAGATCCAGATCAAACAAAAAAGCGTCTTTGCCCTCCCAACAAACTATTGGTTTTAATTGATGAATCCGAAACTTGCTCCCCCTTGCCATTGATCTTTTGCAACACCAGCCCATGTCCGGCACAAAAGGCTGTTTGACCTGCACAGGCTGTCCGCACAGCAGGGTCAAGCCACATGTTTGTATTTGATACAGACTAAAAATATCCAGCTTCACTTCAGCATTTAGTCTCCATGTTTTGCTCAGCAGGCACGCTGACGAGCTACAGACAAACCACATGCATCTCTCAAAAAGAGGAAAATACAAGTTACACAGTCCTGGGTTACAAAAGGAAAGTGCTGATGTGGCGTGTAAACAAACTCTTGGTTTGTATTCCTTTTTCTTGGTTTGTCTTGGAAAGTATTCGACTTTCCTCTACATCATTTTCTCACAAACTGTTAATGATGGGTCGTTCGCAGTAGCTGCCCAGTGCACACTCCACCCCTCAGGCTACAAGCTGGGTGCTAAATGAGGTAAGGAAAAAAGAGGCAACCCTGCGAGGCAGGATAGTGTTTCTTTTTCTTCACACCAATGATTCAGCTGTGGTAACTCCCTCTGGTGAAGCAGCAGTCCCATTCATCCTGAAGGGGTTGTCTCTGCTAAGGGGCCATCACGAACTCACTGGCACCAGCAGAACGGACCGCAGCAATGACCATCAAGGACTCCAAAAATATTCTATCACACATGGGACTACATCACTCCATTGTGAAACTCCCCTCCCTGGGGGAGGTACCACCTGAACCTGACCACATATAATCTCGGTCTGGGGACTTGGGACACCACCCCCGCTCGAGGGACCCAGACGAGGACCAGATGTTCCACAGGACCACTGTTTTTGACACTGCAACCATCACTTAATCAGACTGTGACCACCACCCTGACCAACAGGGGGGCAGGCTGTACTCTGACTTTGTCAGTTTAAGCCAGTGTTTCTGTACTATTGCATTTATTGTAATCTTTCTACTAAATTGTAATTCCGACCTGAAATCTTTCTCAAGGTGGTTGTGCGGGGGTTCATTTCTCCCGCTGGTTTACTTCCAAACCAGCACAACCACTTAGTGACAAGTTTATACCCCCACACCAAAAAAAAGGCCAGAACAGAACCAAATAACAGCAGGATGACGATCTTGACAAGTGGTATGGTATTTCAGTCATCAGCAGCCATGGAGATGGGACAGCACATATCTGACCTCCTCTCAGCCCATGCATAAAACAGTATTTCCACATCGGAAGAGTCACATTTCTTGTTCAGATCCTGACCCTTAAGTGGTGTAGCTGAGCTTCCCAGGAGGCACATTTGGCTTAGATTTACCTGCTGAATCAGGTAGATAGTGTAACTGAGCTGCTGGCGCTGCAGGAAAGGATGGATATAGTAGAGAAGATGGCGAAGGTACTTCTCCTGGTTCCTGTAGGCCACAAGGATGGCAGATTTGTAGCGGGCAAAGCAGTGAGGTGGCCTGTAGTGGCCACCAGGCTGAACAAAAGGATTTCTCTTCATGATCATCCTTTCACTAGGGAGCACCTTGAAGGTGATGGTTAATGGACCAACTGTAAGGAGAGACAGAAAACAGAACGAGTAAGATCAGTGATGTTTCTCCACCTTTATTCAGACCTACCAGCAGCCCAGGTTTACTCCTTCAGGCAGCAGCCCCACCAGAGAAGAGTTAACAGTGCCCACACAGATGTGCCTCTGTGACAAATGTCACCACTGCCTGCTGGCCATCTCCCCTGGCTCCACAGCGAGCGGTGCCAGGCTCAGCACCAGCAGGACACACTACCTGCCAGGCACCCTGAGTCCTGGCACGGCCAGCAAGCCTCACTGGGCTGCTGCACAGCTGCTTTTCCCTGGGATTGGCTGCCTACTACAGTCTTGTGTTGCTTAGATGAGCTCCTTGAATAAATGTATTCACTGAAAGAAATAGCGTTGAAAATTATTCAAGATGAACAGACACATCTGCTTTTGCGACCCATTTGGAAAATTTCTCTTAGCCTCTTTCAGAAGAGATTCAAGGACAAAGATGTGCAAGTGGATGTTCAGCAGGTCAGGGGAGAAACAGTTTAAAGCCTGGATGAATACAAATGCTCTAGGAAATGCCAGTTTTACCTTTAAAAGCATTTCAAGTTCAATTTGATGTTATAATCACATGCCACAATGGCTGTATTTGCTATATTATTTCATTTTATACGCTGTGATAAGCAGGCAGTACTTCAAAATGTTGGGAGAAGCAGATGACAGAACTGAGAAAGAAGAAAGATGTTATATTTTCAGGAACAGGCACAGGGCAGCAAAAGAAATTATATATGATTGTTCATCTACTCAGCACTTCATTCTTGAATACAAAATATACTGAATATGTTCAAGAGTTTTTACCTAATTAACAAAAAAAATCTGCATTTTTACATGAATTCTTCCATTCTTCAGATAGAAAAATACTGACAAGTCATGAGTGAAAAAGAATCAGTATTAAGTGTCAATTACCATTTTACCTCAAATTTCATTGTTGCAATATGAATAAACAAATTCTACAATTATTCAAATGCCTGTCCTCCTGGGTAGTAAGAAAAGCTTCCAGAAGTAGCAGAAGACTTGCATTTATATACAAATCAGTGTGTCTTAATGGTTTCCTACACATGTGAACTTTTAAGAAAATAAAGCTCAGATGCAGAATAAGATTAACTTCTAATGCTTAAATGAACTAGGGAAAAACTTTCACCTAAATCATAATTAGAAGCTGACAATTTTAAATGACAGTTCTATTAAAAAATTCTTTGCAGGCCATGCTACCAGAGGCAGAATGTTCTTTTGCACCAGAAGTCAGTAGGGCAAGTTTGTTGTTGTTGTTTTCTTAAGTAGCTATAAACAAGACTTTCTTTTCTTTCCAAGCTGATAATTAACACTATGGCTGTCCTAAATCAGGTTTTCAGTATCTTTTAAGTCAGACTCCCTCTTAAACTGCTGAAATAAATGATTCTCTCAAAAACCTTCTGATAATGAAGCCTGAGAGAATAAATATTTAGGCCTGGTGTTTAGAAGCTTTTCCAAGACTAAATGAGCAGTTGAGTCTAGAACACGCTTCTTCCAGCCAATCCCATATTCAAGCCTCTGCTACAATTCTAACAAAAACAAACAAACAAAAACACTGAGCCTGCCCGCACCCACATCCTGTTTAACTGACACAGAAGGAAGCAACATCCCTCCCCTGGTTTGGGGGGTTTGGTTTTTTTGGGGTTTGGTTGGGGGTTTTTCGGAGCAGTAACAGGGCTTAAGGACTAAATGTGCCATAAAATTCAAAGTGTCCATTCAGAACTGGGGAACATTTTGCTACTATGAGGAAGTTGGTACACCTCACATTTCTGATGGGCAAACCTGTACTTGATAAGTGTCTCCTTTTCTTCCTCAAGGAACACACAAATGGCATTTCCTGAAGGTCAGTCTGAAGAGCCACTGATCCCATTTCTCATGCTGTCAAAGACGTCTGGTCTGAATCCCATTGCATGGGTTTTGTTGGTTGATTTCTGTTTGTTTGTTTTTAAAAAGAAAGCCTGACTTTTGCTTGTCAGCAAGATTTTGCAATAGCTGACTCTTAAATATCACTTTTCAGTCCTTCTCCAACTATTTAAAATACAGGAGAATTTGATTTTCACTGCATTACCCGCAGCAGGAAAGCAGAGTACATTGCCATATATTTGTACCTGAAACAGAAGGGTGGTTCTTCAGAGAATCATTCTGTGGGCTATGAATCTAGGTCACATCTACAGTGAAGATTTCATGATGTTATTTCCTACTTCTGTGCATACAGTTTCCTTTTCCACCTTTTAGACGCCCACATTTCAGTCCAACAACGTTATCAACTTGTAGTTTATCTTGCTGTTTAGATTTATGGACTCACTGATTATCAAATCTTTCAACTAAAGCACCATTAACCACTGATTTGATGACAACTGGAGCTTGCTAAAGAAGTATTACATTCAGGGATTTCAACTATAGATCACTGCTCTAAGGAAAATATAAGAAAGGGAATTAATCCCTCTTATTCTCCCACAAAGGCAGGGTTTTGTTTTCTATGAAACAATTGGGACTCTGTATTGCAGAGTAAGATTCTGCAGCAATAACCCTTAAATACCAGAAAAAATAAGATCTTCATTTGAATGTAAGGGTATGAGTAAGATAATGTGAATAGCCTCACTCCTGTTCTCTCCTTCCATACCCAAGCATACCATTCAGGAGTGTAACATTTGCATTTTCCAGGTTTTTCAAGATACCATGTTGTCCTATGCTGCCTGGCTCCTCAACAAATCAGCTCAGAAACTCAATCTAGAATATGCCAAGGGAAGGGAAAAAAAAAAAAAATCAGTGTGACTTATATCCCCAAAACCTCTGGCTGCCCTACACTCCTTGGCTACAAGCTACATTCTGGCTCTCATGTCTCCCTGCTGTCCAGCTAACAAAAGGCTAATGCAGCCTAATCCAATTAAATCCCAAATGTGAACAGAGCAGTTGCAGGCTGGACCAAAGTGGAATAAATAAAACTGCCAAAGTGCAGCTTTGGGAAAGGAGGAAAAACCCATCTTAGACATAAGAGGAAGCACAGGATCCCTGTTGAGGCAGGGTACAGAATCCACACCCTGAAGCATCCAGGCAATTTTTCCATGGCCTGGTTCCTGAGATGTTTCTGTGCTGTACCATCACACGGAGGGTGTTTAATGAATATGAAACTTCAGTGTGTAGAGTTAGGTCTCACAATTCCCTGTCTGTGTAGTCAGCTGGTGCCGGTGACAGCACCCTCCCTGTTTGCTTTACTTTCTTCTAGGCAATGTATCTGCCTGGCAGGGGATCCTGTTGACTCTGACCCTCTCTATCCCACCTTATGAAAGTAACTCCAGGACTTCTGAACTCCTTGCTATACATTTAGAGTTTGCAGCTATAATATAATTATATAATATAATTACCAAGCCCAATCAGAACAATCAGAACTTACACAAGATGAACAAACAGGAACAGTAGCACGGGTGATTGCTGCACTCAGATAGTGCAGCACCACAACCACATTAACAGTCTCATACTGTATAATTCTACCACTGCTTGGGAAAAAAAAAAAAATCAGACCAACAGCTTTCATTTTAAGCATCAGTTTCTAATGATAGAATACAAGGCTGCCTCAATGGCACCTGAAAATAAATGTTAGCATTAGCACTGCCACCTTTTTATTTCTCCTTAAATCCAAGAGAAGAAACTCTGGCAGCATTAGAAAATGTAGCAAGAGCTACTTAATACAACAGATGGTCCTGCTCATGAACAGGTTATGACAGATGGGAGTGAAAGGCAGTAACTGCTATAAGAAGGGCTTGGAAAAAAATCCTTCCATAGCATGAGTGAATTATAAACAGCAGAGTTACAGACAGAACTTTCAACTATTAAAGTCCTCAAGGGCCAAACCAACTTGTTCAGCACATACCATGCATGAAGGAAGGTACCCCTTTAAATCAAAACAGAAATAATAAAAAAAAGCCAAGACTTCTAACATCAAACTTCTTCCACGTGAGAGGAAAAGATGAACTGAACCAAGACATCTTGCATGCAATGTGAGAAAGTCAGATTTTGAATTTAAAAGCTACTTTGTTCTGTTTAAAGAAGTACAACCCTGGCATATAAACTCTTTGCTTTTTCTAAAAACAAAGGAGGAAGAAACAGGCAACTGGTTACTTGTGTAGAAACGTTAACTTTAACTTTGAGGGAACTTGAGTAATTTATTCACAGTATTAGTGAAGACACTGAATACCTGCAGTGCTTTTCAAGCTGTTGGTCACAAAATGTTCAGCGGACACCACTAGGTGTTAAAAAAGTACCACTAGTCAGCAGGAGTCTAGTTCCTCTAAGGCAGAGATGATTAACAATTATACTTTAATTCTTACTCCACAGCCCTGGAAGAACCAAGTTGCTTTAGATTCAGGAGACAGGAAATAGACAGATGAGCTGCAAGCTGACTTACATTCAGACAGTTATCAAAATGATCTACTACATATATAAATGGAAAAAGTGCTGCACTTCATAAAAGCCCTGATGCAGAAACCATTTAAGCCATTTGGCATCCTTCCAGTTACTTTAACACGCTTTAGAGTGGGCACAGCGACTTATTATCAGCTCTGAACTGAAGGCTGAGTCCTCAAGAATTGATTTCAAATCTCATTTAATAGAGTTTATGAAATTAGTATTAAAAGGCATTGCTCTCTCCAATATAATGCTTCCAAGAAACATCAGTCTCATGAGAGACGATGGCAACAACTTTTCAAGACGTTTATAATGGACTTATATCTCACTTCATATGTGCCCATTGCATATAGAAAAAAGGACAACTCCCTCACAAAATAGCACATTTCTCAGTTAAAAAAAAAGCAAAACACCCAGAAGAGGCTGGCATTCAGCTATACAAGAAGTAGTAATTTACTTCCTATATTTAAAGGGAAATATCACTGAGTAAAAGTTAAATTGTAGCAGAGACCTCATTTTTCTTAAGCTGTATCTGTATCAGTGCTCCAAATTACTTGTGTTTCACCTCAACAGTAGTTCATATGCTCAACTCAATTTTTTCATACAGCCAAGCTTCCACCAATACTTTGCCTCATGGTTGGCTTTTTTTTCTCGCAGCCAACTTACTGTTTGTTTCTGTCTATGACTAACATTATGTTTCCATTTTAGCTCCGAAGTACCGCCTGCAGGACAATCCCCTGCTCTCAGCACTCTCCGTGATGGGCAGAAGAAGAGTTCTTAAAAAGATTTCGCAGCTCTAAGAGCACAGATTAGTGTAATTTTACTCTGCATCTGCCTCCTCCATATACGTCACTACTTTTGCTTATCTGATGGTTTGCAGGCAAGCTGCAGAATTGTTTGGTTCTTTTTTTTTTGACACTAAAGCTGTCTCATTTGACTCTTTAAGACAGAGGATTTTTCATCAATAGTGGAGACAAATAAGGTGCAGTCACGTTTCTGCTGTGCTTTCTCAAATAAAACAATTCAGCCTGAGACCAGGAATTGCAGCTTCCCAGAACTGACGGGCAGCAGTGCACTGAGGCCGTGACGCCTGGCACCTGGGCAAAAAGGCTCTGTGCTATCAGGATTTCAGGATTTAGTAGAGCTGTTTCTGAGGGAAATGCTGAAACGGACACCCGAAGTTACCCTACAATTTCATCATACATACTGTGTGTATTTAATTTAATTGCAAGCAACAGGGGAAGGAAGAAAACGTCTCAAAAGAACAAGCACTGTTACAAAGATTGCAGCCTAAGCAGGCTCATCCAAAGGGTCCCAGCAGTGTTCTCTAAGCAAGCAACTTGACACAAGAGCACTGGCTTCCCACAGAACTTGCACGTGAACCCAGGTCAACCATTTGCTCTGAACGGGCTCCATGAGCAACGATCAGCTTTCCCAGAGCAGCAGGGCCACTGCTGCACAGCGGTCCAAGGCTAGGTGTATACAACATTCAGACATGCAGAAACCTGTGCAGTATGGAAAGACCCGACAGGAGTAACTTCCTACAGAGTACTCTAAGAAGGTGATGGCCCCAAACCAGCTCTAAGTGCATGCTGATGGAACTTAATCCATTCATGGCTAGCTGAGTTGAAGGGATTCACTACTGCCTGAGCTGCACCACCACTTTACTAGCAACACAGTTGCTTTAGAGGTTTGACTTTGTACTGACTTTAAATTTCTCAACTGTTGTAGTAGTGCAACAGCTGGGTGAATGCTGCTTCTAAGATCAGCTCTGGTTTGGTCCTGATGTAAATATAAATTAACCTGTGACCAGATTTTAAATCTAATGGAGAAGTTTCTAAGTCTAAAGGATGTGTAACAATCACAGGCCAAAAGATAACAATGAAGAGCAAGGTGCCAAGCTACATCCTCATACAAATGATACTTCAAGTCAACTTAATCAATTTATATTGAACTACAGGCGTGATATAAGGCTGAGAAAAAGAACCCAGGAGTTATGGTCAAAGTCAGAGGCCAATGTTAAGCAGTTACTGAATTGTTGGGACATTTTATACAGGACTGCCAAGAAAAAAAAGTATTACTAACCTGATATTATCACCATGCACTGTTTTCACTCTTGCTCTACAATCTTGACATCTATGTAACCAAACTCTTAATACTGGAAATTTTTAGGGCAGTAAAATGCTTTTCCTCACATAACCAACAAAAACAAGCTAGTTAACAGGAGAAAATTTTGTCACTGTAAGTACATCAGCACACCTGTTTCAAAGTGGAAAAGTTTGAAGAAGATACAACTTACATTTATGACACATTCAGGCTTATGACATACCGAAGAGGTTCTTTCAAACCACCTTTCCATGGTGTTTGAGCGGTTCATACCTACCCAGGACTGGGGACTGCGCTGAGCAGTACGGCATCGTGTCCTCATTGGGAGCCCGGGTAAACAGGCTGAGGTTTGTGTACACATCGTGGGGCTTCGAGTAATCCACCACCCGAGGCGACTCTAAAAGCCCGCGAAACACATTCGAAGGTCCACCTCGGTAGAGGATCAGGATAAATACTGCTTGGAAGACAAACACAAACAGCAGGAAACAATGATTTTCCACGCGGGAGAGGAACATAGTTTTTAGCCCATGCTCCGGGATCGGGGCGGTGAGGAGCTGAACTGCCTTCCACGGGATGCCGTTCCACGTTCTGGGCTACATCGCTGTGCAGACCTTCTCCTTCTTCTTCTCCTCCTCCTCCTCCTCCTCTTGCTCCCCCCCCTCCTCCTTCTCCTCCAACTTTCTGAGGCGGCAGCGTGCTCCCCTAGCTGGGCTTCATCAGGACGCCGGGAGCCAGACCTCCCCTTCCCGGTGCGAGCTGTGCCAGGCGGGCTGGAGGAGGGAACGAGCTGTCCGAGGCCACCCCGCTCCGAGCCCCGGGGCAGCGGCACGGGCTCGCTGTGGCACAGGCGCAGCAACCGCCCACCCCCGCCCGCCTTCCGGCGAGACTACAGCTCCCAGAATGCAGAGCGGGTAAGGGCGGGTCCCGGCCGGGCTGTGCTGCCGCGCGGCACGCTGGGAGATGTAGTCCTCGCTCCCTCCGTCAGCGACCGCCGCTGTGGGCGAGGAGGGAAAGGGATAGGGGCGGCTGCTGGCCTGCACCCCGTGTCTTCTCCTCGGTCAACACCCGACTGCTGTCCCCACTTTAAACTGGTTATTAAACTGGTCAGGGAAAGATGAATGGAAATTTAGAAATCGGAATGGGCTGCTCAGGGAGGTGGTGGAGTCTCCGTCCCTGGGCTGTGTAAGGAAAGACTGGACGTGGCACTCAGTGCCATGGTCTAGTTGCCATTGTGGTGTCGGTCATAGGTTGGGCTCAATGATCTGAGAGGTCTCTTCCAACCTGACTGATTCTGTGATTCTGTGGAATGGGTACACCTCAGCCAGTGCCTAAAGGGACCACAGCAGCGTGGCCACTGTGAGAGGCCTCCTGCCATGGCCATGCTGCCCCTAAAAATTTCAGCTTTTATGCTCCTCTCTTCTCTGGCTGATTTTGCAAAGAGATGGGGCTTAGATTGTGCTGCCAGTCATCGACTTGTTCTCATGTGCCTGCTTTTGCTTAAATGGAGCAGAGGAAAAGACATTTTACAGATATTAAATTGCTACATGGCTTCAAAGAAGAGTTGTCATCAGCTGCATTTGCAGTGAGGAGTTAAAAGAAATCTGTACCTGTGAGAGGGAGCAGGCTCCCTGAGCCCAGCACCCCACTCCAGGGCAGCCAGCCCGTGTGTGCTGGCCTGGACCAGGCACAGCACTGAGCACCGGGACGGGCTGCCCAGACAGACTGCGAGTCTCTTTGCTGGAGATATTCAAAAGCTGTCTAGACACAGTCCTGAGTAACATTCTCTAGGGGACCCTGCTTAAGCAGGAGGGTTGGGACCCGATGATCACCAGTGGTCCCTTCCACAGTTACCTGCTCTGTGATGCGTGCAGCTTGTGCTGCTGTTTGCCTTCCAAATGGCATGGCATGGGAAGAAGATGGGGGGACAGAGTGATATCACTTTTATAAGGAGTTGGGAGTACTCTTCCTTCAGAGTTGGACTGAGATGTATGGGACACATCTATGGGAAACTTGATCTCAGTCATTCTCCTGCACAGAACAACCCATTATTCAATTTAAGTGGATTGCTTAAGGCCTGGATGCAAACTGTCATCATTTCACATTTAATTTTAACTTAATTGGGTTTTTAAATAAAAAATGTAGAGAACATTTCTTTTCCCCCGGCAAAGTCTTGCTTTACTGAAACCCACCCGATGCTGCTGCTGCAAAGGTTGGTTTTTTTGTACACCACAGTGAGTCTCTACTGTTTACATTCTCCTTGTGCCATTCCCTCTACAATCATGGCAAACCCACCCTGCTTGCCTTCCTCTCCATAAAACAAAACAACACTCGCTGTTCTGCTAATAGCTCCAGTAAGTACAGTGCCAAGGACAGGAAAGAATTAATCTCTGCATCAGCTATGAAACAAAGAAAGGAACCAAGATTTTAATGGTGTGATCTGGGGTTGCAGGCAGCAATTGCTTTAGGGCCAGTAGTGCTTTATGTTTCGCTTGTAATCCTTTCATGGGTCACAGCAAGAAATCTCAATGTAGGAACAATTTGGACAAAGCATGCCTGCCTCCCTCTGTCTTGGTGAAGGGGAAGCTGGACCCACTAGAGCTGCCTCACATCAGTGGCTCTGCTAACTTTGTTGAAGTCAGGGCTTAGTTGTAAAAATTGCCACCCTCTGCCAGTTCTTGGGCAGAAGCAGCGGGTCAGATGGAAAGGCAGCAGCCTACCCCAAAATGTGTATTTTCACCTGTATATGTATTTGTTCTCCTGACTGGAAAACTAAATACAGCAAGGCAGATCAGCTGTCTGCAGAGGAGCCAGCCAGCATGCGTTTCTGTGCGGGCTCAGAGAGCTGAATCTCCAGGAATGTCTCCCTCAGGAGCCTTCCAAACCAACTGCAGTTCCTCTCCTTCCCCTTCTACCATCAGCATTGAAATGAGTGGATCATAAACCCACCTCGAGCCTTTTCCTCACCAGAAAGCAAGCAAGTCGGGACCAGAGAGCAAGGTACAGGTCAGAACTTCATGGTGCCAGCAGGTCTGAGCCTTTTCAAGGTCACAGTGCTCCTGTTTTAAACAGAGCTGTGGAAACTAGGGTGTGTTTTGAATTAAAAATGAATTGGATTGCTTAAATGCAAAAAAAATAATGTAACTGTCTCCACTGAAGCGTGGAAGGGAGGTGGCGGGCATTTTAGCAACCTCTGCGCAGAGATTTATTGAGGGCAGTGATGGAGGAAAACAATGTGAGACTGGATCTGTAAGAAACAGGCACTGGGCTGGCTTCACAGTCAAAGGTCTGCCTTTCTCATTTTCACACAACTCCCCAGGAAATTAAATTGAATGCATACAAAAAAAACCCCAAACCAAACCAAACACCATCTTCAACAGAGCTTGAAATTAAGTTTGTGCGAGAGGCTCTGGATTGTCTCAGGGGAGGGGGCTTTCCCTCCCTCCAAGTGCGGTTTCACCTCCAATCAGACCCGAACATGAGAGACTGAGAGAAGCGCCTCACCCTGTTTAATAAGATTCATTCTTCCTTGCTCTTTTTCTCTCCCTGTCTCCTCCATGCCCTGTCTCCTGGGGGCTGCACTAGATCCCTGTGGAAAGTGCAAAGTGACTTTGGGAAGCTTTGCCTTAAAAATGCAGGGCCCGAGGAGGGGAGGGACAGCTGGTGTAACAGAGTGATACCAGGCTGGCTGCTCGTACAGTGCTGGTCAAGGTGCCTTTTCCACTGCCCTCCCAGACCCCAGGGTTTCCATTAAGGGAAGAGGAAGGTAGCATTAGTCCTTCTACAGGTGGAATCTCTCAGCCAAGCAGTGCTGTCCCTCATTTTTGGGGAGTGAGGTGGTTTTAAACCACGACACCGTGTTTTCTAGTGAGGTGGATGTTTCAGGTACTTTGGCCATGGCAGTGCTTTCTCAGCCTTTTGCAGGATCTTGGCTTGTAAACTGCACATTGTTCTTCTAGCAACACCTTTGTGAATGCGATTTTTTTATTACACAGGTATGAATTTGGCTTGTGGTCTAGTATGCTAAATTTTTAGCAAGGCGTCCTCAGAAGAGTCTTAAAACTGCTTCCCTGTTTCTGGGAGGTGGGTGCCCTCTTGTTATAAAACCCAGATAGCTGATGTCATGTACCTTGGTCCAGTGATACAGTAAATTAGTGAGAGCAGTAGAAACAGAACCTGGATATCCAAGCTTCTCCCAGGCTACTGTGGAATAACCAGCAGTGGGCTCCAGTCAAATAGGCATTTCACTAAGACAGGCACCCTTCCCCTTGGGATGGAGAACTGACTTCCTGCCCTATGTTTTGACCACCACTCACTCACTTCTGAGGCATGGTCAGTACCTTTGCAGAGCAATCTCAGTAGGGATGGGCACCATGCCCAAAACGACTGCTAGAGATGCCATGAGACTGTGGAGTTTAGGCTATATTCTCCTATTTCCTTTATCTCCATAATGCAGGCACTGGTCCCAGGGACCTGAAATGTTTTTGCTTGACTTTCTCTTGTAACATTTAGGTCAGATGAAGAGTGAAATGAGTAGCCTTGAAATGAGAACAACTAAAATAGATTCTTTTCCCATTATAGATTCTGCTGTGTTTTCCTGGAAAAGGAGTAAGCACTTAGGTTGCAGACAAGACAATGCAATATCATACTATTCACATCATATTTAATAATGCTCTAGTACCATTCAATATAAATAAATAACCCTTAAAAAGTACTTTCTCAACATTCTCTTTTGTTCATCAATAGTATTTTCTGCAACAGGAAAGGTTAGTAATATTCAGTTGTTGGTGAGTTGAATGAATCTCAGAGAACATGAATATCAGGTACTAATATGCTAGTAAAAACCAGGCGCTGGGATGCCTTCTCCTGTTTAAATACTTCAGGCTTGATCTGCAGCTTCCCTCCTTACTGCACTCACTTCCCTTGAAGCCTGTAAACCTGACACTGCTGCTGTCCTGGCTCTCCCACCCAGCTCTGCTGTTGAACAACCATCTTAACTTGGGGTGCCTGTTCCTCGCCCACCCTCAGCTGATACGCCTTGGCCAGCAGCAGTCCTTGCTGTCCTCAGGCTGCTCTACAGGGAGAAGAGTATTTGTGCTGAACAGGGCCATATGTCTGCTAGCCTGGAATATCAGCTGCGTACATTCATGCTGTCCATACAAGGTCTCGGTTCTGCACAATGTAGCGACTGACAGAACTTCTTGATTCACAGAAGGTCTGCTCCACAGAGCCAGGCTGGGGCAAGAACGGAGGTGGTGCAATAGGGCTGGTCTTGAGAGCCGACTCTGATCAAGACTGAACTGACAGCGTAGTACATACAGAAAGACTAATTTTGCTTTCTTGTAAGGATGTAGAGAGAACAACTCTCTAAAAACATCTGTGTGGTGGGATCTGTTGCAATGGGAATAGATCCTTGCTACAAACGCTCACTGTCAGTGCCTAGACCCTATGTAAGACCTGTGTGAGATTAAAGGCCAGAGAATTAATCACCACATCTTCTCCTGTTCATACGGGCAGAAACCTTGCCCATCTCACAGGAGAAAATGGAGGATCATAAATCAACTCATTTATTCCCTTGCTCTTGCTCATTCACTGAAACCTTAAAAAAGGGGACTTGGGTTAATGCTGGGTAGAAGCACTGAGCACACCTGCATGGTGGCAGAATGGGTTGGCAAAGCCCACTGGAGTGCAAGCCCTGCTACCTTCTGCAGAGGGCAGGACAGAAAGCTCTGACAAATGCAGACTGAAAAGCATTCTGTGGATGCTGGGCTTCCTTCATGTTATCCAGTGCCAGTATGCCAGACCCTTGCTCTGTAGGAACTTTCTAGGGTCCAGAGAAGACACTGTTTTCTCAGCCCATTCAGTGTTTTCTTCATGTTGAGACAGCTAGCAGGGTGGCCTTGTACTGCTGGTGTGTTCATCCAGACACACCCCGGCCTTAGCCTCTCTAAATGCAGTCTCCATTTCTCTAATTGATGCCTATTCTTTGATTTCTCCTGTCTCTCTCTCTGAAAGGAGGCATCTCATCCCCTTTGCCCCTCCCATACTTTGGCCCCCTCCTATAGCAGGATGTGTGGCTGCTCCTTCTCCATTGAGGGAATATAGACCAACTCCCTCTCTCAGATACCCTTCAGAGAGCCCCCTTCATGGAGGCTTCCTGAGATCCCATGGGACTGTCTGCTGAGTGAGGCAGTCCTTTGCTCAAGTTTTTACCTCACTGTGATTGCTTGGGAGCCAGAAACTTAGTGCCACCCACGTCTGTTGCATAAAGGAACTGTAATTTCCTTCGCTGTACTGCCCCCCTTGCTGTGTTTCTGATTATTTTGCCAGTTTAAGATACCATTGTAAAGAAACCCCAGGGAGCCCAGAACATATGACATTCATCGGTGAACACCAAGCTCTACTGTTCTGAGGCAAGGGGGAAAATATACTTTCTTCATGAATATGTCACATGACCGAAGCTAAAAACCAAAATTAAACAAGGAATAGGCAGAGAAGAATTCTAGTATAAATAAATCAACAAATAAGTAAATTTCCTGCCAGCCCAGAATTTCTTGGGCAAGGGATGACTCAGTTGCTTATAACTTTCTCCCGGCTGTGACATCCTTGATGTGTTTTGAATGCCTAAAGCCTTGTTTCTCATGGCCTGAGTGAAGAAGGTTTTAAAGATATGCTCAGACAGGTTTCTGGGTCATTCGAGGAATCTTCCTGGAAAAGTCACAGCGACACCACTCCCCACGCACACATATGGTACCAACACTTGTGCTTTTAATCCAGTGCATCCTTCCTTCAGTCCTCATTTGCACCTCCTGTTTTGTAGGCTGCCTCCCACCTGGCTGTCTTCCTGTTTTATTGAGGGAAAGGGAAACCCTTCCACATGACACTAACTCCTCTCTCTTCACAGCACCACACACTCCTTTCAAAGTTCAGCTGGAAAATCTTGCCACATTTGTTATTTCAGTTGTCATGTATGTGCTCAAGATAGGTTTCCTGATGATGTCTCCACATTCCTTTATGTTCTCACAGCAGATGAGTGCAGGCTGAGGGTTCCTCTTCTCTGAGCACTTCTCACCCACCTCCCTCTCAGAGAGTTGTCTTCTTCTCTGGAGGTCTAGGAAGCAAGTCCATGCACATGATTTGAGGCTACTGAAGCACCTGATGGTGCTGTAGCAGGCTTCCAGGCCTTGAGCATGTTCAAGTCCACCCATCTTCACCCCTGCTTTCTGGTCTCTGCAGCAAGACACGGAGGCATGGCCTTTGACGTACAGTACCTGCTGTGTCCCCCTGAGCAGGAGAGAAATTTCATACAGAGGGGTCTGTGTCTGGGGATCTCAGATGGTGTTTTCCAAAACAACCTTAAGTGAGGACAGTTCAAGATCTGAGCTGAGGGATAGGCACCAGATCCCTTCTGAACTCCCAAACCCCAAACGAGGTTCTTCAGCACAGCTTCCTCTCCAGCACTGAAGGCTGATCTGTGTACATATTGGAGCGCATCCCTCAGAGGGAGGGACTCTCATGCTAGCTTTGCTTTAAAGCTGTTTTGAGAGCACACCAGCCTCAGGCCAACAAGTCCATGTTTGTGCTTTAGTGACAACTCCTGTCCTTGAACTACTGCAGCTCGCAGCTTCTGTACTGAAGCTCAGGTTTCACAAAATGCCAGGAGAGACCTTTGGTTGCACCTGCACCCATCCTGGATTTCAACCTCTGTGCTGGCACAGCTGAGAATGAAGATCACATCTAATAAGTTTTAATAAATGGTTAAAAGTACAGGGCCCAGTAGGGAAGGGAAGCACTCCTCTCCCAGGTGGGGAGGATCTCAGGGCACCACATCAGCTCTGTCCCTCCTTATTACCACCTCTTTGGGCAGTGGGAGCTGTTTGGAGTGGTGACATTTGGGGGTATTTATCATCCTCCAGCAGTGGAGCAGAGCGCTGGGCAGGACAGGCAGGGTGCACAGCTGCTACGGTTGCTGATGAACTTCAGGAACAATCATAGCCCTCTGCCTCTGTCAAAACAAACACAAGGTGAGGTAAGAAGGTGTAAATACAACATCCAGTGTAACAGGGCTACCCCCTGGCTCAGGCAAACACCTTGCAGGCATCAGTAAACAGGTTCCTCAACCACATTGTGCATGGCTTTGGGCTGGGATGTGGCTGAAGAGCTGCTTGTTCTATCTGCACTACAGGCTTAGCTGGGAGATTTTTATTTACGAATTAGATAAAGTTTCTGACAGATTTTTTTTTTGTCTGCACTTAAAATCATTATTTTAACTTCTTTGATAATTTTTTTAAAGAAAGAGTAGGAGGATGAGATCTGAGGATCACTATTCAGTCTGTCTGGAAGCTCTGAAATGCAGATGAACCTTCTCTGTTTCCAAATTTCACAAGGCAGCAGGAGTCCTATGCTAACCTAAGCACATTCTTCTCTTTCTGATGCCTGTAAATAAAAGTTAGCAATAAGAATAGGTAGTTTTTATAACACCAGTCTTCCGTGATAGTTTTCAGGACTTTAACAAAGAAAAGTACGAGGTGAAATTAATTTCCGTCTCCTGTTCTCAGAAGCCAAAGCCTGTGTTTCGAGGGTGTTTCAGCACAGTCGGCAGGGATGTAGGCTGTGATAGCTTTTGGTTAGTGGTCCAACTAGAGATTAGGAGAGTACCAAATCCCACACCAAGCAATGTCTGCCTGACTCACATGTGCAGGATTTAAAGGGAAGGAGGGCTCTGGGAGGTATCAGACTTAACTGGCTTGATCTGATCCTCAAGGAGGACTAATTGGCAGGAGGGAAAGATGGAAACATTCTTCCTATTGTGTCTAAGAACAGAAGATTCTCAGGGGAGCAATTTTGCCTCTTTTTTTCCTCAGCACTGGCTTATCTAGATCATGCCTATCAAGGTTCTGAAGCTCAGCAGCCTTGATAGTAAGGACTTGCAAAACACCGTAGCCTTCAGCAGAGATCTCAATTTAAAATTTTAAGAGAGGCAGTCTAACGATTTTGCTTGATTGCCCTTGATTGTCAAGTAATTTACCTTGCATGTGTCTCCTGGAGCAGATGCCACCTGCCAACTTGGTGAGTCAGAGCAGCTGCCCCACGTGACAGACAGTGGTGCAAAAGGGATTGTGGTCAAATTCACTGCTAATGCAAGTGCAAAGATCCTTCAAAATCTGCAGGGCTGACCCAGCCAACAATTTGCTTGAAACCACTGGAGAGGATGGCTTGGATAAAGGTGCAAGTCCTGCTGGTGAATCAGTGGCAGTGTCTTAATCTTTTAGACTGGTTGCTTTCCTTTCCCACAACAAATGACTCATGGGGAGCCATGCTCTTGAGAATCCATAGCTGGTGCATTGCATTTCTTGTGGAGGTTGGCTGAGTGTTTGGCCAGGGAGAGAGGTGAGGACTACAGTGCCCATCCATAAATGGCACATTTGTGAAAACATCACATCTGCACTCTGCATCTCCAGTGGAGCAGTCAGCCCCTCCTCTGGCAAGCAGGCAAGGAGGGTCTAATCTATCTGAGTTTTTACAGGCCTGCTCATCCTTTACAAAGTAGGTGATTCCTCCAGACCAGTTAGCTGGACTGAGTCCTTATGAGCTGAGTTTGGGCAGTCATAGCTTTAGGTTACTGCAGACCCAGCATGGGTGAGTGTGCAAAATGAGCCTGTTGCTGCTAGTGGATCTCACAAAAGCACTGGTGAAAAGAGGAGCTGCCGCCTAAGCACAGGTATCTTGCATCACTTATGGGTTTCTAGGCTATCTGAAATATTAATAAAAAGCTCTCAGAAATGGTACAGCATTTGTGTCCTGTAGGGCCAGGTAGGCTACCCCAGGGTCCCTATGGTGGCACCGGGTGTCTATGTTTAGGCAACTGACTCCTGTCCCTGCCATCTGCTGCTGGGTGTGCAGGCACTAGGATTGCTTTGCACTATTTGTGTGGCTGTCACTCAGAGATGATGAGGTGCTGTGGAAATGTTGAGTGCAGCTACTAGTGATGCACACAGGAGATCAGTGCAGGAGTTGAAATACTCATGACTGCCTGTATAAAAGCTGTCAGTTTTATTTCCACTGGTACAGATGAGCTGAGGTGTATATTGGGGTCAAAACTAAAAGCAGTCCTAGAATATCTTCCAAAGTAGGACTAAATCATTCAGCATCCTGTGTCCTGACACAGATACGAGTCATTTCAGAAAGAGCTGGGTACTCTGAAATTGGGATACTTTTATTCTTTTGGGACTTTTGGGATAGGAATCTGCCACTGAGATCAGAGGGCATGGCATCTGGCANTGGGATACTTTTATTCTTTTGGGATAGGAATCTGCCAGTGAGATCAGAGGGCATGGCATAGGAGGCTGAGGAGGTCATAGCTCCTCTGAAGCCTGTTCATCATCAGTCTCTTTCTAAGAACATATCAATGATCTGGGATACATTCCTGCCATCACCTGTGGTGGTTGCCATAATCCCCCATCCTGCTGCTGAACCTGGCTCTGTGAACTGCAGAGGCACTTCCTAGTGCCTTCGCTATTTCTCCTCAGCAGCAGATGTATTCCTAGTTCTGGTAGCATTGGTACCAAGCACCTCAAACTGAGAGAGTCTGTGTAGGTTGTGCTTTGCCAGTTCCTGTTCTGAGGTGCTCTAAGCATTCCATCAGCCTTTCCCTGCTGCACCCACACCACAGCTGTTCATGCAGGATAAAAGGTGGGAGCACGAAGCACTGTACAGGTGGCAGGGCTGCTGGAACGAAAGGTTGCCTGCAGGAGTGTGATCTCATTCCCTGCTGTAGGACAACTCCCACACCAAAGAGAGCTTGGAGCTGCATGAAAGAGTCCAGGGGCAAGGAATCTGGCTTGTCGTTAATACTGAGTGAAACTGGGGGATTCTGCTGTCACTTTTCTCTCTGTCAGGCAAAACTCCCATATGGTCTGCAAGGAGGCTTGAATGAGTAAGAAATACAGACCATACATGGATAAAGATGAGAATCTACTTCTTGTCCAAAGGGTGGCATGGTGAATTACTGGAGCAGTTGCATATGCAGTTTTTGAGGAAATAATAGCAGAAATAAGGAAACAGGTACAGATTATTTGCCTTGCTAAAAACAATAAAGACAAAGATACTCACACCCTGGAGCTGGCTCTCTGCTTACACCTCTACTCTGGGGTCTGTAAACCCACGCTTGCCTTCATTAACCAGAGTGGGCCTCTCAGTTCTTGTGTGCCAGACCAACACCTAGAGGGAATCACAAAGAGTTCAGGCATTCTGACTGCCATGGAAACAACAACAGTACTGCACCCATGGAGCGGGATCCTCAGAAACCTGAGGCTCACAGCTGTTTGAAGCATGTGATTCAAAGGGGTTGATCCTGGGAGACACTTCATGGGCACATGAAACAGTGACAAGGAGGAGGGCTCATTCTTGACCAAAATTCCAGGCTCAACCCTCTGCCAATCCTCCTGGATTTTGGAGAAGCAATCTGGGCACAAATTGTACATCTGAGACTCTTTATTAACACAGAATGCATAGCACTGCTCCTCAGCTCTCTCTGAGCTTCACATCTGTGAAGAATTTAGCAGGCTTTGTCCATCTGTCGGTCCCAGCATCATTTGGCGCTGACATGTGCCAGCGCAGGGCAGGCACACTGGAAGGTGGAGGAGTGTGGCAGGAGGCTGTAAAAGCAGCCAGCAAGGAGACTGTACCTTCAAGATTTCTCGTCCTACTCACCTTTGTGCAGTTGGCTGCTTTGGGCTCCAGCCCGTCCATAGTCACTAGATCCTTCAGCAGACTGGTTTCCTGGTAGCCTCCTTTAACTCCCTCCAGCTTAAAACTGGCGTGAGGCTTCTCCAAAATCAACTTGATGCTGATAGCAAATCCGGCCATGTCAATAGCAAAGGGACGATTAGGGTCAAAGACGGTTTTCCAGCCCACCACCTTCCCTGCTGGGCTCACTTTTGGGGATTCATATCGCAGCCCCCCGACGAAAGCCACTGGCCAGACTGAGACCCTCCTTGTGTAGCGCATCTGTGTGCCAGAAAGAGACAGTGCTGTGAGAATTCAACCCCACCACGTTTGTCCCAACCCATTAGTGCACCATCCTCTGCTTTCACTGGCACCTGTCCTCCCCCTTGACTTCCTACGCAACCACACTGCTCTAGGCAGCTCTACTTCACCTGTGCTGCTGCTTGAAGAGCTACAGCTTCCACAGCCATGAGGCAATTTTTTAGCACGTTATTCTCTGAACACCAAACTCACTGCTTTTCTGTGCCCACATTCAGTCCCTCAGAAGAATGAAAACCTCCGGTTTTCTCATCCCATTTGAACTTTCACCTTTTTGTTATGGTAGAATTTTATCATTTTTGTAAATGCCAAATACTACCTCTACCAGGCCTATAGCTCTGTATTATCAACTTCACTCATTCCAGCTTCACACTCATGCAAGTAATCTCCCTCCCTGACTGATTCATCTTTGTCCCCATCTATTGCAATTTCTCCCCCCACCTCTTGCCTTGTTTTTCCAACCATGGCTACTGCCTAAAAGTGTGGGGGTTTACTGAAATTGTCAGAAAGGACATGGAAGGAAGTAAGAAAGGATGAGCTTAACATAGACCTCACAATTCTGAAAACTGGAAGTATGTTCTGATGCATAATTCTGCTCTTCAAGTGGCTTAGTACAGTTTGGCTTAAATGGGTGACAAGGGAGTTTACTGGATTTTTGAAAATTTACAATAGGCTTGGCATCTCACAAAAGCCAGGTTTCCAGCAGAAGTCTGGGCAAGCTTCTGTGATCCCAGAGGCACAGCCCTGTTGTGGCTGGAACTTGGAGAACTGAAGGGCAGCCAAGGAGAAAGTCAGACAACTTTTCTATCATTCCCTACCCAACACACCCTTACAACAGTGCAGATTTATGCCTTGCCAGAAGTTTGTCTTTGGTGCTTATTTAAATTCGGTCAGTTCTCCCTGAGGAGAGGCATAAATTCTGAGGTGCATATCCTGTGGTCCCTGGCAAGGGGAGCTCTAGCTGGTGCAATGGTGTGTGAGTGGCTGTTGACATCTGCAGCCTATAGCATGGCAAATGTGTTTTTTGCCCTTTCAGCCCTTTAGAGCACCGGCTACTGGGTTTGCATAAATACAGGCTTGCATCTGCCCTATACCCAGCTGCCACTGTGTGCAGAGTGGTCTTTGCAAGTACAGCTGGGCTTAAGAGGCTCTGCAGCTCTATCCTGCTTTTCTGTCCCATGTAATTTTATGTCTCTTACCTCCTCAAAGAGCTCCAGGCTGTAGGTGTTATCATCGTCAGCAAAATAGACTACACCTTCTGGTGGTGCGGTGTTGCTGAAGCTGTCCCTCAGCCAGTGCAGCCCCAGGTTCCTCTGTAGTGTTCCCCTTGGGGTGTGGGATGGGATCCAGGACAGACCCAGCTTCAGGCTCTTGGGTGTCTCCACATTGAGGTGGGTGAAGTTGAGCCCAGCCTTCTCCAGCAGGTTGGATACAAGGTTGGTTCTCCGCGGAGAGTCCTCCACCACCACCCAGTGCAGGTTCTGTACGTGGAGGAAGGTGTTGGCCAGACGGGTCAACTCAGCTTTTTGCACTGGCCGGGTGTAGGTAGGGGTGATAACAAAGATGGTTGGCAAGGTGTCTGACCATGGGGGAGGCCTGGAGTACACATAATTGTGGATGACTTTAGGCGTTGCCCCTATGCTTTGCTGCTGCCGAGTGCATGATGGGAAGCCTTCTTCTCTCAGTGCAGACGTACCATTAAGGAGAGCTTTAGAGGTCACGTTCTCATCTGTCTCTTCTGGGGCAAAAGGAAGGAAGAAAGAGGAAGAAAAAGAAGATGTCAGAGGACTAATAACTGCTGGACTGCCTCCTGTCCAGGGAGGCACACATCCATCTGGACTTAGTGCTTAGCGCAACTGCATCCTCTCCCCAAAGCCAGCCTAAGGTGCATGTTTAATGCGCTCTTAAGAGCACTTCATGTTCCTTCTGCTGGCAGACCCCGAGGGGGCCTTCAGGCAAGTTTGTCTTTGTTTAACCCATCTCGTGAGAGAGCATCTCCTGCTGAGGGTTCGAACCAGAAATCATCACAGCCACCAGCACAGCGACAGCAGACCTTTTGCACTTACTTCTCAGCAGGCTGAGGTAGTGGGTGGTTGGGTACTGGTGCCACAAAGTTAGGAGAAGAGCCCATGGCAAGGCAATCAGGAGCGTGGTAAGAAGGTTACGTCTCCTCAGCATGCTGCAGGGAGCTTCCAATGCCCAGGCATCTCTCTACCTTTCAGAAAAGAAAAAAAGAGTAAGGCCTCCAAAATATTAGTCACCAAAAATGCAGGGAGGCATGACAGATGTTTGGCCCTGATCCAGCAAAGTGTTGTCTAAGTTTACAAGGAGCTCCATTAACGTTGCAGGTCCAAACCATTATCCAACTTGGCCTGCTCTGGTGCTATGGAATAGAAGCTTTCAGCTATTTCTGTTGCTGTAAAGAACCTCCTACTATCCCATGATGAAACCACTGTCCTTGACTTAGGGTTGTTCATGTGGCTGATTCTGAAGCCAGAGACGACTGCTACTTGTCCCCTCTTTGGGACTTATGGTCATCCCTGAGCTTTGTGGTGACCATTTAATTTGCTTCTTTTGTACCATTTTTTAGAGCTGTGTGCAAGATTTGTGTGCCTGAACATGCAACTGGACAAAACAGTAGATGTCAGGCATCGTCTAGATAGCCAGCATCTCTTAACACTTCTTATGCAGTGTTAATTCATCCTCCTTATGCAGGTGCATTCAGAGGCAATCAGGCATGCACGCTATCACCTACTAAGTGTTCCACGAAATCCCTGCCTTGGTCATTCCACAGTGCTGGTGATGCCTGCTGAATGTATAATTATCCCACATCCCTTTCTACTTCTGGTTTGCAGTATTTGGCCATTGCAGCATTTAGTTTAAATCACAGACGTTGGAGTACCCACCAGGCCCTACCAGGTCCTCTTGCACTCCTAGGCTGAAGGCATTTTGAGGGAGGAGAGTGACGGCATCATGCTGATAAAAAAGATTGAAAGGAGGTTCAAACTGGTTGGCTCTAAATTCCTGCTCTGCCAGAGATTTTTAAGTGTACTGAAGGCCAGTCAGCTAAAACCAAGGTCCTCAAAGGGACATAGGCACATTTTGTTCAAAGGCAATTCCTTGCCCAGGATTTGGGTCCAGCAGCTCCTTATCTGTCCAGAAGGGAAGGATTGTCTTGCTTCAGCCTTAGAGAGGTGTGTGAGAAGAAATATGACAACTGGTCTAAACGGGCTCTGCAGTGACAGCGGCCACAGGGTACTCCTGGAAGATATTAGGAGATGCTATTCTAAATTCATCCTCTGGGACCTTCTTAGAATCTGTCTTTAATTGTTTCTCTGACATTTTACCTTGGTGTCCTGAAAAAAACAAGGATTATGCAATTGCAGGGCTCATCAGTGCCCTGCCACCACTAACTGTCAATCCTATTTCAGCCAAATCTGACAGAAGACTAGCATGTCTCAGCAAGTCCTCTGGCGGGCAAGTGGATGTTCATAAGCCCTGTTAAGGAAATTACTGCAACACGAGCTCATTCCTTGTTAGACACCAACGGTACCATGCTGGAGCAGTCCCTCAGGGAAATGTATTCCCATTGACTTGGCTTGCTCCCCAAGCCAACCATTAATGGTGATAATATCTAATGTTTCTTATCTCCTCCCTTGGGAAACACCATGGTGAGCATTTCACTACTTTCAAGCTATAAAAAAATTGATGAAGAAGTGGACCAAGGAACCTGTGCGGCCAGGGGCACACAGGGGTGTTTTGGTGATGTGAGCAGGAGCCTTGTGCAGCAAATATGCTGGCTCTGCTTAACTTCATTGCTTTTTGATGACTGGGTCTGGGGCAGGTACAAGAGTGTCCTTCAAGCTTTAGTGCCAAAGGCATAGGTGTTTGGTAAGCTACAGATCCAGGCTGGACACAGGGCAGGATGGCGTTACCCACACCAGGGACTGCTTTCCCTACAGGAAATCCTTTCTCTTACCAGCATAGCAGCGCAGAGTAAAGCTTCCCATCACTCATGGCTGTGAGAACAGACAGAGCCACAAAATAAGTCCAAGGATTGCTATTAACAACTGCAGATACCTAGGCATACCTAGGTCCACCCAGGCCCTGGCTCAGGGTCGTCACAGCTCCTTGCTTCCTCTAGTATGCTTGCAATTACAAATGTCCCTGCACCAGAGTCAGGCAGCCAGTGCTTCTTCCCTTTAACAAAAGGCCTTAATTATACAGACACAGTTTCTATGCAGCAGACCTTCTCCTGCTGCAAACTCAGGTTGCTTCTGGAGGGAAGGAGAGGCAGCCGTGTTACCAAGAGAGCACAGAGGAGAGTGGATCAGAGTTAGAAGAATTTTTAACAAACTCCTTTCTAGTTCTTTCTCCTCCTCCCTCTTCCATGCTTCCCAAATGCTGCAAACAAGTGGAGATGCTGTCTGTGTGTGCAACTCCCCTAGTGCTCCGTGCTCATTTATTTCTACATGTACCTTCTCTCTATTGCTTTTCCAAAGCAAGAAAAGCTGAAGAAGTTAAACTCTGCATAAAGCCCCAGGTAACTTGTGAACCTCAGAGAGGAGCTGCCTTTACCTCCATTTCAAAAAATCTCTCTAGGAATACTTTATTTTCTCTTTAAAATGTTACCTTGTCTCCCCCACTGTCTCCCCCTGCATCCATCATGCGTGCTCTTCTCTGTTGCTTTGTATCTTTCACCTGCCTTTTCTCAGTCCTTCAGAGCCTCTTTTCTTTCCTGTTTCCAGGACTACAGGAATCCCCTGGCTTACTAATAATTTTAGCCTTTGTCTTCTGTCCTTACCCACACAAAGGCCCTTTGCATTCTCTAAATGTCCACCCTGAATGGAATATTTCCCACAAAGTGGTCCATTAAAGCATCAGTCCATCCTTTTGAAAACACAGCATTAAAATCCAGTCACATATCGATGCCTCCGGGTAGCCTGCTGATGGCCCCAGTGGGGCTTACAGAGGTTTACTGCACATATTTTTACCTACTTTTTATAATTAAAACCAAAGTCTCCTAAATGGCTCAGATTAATTGCATGCCTGCTGGCAAATATTACTGTGTGTATTCTTGGCACAACCAGCTACCTTCCTTCTGCCTTTAACCCCTCTCAGAGTAAATCCTATTAAATGAGATTCAAGATCAGAAGAAAATTTTGTGATCATCTAAACCATCTCCTGCGATCATCTGGTAATTCCTGGCTTTAAGCTGTAGAGGGCAGGGACTATCTCTTAATGTGCTTGTACAGTCCGGCACTGATCCCAACGGGAGCCTTCGGATGTGATTGCAATACAAATATTATTGATTGTACTCTCTTGCTGGCTCTTCTCCTCCCTTGCTATTTCCCCTGTCCTGCCTATTCCCCGTTCTCTTTCCTTTTCTTTTTTTCCCTAGTGTCTCCTGCAGCCCTTGTTTGTGTTACACACCCTTAACAACATTAGCTGAATGTTTGATGGATGCCTTCAATATGCTGCCTGTAGCCTTCTTGAGCTGTTTTCCAATTACACATCCCTCTTCTTAATTTCATCCATCAATCTTCTGTTCTCCATTAAAAAATAAACAAACACACAGAGCACAAAGCTGAGTATGATAGGGACAAAATGTTTCTCGTACTACTCTCGCTTCATGCTGCTTTGTCAGACTTCTCAGCTCCTGGGATGCGACACCATTCAGTCTCCATTTAAGCCCACGTGCTGCTGCAGGGGGCATTATTCTGAAAGGATTCAGGAAAAGACGATGAGGGAAGCACACGGGGGGAAGAGCTGGATTCTCCAGAATGATGCTGAAGAAAAGCAAGATCTGGCTGAGGCTCAGACCATTGCATGTGACCAGTCCCTTCATCTGTTGTTGACTAATTATCAACAGGGAACAATTTGTTACAGGCAGGACAACCCAGGTGTTGAGAGAGGGATAAGGATTCCAGGCTGGAAAATGACCCAGGCAGTGACTTTCTCCCTGAGTTGCAGAGTGTTTGAAAGGACATGCTGGGTGAATGGGAGAAAGGTGAAAGTTAGGGAGAGATGCAGCTGACTGGGGATTATCAGGCTGACACGTTCCAGTGCCTCCAATTTTCCTACAGCCCTGTTGAGAAGCTGCTCAATTTACATCCTCTTTGATAACTCAGAAATGGTTAGGATCACATGGGCTTTGGTAGTTCTCTTCTGAGGTTTTGGTTCTGCCCTCTGCCTGCCTGATCCAGAATGAGAACCATGCCTTTTGAAAAGTTTGGTCTGCAAGAAAGGTGATTTTCCAGCCTCTGGTTCAGGGCAGCCAGCCTGTCTGAGCCAGGCTTACAAAACTCTGAATGCTGGACCAAGCCCAGCCCCAGGACTGTACGACTCGTCGGAGACACAGGCTCTAAAGATCATTACCTTCCCAGAGGGACAAATTTCACAGTTCAAACTGTCCCTTGGGAACATCCTGCCATTCCGTGTAACAATTTTCTAGGCAAGCACCCAAAGCAAACTATTCTCAGGTAACAGAGCCAAAAGTTTCAATAAAGACTCCCTAATCTTGGTTTGAGTCATGTTTGCAAGCCTACCATTCTGTGTGTACCCTGGGAGGAGACAGGGAAAAGAAGGGGAGGAGAGAGCGATGTGAGGGGCAGGGCTGGAGCAGACCTGCAGGTAGCTGCAGATGACTCTTGATTTCACACACCAAAGCTGTCAGCAGGGTTTTGGTTTGTTTTGCCTGCATTTTGCTGCCTCTCTCCACCAGCCCCTAGCCACCTTGAGGAAGTCCATGCAGATTTCATGAGTTCCCTAACTCCCGGTGTGGGAGATGTGATGCTGAAGGCAGAGCAGGGAGCTTTCAATTATTGATGAGAGCGACCTCTCTTTAAACAAGGAATGCATAATTCATGGCAGCGCCGGTATTTGTGGTGAGCAGCACCGGCTCAGTCTCTGCCTTGCTGAAATGCACAGGAAGCCGCTGTCCCCTCTCCCCCCAATTCCCTCGGGCCCATCAGAGCCTTCAGCCGAAACTACAACAGCGCTAAAAATTGAGACAGGCCAAGATGCTGCAGCGCTTCCCCTCACCAGGCAGCTGCCTGCCTGTTTGAGATGTGCATGATAAAGTGGGAGGATGGATCCAAGGAACCACAGAAGTGGGTGGAATGGGTTATTGCTCTGGGGTAAGCAGAGGTAATTACTGTGCAAACACAGCCAAAACAGGGCATTTCTCAGTAGTGAGACTCCTCCGACCCCCAGACAGGTCTTCAGGAATGGCATCGTTGTAGGACAGAAAGGATAGGCTAGATCTAAAGGACAGTGCCTGAGGGTTCACATCCAGCTGTATTTCTTGTGGGGGTGGGAAAGAGAAGGGGAAAAGGGAGATTTGTTTTTCTCTTCAGTAAGTAGCAATTTCTCCCCTAAACTTCGCTGGAACTGGGTGACTGAAAAGCAAAGGGAAAGAAAAAAGAAGCAGTTTTTCCAGGAAGGGAAATGTTAATTATAGGATCATGGACTGTTTTGGATTGGAAGGGACTTTAAAGATCATCTAGTTCCAATCTCTCTGCTGTGGGCAGGGACACCTCCCACTAGACCAGGTTTCTCAAAACCCCAAGCACTTCCAGGGATAGGCTATCCCCAGCATCTCTGGGCAACCTGGGCCAGTGTCTCTCCACCCTCAAAGTGAAGAACGTCTTCCTAATATTTAACCTAAACCTACCCTCTTTCAGTTTGAACCAATTCTCCCTTATCCTTTCACTACATGCCTTTGTAAAAAAGTCCCTCTCCATCTCTCTTGTAGCCCCTTTTTGGTATTTGAAGGTGCTCTAAGGTCTCCCCAGAGCCTTCTCTTCTCCAGGCTGAACAGCCCCAACTCTTTCAGCCTGTCTTCATAGGAGAGGTGGATGAAACAGGGAAGAGAAAGGCTCTGTCCTAAGCCCACAGTTGGGATCTTGACCTCCCAGTAGCCCAGGCAATAGCAGGAGACTGCGGTTCTGTCCCAAGAGTGCTCTTCTGCTCGGGGGTTTAATCGTCCCTCTGCTGCAGACCTGGTGAATGGCTGCAGGCAAGTGACACCTGCAATCTGAATGAGGTGAGCACCCCCCTACTGCTCATGGGGATGGAGGGCAAAGGAAAATTAACCGAGTCCCCTGGAGAGACAAAACCCAGGGAACTACAAATAATAAAACAATACAGGGAAGGATGGCAAGGTCCTTCCCCAGGGCAGGAAGAGCAGAACTACCAGCAGCTGTGTAGTTTCAAGGCTCAGCCCCATCAATACTCTATCCCTTGGTGTGCAGGCTCCTGTGGGGACAACTTCCCCAGGAAGTGAGTCACTCCCAATGAAACGGCCGCCCTTCCCAAGCCCCCGCGCCTTTTCCGCAGACGCAAAGAAAGGCTTCATCCTCTCCTGCCAGCCCTGATCCCTCCACCATATGGGAGCACAGTTACTTCAGCCCAGAAACCAGGTTTGTCCCTCGGGAATACACCACGCACAACCCCCATCCCTCACAACTGCCCACATGAAGCCAAGTTGAGCATTCCTCAAAGCTTGGTCCCTAAACAGCTTGACACAGCACCTTTCCGAAGAGCATCCTTGTCCTAGACATGTGGCTTGTGTGTGGGAGCAAGGACTGGAAGAGGGTGATGCTTTATACAGGGCTTTCTTCCAAGTCAAAAAAAAAAAAAGGAAAAAAACCCCAACAGAAAACAAAAAAGAAACTTTGACGGAGCTAATTAAATCTGCTGGCTGGGTCCCACGGGAGCCAATACTTTAGAGACAGCACGTGGCTCAGCCTGCCATCCCCAGGTAGATCAAGGCTATCCAGGCACTATCTGGGCTATCAGCAGGAATGGAGATAACCCAGTTTGAATACAGACTAGACCTTGAACTTGGCTGCAAAGCCCGTCCTTGCAGGGAGCCTTCCAGAGCCTGAAAAAGGAGGTCTAAGCCAGGCTATTTTTAATCAGCCCAGACCCAAATGTCCTTCACGATTGATCCATACAGCCTGTCACTGCATTCCTGCCCCCTGAGCTCTGGTGAGGGTGGGCTGTGACTCAGAGGGACACAGCCCTCTGCCCTGTCACAATTTCCCTGCACTGCAGAGCCATAATCCAGGAGTGCCAGAAATACCCGGAGAAAGATTAGCAGCTCAGGCCCGAAGAGAAGCAGGGGGTACCAGATGTCTCCTGAGAAAGCTAGCTCTCTCCTGAGAGACCTCTAAGCTTGGAGTTATCCTCTCTTGAAAGAGAAGTCAGGGGCTTATTCAAACGTCAGCTTCTCTTCCCTGCTGCTGAGCTCTAGCAGAACTGAAGTCCTTTGTAGATGCTGATGACTATTACGGAATAATAATTCCAAATGTATCAGCATGAATCAGCCCAATATCTGCACTAGCCAACAAAAAAAAGCGCTTTTTTTTTCCCAAGCAGGCAAAATAATTCTAAGGAAGCAAAAACAATAGCGGGTTGTTCCAAAGTTTCTATATATTTCATTCAGAGCTTTCCCTACTGAGTTAACAGCTGATGCCTGTTCAGCAGGAGTGGGAGCTGTCATTTTACAGCTTTCTTACAAAAGCAGAAAGAAAAAACCCATAGTATTTCCTTCCAGAACATTTTCAAAGATGCAGAGGAATTACTTTTTCAGAGAAAAAGGCATTAGGCATTATTTGATGGATAATTACATTTCACAGGTGCTTGTTATGGGGGGGGAAAAAAAATCACATTGATCACGAGCTCCTTGTAAAGATATGGGGCCCAAAGGCCAATGCTGTTCCTCTGGTAGCAGCCAGGATGCAGAGGCAGGCTTTGATCTTAGCTATGTGTCAATATGACATCAAATGCAGACCTCCAGAGGAACATGCTATCACTAATGCACACTCTTGATTGATTTACACAGCTTGTTTTCCTCCTGCTTTCAAAGGCGATGTCGAAATGCTCTTCCCTGCTGGACTTCCCTGTTACTCCTAGGGAGTGCAAAAGAAAGCAAAGGAGAAACTGCTCTGGCTGAAATCCCACTGCAAGTGAGTGGGGCAGCAGTTCAGTCATGCCATTTAAAACACCAGTGTACCTAAATATGTCTACTGTCTTCCCAAAACCTGTGGAAACACCGTCATTTTAATAGTTACATGTGTGTGCTGGCCCCCTGAAGAATCAGAGCCCTGATCTGTTATTGCATGGAAAGAACTGTGGGCAGAGAACGAGTGCAGTGTAAAGGCAAGAATCCCCCCGAGTTTTTATTTGGGAATGCTGGCTGAATTATGTGATCAATAAAAGCATCGTGCAAAGAGCAACTTTGTGTGGAATGTTCTTGTGGGTGGCTGCTCCGCAGAGATTAAGACGGAGAGGACACTGGACAGCACGGATGCCACATCATGCAGGTGTTAGTTGTGTGAGATTAGAGAGAGGAGAAACACCGCTTTGGTCTCTTTGATGGATATTTTTGCTGTTGCAGCTCTCTGAGCTGTGTGAAATACGCCCGCTTTGTAACTAGCTGGGACAGTCCAAAATGTTAATTCTGATTTCTTCCTCCAAATAAATCATCAGCACTCATTATATTTGCCACTTGCTGCGCAGCATCCAAGTGTCATGAAGACACTTTTAGAAATAAATGTAGAATGGATAAATTGGCACCTAGAGAATTGTCTTTTGCAATAGATATATGTTATGGTCCGCTGCTTGATTTGTACCCTAAATGCCACAGCTGATCTGTATAGCTTGGGCTTGATGAAAAGAAACACTAGAATGAAAATTAGAGTCAGCAGACAGTGTTTATTTTCCTGCCTTCTGCATGTGAAATAAAAAGGCAAGAAGAGAGCAAAAGAAAGAAGGGGCAGGAAGGTGATGGTCAGTGTCCTGCCAGGACTGTCCTGCTGTCCTTCCCTGTCCTAACAGGGAGGCTATTGACTCTGAACTACAGGCAGGCCACATTCAAATTATGTGCCAAAGTGTTTGAGATCAAGAGACCCATATGCAATTCCCACCTTCTGGGAATGCCAGGGGAGCAATATCTAACTTGGGCACTGGCAGCAGCTGCCAGAATATATCCCTGCATCATGATCAGAGTAAGATTTATATTGTAGAAAAAGTAAGCAGTGGATGTGTTGTTGTGCCTGTTTTCTTGCGGTGGCATGGCAGGCCGCAACTTTCCTGAGAGCGCCGCAGGACATTCCTAGGGAGAGTGGGAGAACCACTTTCCCGCAGCCTTTCGGCAGCCCGAGCTATCTCAGTTAATTGTCGGCTCACAACAACGCGGTGGCGGTAAAGGAGGCGAGAAGGCTCTTGCATGGAGACTGCAGCAGGTCTTTATTCCGTGCTAACTCTCCAAGGCCTAGGACCAGCACACGTGCCAGCCCCCATAGGCAGAGGGCTGGCACATGGCTAGAGCCCAGAGAGAGAGAAGCTGGTGGCTGGCTGAACTCCAAGGCAGAGAGAGAGCTTCCGGGATTCACAGTCCCTATCTTGGGGAACAGGGGGGTGGCACAAGGGCGGAGTTAGGATAACAGAGACAATAGGGAGAACCTGAGGGAGTGGTTTGGACTAGAGATGGGGGAAGGGGAAGGCCACATGGAAAGGCAGGCAGGGATATGGATAGGGGTCCACAACATGGATGCATTTGGCTGAACAGATGAAGCTAAGGAGTAGCAAAAGTCAAATGCCCCTTTCTAACAACAATCCAAGCCTACCAGAAAAAAAGATGTGGGTTTTGGTTTCTGTTCTCCCGTGTCTTGCACAGTTAAAATGGAAGAGTCTGTTGCGAAGGCAAGGAAGGCTGTGAGGGAATTGAGGGCAGACGAGCTCACAGCACGAGAAACAAGCTGCTCTCTCTCTTAGAGTGCATGGGGCTTGCCATAGGGCTTGCTTGTACAGGGATTGCTCTCTGCCATGCTCCTTAATTGCACATGAAAGCAGCTTGGTCTGAAAGTCATCTTTGCATGTAGTGTTTATAAACCTTCCCTTGGGAGGGAGGTCAGCCTATGCTGTATTGTACTCATGGGCTTATCTGTGAAAATGTGTGCTTCACGCTGCCCTAGGCCTGGATGCAAAAGGGGGTTGATACTACTCCCAGGCTGGTGAGTTGCCTGCTCTATCTGTTTCTTGTGATTGGAGTATTGTCTTCGCACAAATACAACCACGATAACCCTGGGAGCTGCGTCTCCCCAGCTCTTACACCTCTGCACTTGGGGTGCTGGGCAGTGCTGTCCTTCCTACCTTACTTCCACATTCATGGGCTGCCAGTTGGCCTTGGATAGAATAACTGATGAACACATACTTCTGGCTGGAGAGGAAAGAAGAACTAGGCTTTTTTTGAACCCTTCTCTGCAGTTTGAGCGCCCTTGGAGTTTCAAAGGCAGACCAAGTTGGCCTGGAAGATCAGGGCAGACGAAGAGTGGTTTCTTGTTAAAACCAGAAATGGGCTGCTGCTGTAAATCTGAGAGGTGGATATGAATTTCTCCTGATTCTGGGGATGAATCTGGCTCCCTCCTTGTGCTTGGGGAAGGAAAGTTCTCTCTGGTTATGAGGACATTTGTGGAGGTCAAGCCAGGTTAGGTATTCCTAGCTTCACACATGCACATGTGAACTATATCCGTTACCAGCTCCACAGAAAATACCCCTAAAGGGCCAGCAACGGTTCCTAGGCAGAGGAAACATCCAAAAACCGCTTGGGAAGGAAGAAGGAAGAAACTGGATTTGTGCTTCTGCTGCTGTAATTAATTTCTAGGCTATTTGTGTTTGTTCTGGTGCTCAGGTTAGGACCCGTGTTTGGGTTAGGAAAGAAGTACTTGGTATCAGATTTTATCAGTCTGGTAAGTGCAATGCAGAAGGGACTATACAAGAGCAGAAGTCTTGCCTGGTGACTATTTTGCACCAGTGTTTAACAGTTCCAGGACTCAGTTTGATTTCAAGAGAGATACAGTCCAAGTGTGGCTTGGCATGTCTTGATGGACTAAGAATAAAACTTGCTGAGATGGCAGCTTATCTACCACTGAACAGGAGCTGGTGTTGACAGAAGAGCCTCAAGCATCCTCTGCAGCACCCCCAGAAGAGGCTGCTAGGTGGGATAAAGTGTGCAGAGTTTGTCTAGCAGGCTAACATGACTAGGAGCACAAATGGGGAGACTGGTCACGATACAGGAACAGTCTCAGATTTATTCTCAAAAGGGGGACAGGAGAAGACAACTCCATGCATAAAGGCTCTTTGAGGTGGTAAGAGCAATTTTAAATTATCGTTTCCCAAAGAATCCTTTGGGGTAAACTATATTCACCCCTAAAAGTCTTAGCACAGAGGTCAGCAGTGATGATCTTAGCAAGATGCTTATCAGTGTCCTGTGACTTCCCTTGTAATGGAGCTGCTGATGCCTATTGAGTAATAAAGAGATTTGTTGTGTTTTCCTTAATGCTCCAAGAGTCCTATTCTAACATGGAAGTTAGAAACCTCACTTTGGCTGTAAAAAACTCTCCTGTTGTAACTGGATAACATGCTGCTGAGCACTGTGGGTTTGAGGAAAACAGGAAACAGTATGAGAGTTGCTAACCAGAATGGCTACTGGGATTACCGGAGGAGCTATGGAGAAGCCTGTGGGCTGCTACAGTTCAAGAGGTGCTGGTATCCCACACCGCAGGGCAGACGTATGAGTTAAGGCAGAGCAGGGGGCTGGATTGAAGAGGATACCTGAAATACCTAATTGTTCACAAAACAGGCTGTAAGAGGTTGGTGGGAGTAGGATGGAGGAGGTGGTTCCAAGGGCAAAGAGAAAACAAAAACAGGCTGGGGGAGCAACATTGGCCAGGCTGAGATCTGCCACTTAATAACACTCGACAAAATGCAAATAATTTCTCCTTCCTAAAGATCTGCCAGGGGATGCCTCAGCTATCTGGGGTCAGTGGTTAACACTCCTACCTCCTTTCCTATTGCTCCACAGAGATGAGGAGCTGGCACGCATGTCTGAGGGAGGAAAGAAACTTGCTGTGGACCATGGAGCAGCAGGATTTGCCAGCTTGCCTCTGACTGCCCAGCCCAGCCCTGAGATACAGCTCAGCCGGGCTCATGTTTGGCTTCAGCAGACACTGCTTGTGGGCTTTGTAGAGGTGCACAGGGATAATCAGGATTTGGTTTCTGTTTGCTCGCTAATTTCAGCCCCTGCTGTGAGATTTGGATGTTTCTGAGAATTCTGTGTTAGCTTAGATGATTAAAAAATTATTTCAATGCTTACTGAAGAAGATGCATGATCTATCATTGAAGCCGCTTAGCAACAGGACTCATTAAGACACGTATTAGTACAGAAAGATACCCTTGCCCCAGCGCCCTCTCGGAATGACTATCCACTCATCTAAACAAGATAAAGGTCTTTGCTGGCCTCCGCTGAGGCCAGAGGATAAAGCAGTCAACTGTGAAACAAGATTTCTTGGTTCTTTTTCTGGCTTCAACTATGTGTCAGAATGTGGATCTGGGCAAATCATTTCACCTGCTTCAGTGCCTCAGTTGCCCCACAGGTAAGATAAGCACAACAATGTATAAGCACTCTGGGGAAATGACTTTCGAGTGCCTAAGCTCATTAGAGAAAAAACAACCAGTGCAGTGAATAAAACTGTCTCAGCCCCTTGCTGGTAGTTTGTACTAACCACACGGTTCACTTTGTCCTCCTGAAGCCCCACACACAGTTAGCTAATTATAGGGGAGAAAAAAGATCTTCTCCTAGCTCCTTACCACCTGGTGGTAGCCCAGCACAGATGTTAAAACTTGTCATTTGGCTCAAAAGAATTAATTTTAGGCGAAGCATTTCTGGTTATCGTTCAAGGAAGGAAAGGGTCTGCCAGTTCCGGGGCAGGATCTAATTTTGCTCGCAGGAACACTGTTAAATACCACATCTGAGAGGAGAACAGTAATACTTTGTGTTTTATTCCCAGAGTCATTCACTGAATCTCTCAGGCAGCAACGTTCTTAGGAGGAAAAACTGAAGTGGGGTGGAGGAAGCAGGTGTAAGAGCAGACATTTTGGTCCACAGTGAAAAAGCTGAGGCATTCCTGATTCTTTGGCTTACATGCAGGACATTGAACTTCATATCTGGATGCACAAGCCTTGGTCACATCTTAGCATGGGGTAAGGGAAGCATAAATGGAAGGAAGAAAAGGGAAGAAAAATGGGTGTAGGTGAGAAACTAAGGTGTGACTGAAAGTGATTCCTGAGGAACGGAGAGGGAACAGAAGAAATGAGGTTAATGGGAATGCCAAAGTGGGAGAAAGGAGGAGGAGGAATGAACAAGGGTGAGGGAGCAGGAGACCAAGTGGGACAGTGAGCAGGAGGCACAGTCAAATCATCTGAGCTCTTTCTGAAGAGATTGCCTATTTTATTTCTGCCTTTTTTTTGTGTGTGTGATCTTGCCTTAAAATTGCAGGAATGTGGCGGCACAGCACTGGCGCTCTGATTTATTAATTCCATCCCGTCCCACAAGCCCATAAAACAAAAGCATCTGTGTTTGCTCAAGAGAAAACCATGAAGGGCCTCATTCACGTCAGAGGTGGAGAGAGAAGCTGGCAGATACAGGAAAGTCATCGTCTCCTCCTTCCTTTTCACCTTTGTGTGGATCTGGGCTGGGGGAAGGGCCTCGGGAATGAAGGATCCAGGGGATGAGGTATCAGCAGAGAGAAAGTTAAGATCACCCTGGCAATTTGTGCTGGAGAAAGTGGAGGGGAGACACAATGAACACAACATGCTGGACCAATGAGGAAGGCACCCCAGCACAGCAGAGAGGACAAGATCCCTTGCTGCCACCAGGCTCACCCACCACTGGTCTCTGAAGTGGCACTTTGTGCAGTATTACCTCAATGAACATCAGTCCTATTGCTGTGGTCACAGTCAGGGCTTTCATGAAGCCCAGCACTCTTACCTGACCCATAGCTATGGACATAACCATAACAATAAATAAAATCTGCCAGTCGTAGGAGAAATACCCCTTTACAGCTGTTTTTAGCTTTCAGTATGAGGGAGGGTCAGGGCAAGATGAATGTTAACTATCCTACTTTAACAACTGGGGCATGAAGGGGGAGAGGAGCCAGCAACCTCTACTCCTGCCAGGCAAGGATCAACTGTGCTGTTTCCATCCAGATTTTTGCTGGGAGCAGAGGACCTTGCTAAAACTGTGCCCTTAAGGACAGTGTCTTTAGAAGCCAGGCTGCCCTGCAATGCCCCAGGGGAGCGTCACCTCAGGGGAGGTAGGGTCTGCAAATTACTCTTGCCTGCCTGGCCCTTGGCTTTTCCTCCAAGTTCTCCCACACAGGAATTGCTGAGGAGCAATCCTGCTTTGCTTAGCAAATCACAGTTCCCATGTGCCCTGTACTCCCACACACAGACCCACCGTGAACTTACAGAACGAGACAACACTGCTGCTCTAAAATCTTTTATCCAGAGCTGAGATTGCCCGACTGCTAACCCTGCTCAGCTCCAATGATAATCCCAGCACTTTGCTTGGCTACAGGTTGGCTGTACTGGGAATAAATGCCCTTGCTCTCATTGACAAGGGGTAACATCCAAAGAAAACCATTCCCTTTCATAATGCAGCATTATTCATAGACCAGCACCACACGAAGTTGCTAGGATGCTGGCACTCTGCTAAAATCCACAACACAGGCAGGGGAAGTGGCAGTGTAAGCACCACTGGACCAGCTCAAATCTCCGCAGAAGTTAACCTGAACCCGCTGCAGCTGACAAAACCGAAACCTACAAGAGCTAAGCGTCAGCACACATGCTGGAAAACACATATTTTTTTGCTTCTGCCTGGAAATTAAAATATGCCCCAGAAATCTTCACTTGAACATTGTATCCTTTTGTCCTTTGTCTCTTACATTGATCTGTTACACAACCCAAGTGTTGTGGGTTTTGGAAGGTATAAGAAATCTTGTGTTAGAGGATGTGAGAGGTTCAACCCTGAAGATTTAGATCTATTTCAAGTGGACTGCCCTGTCCAGTGATGAACAACCTACTATCCATCAAAATCTCTCCTCTTCCTGAATCCTACACTCAGCACCAGCAGCATCTTGTAGCACAGAGTTCCTTATGTCACAATGTGCAGCATGGGAAAATACTTACTTTTATCATCAAATTGCTACCTTTCATGTTTTCCTGAATGCAGTCCAGTTCCTCTGCTGAGAAAAGCCCTGTAGAGAAGCATTCATTCTCCCTCTTCTGTGCTGTTGATTGCTTTGTTTTTCACTCCAGTGTCCCTCCTCATGTGTCTTCCTGAGCTAACTAACCCCATCTGAAGGAATCTCTCAATGTGCACCAGGCATTACAGGGATTACCTGATCAGAGTAGGGATGAACAGCAAACAAAATCTGAAGGTCCCTGTGCTGGAGCTGTGGATCCCAGTTCTGCGTCTCAGACCTGTCTGAAGCCGTGTCTCATGAGGAAACTTAGTTCCCGTTTTATAAATCTCAGGAATTTTCAGAGTGCAATGTTTTCATCTTAGGCATAAAGATGTCAGACAGCCCCCCACACTGCGTGGTGGGGGAAGCCAACAAGGCAGTTGATTGAACACTTGGGAACATTGGCAAAGTAGATAAATTCGAGCTTTTAAGGAAAGGCCTTCGGGAGCACTAATGTCACATGAGAGCAAGCTAGAAGAGACTTCAAGCTCTTAATTATGAGCCTGCATAGCCTAAAATAGCATGAAAGATTAAAGGACTAAGTTTTTATAAGTGTGCTGACCATGGGTTGAGGTGCGGTTTGGAGACATACCCCAGCCTGGAGGAATCAGTGGGGTCTGACCAGTGTCCCTTTCGAAGAACTGGCCTTGGGCAATTATGCCTGCACCCGAGACGAGGGTGCTGAAAGCCACAGGTCTTGTCCATGCCCTGTATTTATTAGTCTTTTGTGGTACTGGTAGGTTTTAAATCGCAGTCCTGTTAGGCTGAGCTGCTTCCCAGCAAGTGCTTCCCAGAGACACAGGGGCCTCTCGCCTGTGAGACAGATGATCTGGGGCTGTCTCAGCTCTGACGCCATGAGCTGCAGTGTCTCCCTTGTAAAGAGGGGGTAGTCATCCTGACAAACAGCTCTGTATGTGGGCAGGGAGTGCTCTTAATCACATATGTGGAGTACTTGGAGATCTCGGTTTGAGAAGCGGTGCAGAAAAGCATAATGCTTATTATTAGGCAGAAAGGCCAGGAGCAAAAAGGGCAGAGTGATTTTAGACTTCTCCAGGGCCCTGGAGGTGTGTGGGACCTGGATTCCAGTCTGGCTTATTACCTCCTTTTTAGTCTTCTTCTTTTATTAGGAACAATTAGATACAAGGAGGAAGGGGACAGATATCATCTTTCCTGTGTACATCCTGCAGAATAATTGCAGCGCTTTCCCAGAGCAATTTTGCGTGCTCAGTAAAGGGCATCTTTGAAGCCTATCAAATATCTCATCCCTTGTAGGCATATATATGAAGGCTTGCAGCACACGTCTTTATTGCTCCCAAATATTGTGAACAGGAAAGACCACTGAAAGTGCTTAAGGAGAGGAAGAAGAAGCCTTGGAAGTAGTTCCAGGAGGTGGATGGAGTTGTGGGATGGCTTCTTATGGTTGGGACAGGAATATTGCCTCCTGAGGCACTGGAGGAAAGCAGGAGCTGACTGTGCCTGCAGCACCAACACTCTGGGAGAGAGGGGCAGCCGAGGCCGGAGTTATGAAGGCACTGAAAAACAGAGGGATGTGTAGAGCACTGCCACTGGAAGGTGATTGCTGTGGTGAAGAGGGGAGAAAAGCCATCCAGGGGTAGAGCTGGCATGAATCCAATCCAGGCTCCTGCCAGCAAGCTGCCTGCTAGGTATGACTTTGATCTCGGACACTAAGGACATCTCCTGGCCTGCTGCTGAAGCAGAGGAAAGTTCCCTGCCAAAAAGCACCTTTACCAGTGCTTCATAGGCAAGAAGAAAGGATGCTGGGTACACAGCAGACACAGCCTTGAGCTGTCCAGTACAACCTCGGACACTCTGCAGGGGAGACGTCATTAGAGAACACAGGCACTAGGCACAAACGTTCCCAAACCATGGAAAGAATTTGAATTTAAGGGCTGTACATTGTGGAAGTGTTTTCTCTCTTGCGTACATTTAGCTGCTGTATAGCTCTGTACAGCTCCCTAGGCAACAGTCTTCCCAAATGACACTGTAACAAAGCCCAAAGGTGCGGGAGCTTCCCTCATTAAAACCCTTGTCGTGGGAGCAAGTGTCCTCAGCCCAACTGCTTTGCTTTCTATCCCGTGGCTGTTAAAGTGTCTTGCAAGCCAGGCTGAGGTCCTTTATTGTAAAGGTGGCTGCATCTCAGCTGTGCGCTGTGTCAGCTGGTTGAATTGCTTTGGGATTGCAAGGTTGCCGAGATGATTTCTCTATTATTATTATTATTATTATTATTATTATTTCTATTATTACTACAATTACTACAAATTTTTACTACTATTATTTTTACTTTGGCACTGAAAGTGTCAAAGAGCTTTAACTTGATCTCATCAGATTCCTGAAACACCCGATCCGATGTGTTACCTGCACATCTACCTCTGCACATTAACTGCTCTGCAGAGCCTTAATTCAGTGCAGACTGAAGTGCCCTGAAAGCAACACCAAATTCACTCCTGGGAGGGAGGGAGGGCAGGAATCACAGTCACGGAGCTCCTGGCCTCACACCGGCCAGGCACAGCGTGTGCTCAGCCACTGGCTCTCAACGCTTGGTCTGTTCCCCAGGTGTGCCTGCCAACAGACAGCTTCCAGGAAACCATGGAGCAGGCACCAACCAAAAGTGATCGAGGCCCCCACATCCTGCTTCAGGGCATGGAGAAAAGGGCATTGGCAGCATGCACGGCTGCAAACAGATGTGACACAGGCTGTCACACACAGCTCTGCCAGTGGCCTCCTCCTGCCCTGTAACCCTCTCTGTTGCCTGAGACTGAGGTCCCCATAATCTCCTGCTGAGGAATCTAATTTGTAATGATGGCCTCCCTCCTGTGAGGTTCCCATCCTGCTGTCTCTGTGCACCTGTCTCCCAGCTTGTGGAAGTGCTATATGGCCCCTGTTCCTAGTCCTGTCTGAGGCTAGTGAGGTCAATGCCTTGCACTTCTGCTGGCTGTCCAGAGGTGCAAGGCATGAACCTCCCCACCCATTTTTCCCTTTCTGCACCTGATGAGATTTAAGCCCAAGCAGAAGTGGGTGATCAGACTCACGCATGAAGCTGCTGTACCCTGCTACACTCTCTGCATACATGCTTTGCTCAAGGAAGCCTCCTCTGGGTCCAAAAAATGAGCTGAAAGCACCTGCAGAGGCTGCATCGCTCAGTCTCCCCCACTCACTTGCTGAGCTGTGTGGAGTTCAAGTTGTCGGACGGGTATTTATAGCTTGTCATTATTGCTCTGCTACGGTGATGCTTGGTGCTGCCCTGCTGATTCCAACACCCCTTCTCTCCAGCTGCACAGAAATTGCCCCTTGGCAGGTTTTCCTGAGGAGTTACTGAGGAACTGGCTGCTTCTCTCCAGATTTGCAGCACCTTGAGGGGTTTCTCTCTGTCACACACTGGCTGCTGAGCCTCCCCTCCTCTCCCCTGGCCCGAGGCTGGATGGCGAGTGGCTGGAGCGGGAGGCCGAAAAGAAGTACTTTCCAACTCACCTAGCAACATCCACCCCAAACTGCTCCAGAAAACCAGCAAAGTGCATCCCTCGGCAGACGCCCGTGTGCCAGGCAGGGGTAGAAACGGGCAGAACCCTTCCCCTGACCTCCTGCTCTTGCCCTCTCCCAATCCACCTCTCCAGAGCCCCTCACAGGGACGCCCACTTGGGGTCGGTTCCCAGCGAGGCTACCCGTGCCTGCACACAAACCCCGTCGCCGTTCTGTAGTTTGGCTTCTCCGGTATTTGTCACCAAGAGGCGCAATAAAACCTCTCCGGGAGCAGCGGTGTGCCCGGGACCCGCGTTTGGGTACCCTCGCTCGGAGATCCCGGCGGCGAGATTCCCGGGTAGACACACACCAGGAACGGGAGCATCTCCCCACAGCTGGGAAGTTCCAGCCTGGGAGCGGGATGTCTCTCCTCTGGAAGGTGTCCGGACCAAGCTGTGGGGGGATGCAAGGACAGGGGCTCCCTGTGAAGCGCTCAGCGCGGTTCGGGCGCTGAGCAGGGATGAAGTTCGGGGATACAGCTGCCGGTCGCGGGGCAGGGCACCCCTCCAGCGCCAAGCGCCGGGGGACCGCAAGGTCACCGCTGCATCCCCGGCGCTGCTCCCACCCCCAAAGCCCCGGTGCCCGAGCGCAGGGTCTCCCGCTTACCTGGCGAGATGGGCCGGTCACGGCGGAGACGCCGGGGAGCCGGTCGCGGGGCGGCACCGCGCCGGGGGCTGCCGGGGGAGCATCGCCCGCCGCCGGGCGGAGGCGTGTCCTCCCTGCGCCCTGGGAACGGCACCGGGACCGGCACCGGGACCGGCCCGTCGGCGCTGCCGGCGGATGGCGGCGCCCGCCTTCAGACGGCGCCGGCGATGCGGCTACGCGCGGCTCGGAGCCGATTTAAGGCCACCCTGTGCCGGGGGTGGGGGGAGCGCCGAGGGCCGCCCGCAGCGGCTCCTGCGCGCCGCGCATCCCGCGGGGCCACCTTAAGCGGGGAAGGGGCGAGCGCGGAGCCAGCGAGGGGGAAGGAGCGGCGAGGAGGCGACCCGAGCCGGGAAAAGGGGGAAAGGCGAGCGGGGCCGGGCGCGGCCGCAGCGCTGCCCCCGCCGCCCGCAGCGGGGCCGGGCACCCTCGAAGGGGGCGGGTTCCCTGCCCCAGGCCGGCCGCTGCTCTTCCCACCGAAGGCGAGGGGCCGGGATTTTTTTTGCCCGTCCCGGGGGTCTCGCTTTCCTGCTGACTGGTGCTGGAGTGATTTCCCGCTCCGGCTGCTTCAAGGAGCTACCTGCCATAGCTACAGCCCGTGCGGGCTGGCTATCGATAAGGCAACCTAGGGAGTCGCAGCCCGAAGCCAGCGGCTACAGTGCTTCTGGGATTTGGTCCCCCCGCTTGCTGCTTGATGCGCACATCGCCTCTGCGTGCCTCAGTTTACCTGAGGTGGGATGATGGTGGTGTTGGTGCAGCCGCTTCCCACTGCAGCAGCCGCTGGGCCATTCATTGCTCTGGCCACATGAACAGCCACAGCCAGTGCTTTGTCTGGCGGCCTCTGCCTCGGAGCAGGTTAAGAGGGAGCACAAGACCGCCCGCTTCAATTTTCCCCTGCCTGCCTCCCTTAGGAGCTGTCTCTCGGCCATAATAAAGTCACCACGCTGCTTGAACGGGGATATGAGAAGCAGCTCTTCCTTCAGCCTCCCAGCTGGGGCTGGATGCACAGAGGGCAGAAGTGATGGCTGTCACACCTCAGCGCTGCTGTAGGAGACTTCTTGCACTGGGCTGCCCAGCACACATCTATCCCTCCCTTACCCTTCTGAGAGTTGTGACTGCCATATTCCAGCAGTTTCTCCTGAAGAGGTTTCAGCAAAACAGCTCTCAGCAAACCATGAGGCACAGAAGGTAGCACAGTCCCAGGTTCAGGTGGGGACTTGTTGATCAAATTTGGCTTCAGGTAACAAAGCTCCTGCCGTGGGATGCAGTAAGCAGGGCAAAATATTTTGAGATCCTTGCCTGGCAAAGGCTCTTGGAGAAGAACAAGAGAAGTCTGTCTTCTCAGGTTAGATGTCAGGTCTTGGCCACGTTTCTTTCTGGAGCAGGCATTGCTGAAAACACCTTGGAAAGAAAGACATCAAATGATATTTTACAGCCCAAATGACATTTACAATGTGGAACACAGAGGTGAACCCAACACAGGCAAAGCAGCAGGCCAGTGCCGGTGCCTTTTCTCACCTGCTTCTCCCTTTGCCAAGGGGACATTCCAAGCAGATGTGTTCAGTGCCCAGCAGGACTATGGCCATGCTCACCACTGCTGTGCTGATAGCCGTGCAGACCCACTGGCTGTGTCCTTCTGCATCTCTCACCCAGCTAGAGGGGAGGGCACAAAGTGCTGCTCTTGCAAGTGTATTGAGGGATGGCACTATTCTGCTCTGGCATCCCAGGCTGCCCTTAATGGGAGCCATCCATCTATCCATCCATCCACCCAGCCATCCTCAGTGTTGGAGGCGTGAAGTCCCCAGGTTGTACGGTCAGCCCAGAAGGGTTCTGTGTGCTCGTGGATGAAAGCCAACATGTGGGTGTCAGGAAATGGCGAGATGCTTCCCCACAGATGGCTCAGCAGAAGCCTGAATTCCTCTTACACTACTGGCAGAAGCATTACCCTGCTCCAAGGATGAGTTAGCTGGGTTGTTCCAGCTTTGCAGCACCTTGATTTTGGGAAAATCCGCACCAAAGAAATTGATTGCCTGTGCCTGCAAGGCATTGAGTCTTTCAGCATTCCCTGGGATAAGGCAGAGGCTTTATCCTCCTGCAGCTGGGGAAAGAACTTGGGGAGGAGATAATTGACTGATTATTAACCACAGGCATCTTGGGTGGTTAGTGAGCTGCAGGCAATCCTTGGGTGAACACCCTAACCCTGGGATCTCTCTAGGAGAGGTTGTTTAAGGACTTTAACTTCTGGGGTTCTCTCTGGAGTGGAAAAGCATGAGGAAGAGATCAGATCCAAGGCTGCTGGAAACTCTGGTAGCCCAAACCACTTAGGCTTTGCTTACTCACGCTCCAGGCTCTCCCTTTTTATGTACACAACCTTTGACATGGCTGTTTTGCTGCTACACACAGAGCCACAGTTTAGTCAGTCTGTCCTATGGTTGGACTGGGGGGACTGAGGGTTGGCAGTGGAGGAGGATGCTTCCCCTCATCCCCCAGTCAGAGCTGGCTCCTGACAAAAGCTGCACATTTCAGAAACGAGACTCAGTTCTGGGACAGGTGGGTCTGTGCAGAGATATTTTTCTTGGATAGACCATCCACAGTAGATATGTTGGAGGAGACAGTGGAGTATCCAGTGTGCTACAGTCTTCTTTATCCCTCCTGAAGGCAGTGGCTGGGGCAGTCTGTGTTCCTAGCCACACTGCAGTGGGGTTGCTGCCCTGGTAAGACCTTCCTCCTTCCACTGCCACCACAGCTCTGTCCAGCACAGACATATGCAGCAATCCACACTGCAGTGCTCTGGTTGGCAGCTCTTCCCTGGCATGCTATACTTTCCTAGGCCATCTGCCCTTGTCTGCCCACAGTTCCTCCGCCCAAAGTACAACATGATGTGAAACTCCATAAAATCTCCATCCTGAGGTTGCCACTAAGCTAAGCTCCTTCCCAAGTGATAAGTGCTTCAAGATCCTGGGAGAGATGCTGCTGGAGAGAGTAGCTTACAGTTGCAATCTGTGCGCAATTTACTCCCGCAATTTGCTTTTCTTGCTTTTTCACAGCCATGCCCTAAAGGGCCTGATGCTGTGTCAGCCTTGAGGCAGACCCACAGACCACATCCCTGAATCTTGCAGCAGTTAGTCACAGGAGAGGAAACACTGTGGAAAACGTTCACTGACTCGTGCCGCAAAGGAAGAAGCTGTGCCGCAGCGTTGTGAGCCTTCCGAGGTCTTACTCCATCTGGGCTGAGTGGCTGCAGCTGCTCCCCACTCTCCTGACTCACCCCTCCTGTTGCAGCTCTTAGAAGCGATGCATGGTACAGTGTGTGTCTGAGGCACTTTATAGGAGTGGGGGAGTGAGTTGTTCACACTTCCCACCCTTCCTTTTGACAGGGGATTTGGCTGCAGGGCACCGGGGACTTTGTCGGTGTCCTCTGCTGTGGGAATGTGTGCGATGCTGTGCTGTTGGGACCGTCTGTTAGCAGCTGTGCTGAGAACTTGACTCTTCAGTGCCCTCAAGGCAGGGGAGAGGCAAAGAGAGCCATTGCTGATTCCCAGCTGGGATGGTGTATTTCACAAACAAAAGGTGAGGAAGAGGTGCCAGCAGCCCTGGAGAAGGCACTCAGGGGATGTGGAGTTGGGAGGGAAACCTACTGAAAAGGTCAGACAGGAGTCATGCCCGCACCTGACATGGCCTGTGAAGCATTGCTAGGTAGTGGCATCACACAGTCTCTGTAAATACAAATCTCAAAACACTGCACACACACATTAAAATGAGTAAAACCTTCTCTGTGAATTGGGAAGGTGGCACCCTTTCTGCTGAGAGGGAGGATAAGCCCTGAGAAGACAAGTTATTCCCTCAAAGTCACCCCTGAAATCCATATCTGAGGGATGCAATGAGACACCAGCAGTCTTCCCTGCCAAGCCCCTCCCTGGTCAGGCTACATACAGCCCGATGGTATTTTCAGAGAGCTTGCTGAGCTATCTTCTGCCTAGTCCACACCTCTGCCCCAGGACAGATCCCCTTCCCAACTCCTTTCCTTGCCAACCTTCTGGATGTGGTTAAAGAGTAATGGCAGGGGATGGGGAGGGGTGTCAGGTGCATCTCTTCCAAGGTCCAAAGCTGCAGCAGAGCCTCTCTCTCTCCTCATTGTAAATCTGCCTGAGAATATGTGTGGCAGAACAAGCAGTCCTTGATCTAAAATCTGCCATCCTTTGAAGAACCTGTGCTTCAGTGAAGCAGCCAGCAGTTGCTGCCTGAAGAAGGCTGAAAAGCCACTCTGCAAAGCTCTGCAGTTTCATTTCTCTCCCCCTTGAAGCACCAGAACTGTACACTAATCAAGCTATTTCTGCTACAAGCTTGGGAGGAAAGAAAGGGAGATTGTTAGTGTTAATGCTATTTTTAAATACTTTGCAGACTCTTGAATAGGATGATGATGGGGGCCGGGTAAGGACCCAGACAGAGACAGATTGATGTGTGGTAAACACATCTGCTATTCTTCAATTGGGAGGCAGCTCTTTCGGCAGCACCACTCCAAAGGTGCAGCAAGGAGCCGCTGTGAGGACTCTGCTCACAGGCTCCGACAGGGCTTTGGCTTGGTGCTTCCAGTGCTCTCTGCTCCTTCCTTGGCCACCTGCAAGGCAGCATTACCGCAGAGGGGCTTAGAGCTTGCAACCCCCCCAGGCATCAGCTGCCAGTGGCACAGCATGTGTAAGGGCTGCTGCATGCAGGCCAGAGCCCTCACACACCTTCTGTGTGGGGGAAGCAACTGCCTGCTTCTGCATGCACCTTGCACTCTAGGGATGGGGTCTGTCCCTGAAAGGCTGGAGAGAGCCCGAGTGACTCCCTTTCCTCAGATCCTCCTGCCCACCAGCTAAAGAAATCCAGAACTAAAGAGGGTCTCGGGCTTTGGTCTCACCCCAGCAGGAGAGAATGTTCCCATGTGATAGGGAGAGAAGAGGATGGGAGCAGGGAGGTGAGAAGGAGTGATGTACTGATGGAGAAGTTTAAAGAATCCCAAGCTCAGATGACAAATTCAGGTTGAGTTTTCCCTAATGCCAGTAGCAGGTGAGAAACCTGAAGATATATAACCATCACCTGAAGGCAGCCAGTCCTTCTGGTCTCCCTGAACTACTGAGTTGTTTGGAGAGGGGCTCCATGTGTACCCCAAAAATGGCACTTCAGTGTCCTGCCCCTCTGAAAAACTTTTGCAAAGGGAAAATATGATTTACCTTTCGATCGATTTATGACCCATTCTTTAATGTCAAGCAGAGAGCTATATCCTGATGGTTGATCTCTATAGAATGGCTTAAAAAAGGAAGACACTCTCTGTTAAACTGTCAGCTTTAAGAATAATTTCTATGCCATTCTGTCAGTCTCATCTCCATTAAACTCCGTAAGGCTTTTCCATAAAGGTAAGTAACTGCTTTTTAAGAAACTAAATTTTAAGTGAGCTATCAGTTGAAAGCACGGATGGATCCTCCATCCCATTACAGTGAATTGATGCACGAGCAGTTTTGAAAGCGCTGTCATAGGGATCCCGACCTCGACGAGGAGATGTTGCCACTCAGCACACCCTGACCACAGCAGATCTCTCTGCCCTGCCATTCCTAACAGCCAAGATTAATCTTGCATCCAGAAGGATGCGAACGGCCCTGCTTTCCACAACCGCTCTACTGGCAGTGATGTCAAATCCTTTTTCCAAAAGCCGATCGTGACACGTCCTTTGTCTGTTCCTTCTGGGAGGCGGAGGGAGGCTGGGGGTGGAGAACAGAGGGCAGTTGTCACCCATCTCCTCGGCTATATGAGAAAGTGGCTTCTGTTTCCGAGCTTCTCTCTGCTCCACATCTTTCATCGACATCGAGCTGAACAAGACTTTCTTTTGTGCGAGGGGAATGAATGGTCCGCGCAAGGGTCAAATAGCACCGCCTGCCCAGGCTGGGACCTGCCTCACACAGTATGGGCTTGTCCTGGGGACACACAATCGCCGTCAGTTGTATGTGCCCCAGGGCTGGCCTTCCCTCCTGGCACTGGACACAGGGGGGCAGAGTCCATGCATCCATCCGGCCACGGAAGTAGGCAAATGTCAGGGCAGTACTGCCCTCTTCAACATCCAGTGCTGCATCCGTGCAACATCTAGTGGCTGGGGAGGGCTTTTCTGCACTTGGTGTGCCCCCACTTGCTGGGTTAGTGCTTGAATGTGAGTCTGAGCATGCCAGCAGTTCCATGTAGTCACAGCTGTAAAGTGCTGTATGAAAGACCTGCATGTGGAGGTCAGATAGGAAATGTCTCTTGATGTGGTGATGTTCTGATCTGGGTAGCAGCTCTAGTTGTGATTTTTGGTCTTTAAATGAGAGGCAGCCACAAATCCCTATGGATTCCCTGAGTCAGCCACGTGCCTCCTCCAACACAAGCATGCAAAGTCATCTCATAAATGCAACAGAAGCTTTTGATCATCATCTGCTAGAACAGAATCTGCCTTCTGCTGTAGGTTATGCATCACAAAAAGATGTATGCTGGTCTTTGCTGGTGAACACTTAGATATTTGTTCATCCGGCCTTCTATGGCGTGTGGGGCCCTCTGGGTACGTCAGCTACTGATGCCAGCCTTCCGAGGCTGTGTAGCCAAGTCTGGGGAGAGCCTTCCCTCTTAGGAGGGCTGAATCTGTTGATGAGAAAGCAGAATTTGTCAAGGCAGAGAAGTACACGATGTCCAGTTTTCTTCGCAATGTCTTTTCCTCTGAGCCTGCAAGCTCTCCCTCAACAAGAATAGCCTCCACCACTCCAGTGTAATCCTGCTTAGGTTTCTGCTTGGGAGATAGCTTGGACATTACAGATTCAGTGCATTTAACATTCTTTGCTTTCTAGAAATCTCCTGACTGCTCTTCAGGCCAAGGTGATTACAGCTGTGCTGAGTGGAACAGCAAAAACCTCAAGCCTGAGCTGAATGCGAGGACAGGCTGTTTCTGTGTCAATCAGCAATGAAGAAGTCTGCGTCCATGGGCAAAACCAGGACATGAACAGGACAGCAGGCTGCAAATGTGACTGTAGGAGAAGTAAAGACTCCTGGTGATTGCTGTATTGTGCTACACCAGCAAATAGAAAGGCCACTCTGCTGGGCTCTTTGTTAAAGGCATCTCAACTTCTAAGCTGTCAGTTCTGAGTGCTTGTAATGCTTGGCCAGTTAATCATTTTTGCAACATGAAACTATTTCAGTCCTGAAATAGAGTATTGCAAGATGTACTAGACCAGTGTGACATGACAATGACATAAGAGGGCTCAGAAAGCTTTTAGACCTCTGGACAATGGCTTATACTCCTGCTGATGGGCTGTCTTTAAGGACTAGAGGCAGTGCCACCCAACCTGAAACAAGTGGAAAGACTCTATGTGCAAAGAAATGGGATGAGCTCATGAGCACTGATATGGAAGTCCCTTCCTCTCCATCCTCCCCCATCTGTTGACCTCATCTCAGCACTGCAGAGGACAGTCTGCGTGGGAGATTCGAACGTTGATGCAGACTTTGGGCTTGCTTGGCTCTCAGCACCTCACCCACGCAAATCCTGCCAATAGTCATTATTGTGATGTCTTCAGAGCTACTTCCAGGGAGAAATATTGGGAGAAAAATGATGGGTGGTGTAATGTAATGTGCTGACACCACATGGGCCTTGTACCCCACTCTTTATTGCAGTCTCATTTGTGATGAAAGGCCTCATTGCTATTTCTGTGCTTTCCATCTCAGAAGCAGCAAATGATCAGGTCAGGGATATGAAATGAACATGAATGTGCACAAGCTCCATGTATGTGTGCATGCATATGTGTTTGTACCTGTGCTGCACAAGGAATAAAGTCAATGATATCTCCTCGAGTAAGTCATGGGTCACCTGTCACCTGTCTTTGCAATTCTGATTTTGTCAGACAAGACTGATTTTGTCAATAGGGCATCTATATGCAACATTGTCCTAAGAAGAGCTAATACTCTCAATGAGAAAAAGACTACATATGTACTTTTGTATCCTCTAAGACTTGAATATTCTGGGAAGTTGAGTTGTGTGGCAGTAGAATAGCAGTTATTGCTCTAGCTATGTTATTTTAACTCCCTCGTGTGCATAATCTGTTCTGGAATAAGAGTAATTACTCCAAAGTAAGAAAATGCTTTTATTCTAGAACAGCATCTCCCTGAGGGTGAATTATACTGAGAGCAGAGTGTGAACTAGTTTTTCCTGCCTTACCAGACTTCAGGATGCAAAAATTATTTTCTGATCTGCACCAGAATAAATATCAGATTATTTTGAGATTTTTATCAGTGAAAATAAATCAGTGAGATCAGGAAGAGCTCCTTAGCAGCCTACTGATCAGTATCTGCTGTGGGTGGACGATGAACAGTTTGAGATCCCTTGACTCTCTGATTCATGGATGGACATTTAGAAATCCTGCTTTGAGAGAAATGTCTTGAAAACACTTCACTGTGATAAGTGTTCTGACTCCTATTGTCTTCTTTTTTTTTAATTTGAAGTGTCCTTGTCCTTGAGAAAAGTTTCATCTTTGATAAAATCAGTTGGTATTTTCCAATGAAACACTGGTTTGTTAAAAAATTCATGACCAGCCTTAGTAGTATTAGCATAGATTTAATGGTATAATTATCTAACTATAGTTATGCTGGTCAGTTCCCTGAGGTACTGAAGCTCTCAGCTCATCTTTTCGTGTGCGTGCGAGCTCAAATGATAATGCAAGCCAAGTAATCCTCTCCCCTGAACATGGGCATCTCATCTCTTCCCTGAAGCTACCCTTGCTAGCGGTGCCCAGTAGCACTTACCTGATCCAGCCATGCAGATCCATCCACCCCTGGCCTGCCCTTCCCAGGCTCCCCACACGTATGCTAACAGCTGGGATTCTCCTGAGGCTCCCTCAGACCCTCGCCTTCCTAACAGGCAAAATCCCCAGCCACTTACCCCCGTGCGTCCCTTACCCCCGTGCTCTGCGTTTGCAGCACTGCCAGCACCCAGGACTGCTCTCGAGCTGGTGACCTTGAAGCAGCAAGCTCTGTTATCTCCTCACCAGCCCGCCCGCCCGCCAGCTTCCTTTGCCTTCCCAGTGCATCCTCCCCCTCCACGGGCGCGCTTGGAGCTTGTTGTAGCATCTGCTGCCCTCTCATTTGGAGTCTCAGTGAACGCTGCTGCCCTCAGCTAACTGTCAGTATTTATCATGACATCCCATTAGCACAATCCGCACTAATGACTGTGAAAGACGCATCCATTTCCATTTTCTAAAGGGCTTCCACTGGCTGGAGTCCAGCTGCAGGGTGAGGCTGGGGAGGGTAGCAGGGGGACAGATCTTGGTGTTGACAGAGCAAAGCATACATATCATTACCAAGTGCTCTTCCCTCCAGCGGCTCAGCAGCTGTCAGGGGCGAGTGAGGGATTCCTCTCTTGGCAGCTCAGCGCTCAGTCGGGGCACTGCAAGGTGTGAGCTGGCCGGGGGAGAGGGGGGAATCACCTCCCTTTTGCCATCTGCGTGGACAGAACAGCTTTCCAGTTAAACAGACTGCAATTGTCCAAAGCTGCCATTTCTCTCTGAAGTGTGTGTTGAGAGTCAAATCTGCGGTCGCACGCCCGGCGTGGAAGAGCTGGCAGACAGGATGCAAAAAGTTAGTGGGCAGTGTGTATGTGGTGGGGAGAGGGGGCAGGACTGGGGAATCATGATGCATCCTCTCCCGACCGTACACAGCACTCAGTTCACCTGGTGTGCATGTCTCAGCTCCCGGGGTCTATGTCTATAAAGTCTCTGATTTGTCCTCCCCAAATGGCCCCAGTGAGGAAGTACTAACTTCTCCCATATATCCAGCACTCTTACTCACTCCTTTCCAACATCTTCATCCAAATCCTGTTTGTGTCCCTTTTGTCTGACTGAATTGGACTTTACTGCAAAGGAACTGAGTGACTTCACTATCAGTCTTGTGTAGAGAGAAGAAATGGGTCCATGGGAGATACTTGTAGCTCTTGCTATGTCATTCTAGATGGATGTAAGTCAGTTCTGTTGCAGTGAGACCAAAAAATAAGGGTTACAAGAAATCAGATTTGTATTCTGAGCCCAACCATGATTTCTTGCAGCAGTCCCTGGTGGGTGTTTTGGTTCAGGTGAAGGCGGAAGAGCATATGGCAGGCAGAAACTCAGGGCAATCAAACGTAGTAGTGCCATTCCCTTCTTAGGACTTGACACCATTTTCTCCTTGTCTCTCTCACATCCTGACTCCAAAACCTCCCACCCGTGGCTGGCACAGATCACTGTGTGCTACCCAGCACAGAGGCCTCCATACAAGTGAAATGAAGTAGAGAGAGCTTCCATCTCTGCCATCAGGAAACTTTTCCACAACTCAGTGCAGCTTTGGCCGTAAAATTTACCTGATACTGAGTTGGAAATATCCTCTTTTGCTCATACTTATTCCAGCTTGTCTTCTGCCTCCCTAGCAACCTTGCCCTTTAGCTATTGATGAATAGCTGTGTTTGCTTTTGGTCATCTATTATCCCACAAATATAGATTTAACTTTGGTAATACTTGCTGTAAATTTGACCTTCTAGACCTCTGACTGGTCTCATCATTTTTCTCTGATCTCCAGTTCCAGAAATGGCCAGAAGTGCTACAAGTAAACAGCTGATGTAAACTCTTGCCAGTCAGATTTCCCCCCATTTTTCTTAGCTGCCCAAAGCAACAAGGACCATTTTCAGCACATTTTTATATTAAAACCTTCTGTTTAGTTGGTGCTACTTCTCCCTAGGACCTATGCTGTTACCAGAAGCATTTCACATACCTTCTATTTGCTGAGTATGTGCTAGCAATATTTTAGCCTTGACTTTTTAAAATGAATCCCATCTGGACGTTTCTTGCTGAGGTTTCCAATCTCTCTTGCTCTGTTCCTTGTTTGCTTTGGTCTTCATTATTTCATCCCCAAGGATCCACAAAAAGTTTCTACAGTCCTCCTTTGATGTCTATCCTTGTCTCACTGCCTGTATACTCTCCTTTTGCATTTTAATTCATTGAGAAGTTCCTTGCTTATCCAAATGGGCCCTATGCTGAAATACCCAGTCTTCCTGCTGAACAAGATTGTTTGTTCCTAAGCTCTCAATAATTTTGTTTTAAGAATCAGTCAGCCTCCCTCGGTATCTTAGCCCCTCATGGCAGCTTCTTTCTCATATGATTCTGCCTAGAAAGTCTCTAAAAAAACCCAACATTTGCTCTGGGAAAATCCAGAGCATTAACTGCTGTTTATCTTCCCAAACATTCTCTAGATCTTAAACTCAATGATTGTATGGTTACTGTGGTCCAAATTACTTTCTGTGACATCATTCACCACTATTACCCTCTGTTTGTGAGCACGAAGAGCATTGCTTTATCCCTGCAGTGTTTTGAGGTTCCTAGGCCATACCTAGGTTTCCTGTTGCCCTCCCAGCAGATGTCTGGATGGTTGATATTCCCTGTGAGGATGAGAGCCTGCACTAAGGAGATTTCTGTTAGCTGTTTTTAAAAAGCCTCATTTACTTCCTTCTCTTGGTCAAGGGGTTTGTGGTGGAACCCCAATGCAACCTCCTCACGTTTCTTTCTTTGCCCCTGCCTGTCCTTCCTGAAGAACATCCATGACCTCCAGCTATGAGTAACGTCCTACCGTGTCTCTGTGATCCCACCTGATCCTTCCTTGCTCACTGCAGTCTGGAAGATGGAGAGGAAGCTGGATGCAGGTACACATAGTCCCTTCATGTGACTTCCCTTGGGGTAAGAAACCTCTTGCACCACGTTGGTTCCCAGCCATGTTCCCTTACCTTGTGGTCATCAGTACTGTGGCACACTGGTTCCTCCCCTGCTGCAGTCTGGAAAACGCTATTGCCTGGTGTTACTGAGCAGAAGGAAGTGTTTTCTGAGGCATGACACCAAAACAAAGCTAAAACAAACACAGAAAGATAGATACTGAGATTCAGAATGTGGATAAAAATAATAAATAGGCCTTAACAATTGTGGTAGGTTGAAACCTCGACAAACCACGACGACAATAGAACATTTTACAGCTATAACCTGTTTTTCACTGCTGCCCTCTGAGAAGATGGGTACTGTACATCATATGCTGTGACAGGGTGGTCTCACTAAAAGCAAAATGATGTGTGATCTGAGTGAGAGATTCATGGCACACTGGAGACTGTCTTGTCTTGCTTGTCTGGCTGAGCTTTGTGTGAAACTGATACGCTCTGATTATCTCTGATAATATGACCTGATGGCCAGAGGGAGCTGCACTACACAGCACTACAGCAGAAAGAGCTGTGCAAGGCTTGGTTAAACATTTCTGAGTAGGCTGAGAAACTCTGATGGAGTAGAGGACTACTTCTAGTCTTTCCTCCCCCCAAGAAAAGCCATTCAAATGTCTTTTGTTCAGCACTGGATGGAAAAATGAGTCAAGTGGATGAATCAGGCCCTAAGAAGAAATGTATGCAGGTGAATGGAGCTCAGGTGATTTTTGTCCTACATTTTGTGTGCCCAGTGGGAGGTTGCACATGATTCAGCAGGACCTTCTCCATTTGATGTATTGAATGGCAGACAGCCTAAAGCCTTCTGGACTTCAGTCCAAAGCTAAACCCCAAACACTTCCATCACAGTTTAGAGATAAGAGAGAGAAGCGTAAGGAAAAATCCCAGACAAAAAAAAGCAAGGCAGGCTGGCTGATAAAACTAATCAGGCTGGCAATGAGGAAGAGCTTTATTGTTGCTACCTGCAACTGAAGATAAACTACAGGCAAAATGGCAAGAGCTGTTTGGGCTGAGCAGGGAAGGAGGAGGTGAAGATTATGGGATGGAGCAGTCTGAGGAGAATCTTTGAAGTTGATTTACTATGTCTCTGGCCTGAATGAAATCCCAGGAATCTCTGAACTGCACTTCAGATGTGGAAAAAAAAAAGACCCTTCTTTTTTTATTTTTTTGTAGGTAGAAGCACACAGTTGTGGAGGGAACAGGGGATATATAGCCAAAGGGACAGCTAGCAGGAAGAGCTCAAGGCTTTAGCAAGTTTGTCAACACATTTGTACATAGGCAAAGGCAGCAGTGCAGGGCAATGCATGATGTCAAGAAGACATGCTTCTTCCCACAAACAGTCCTCCAAGCCTTGGGTGAAGGAAGGAAGCAGCACAGCTCTTGGTGTCTGCAGCGAACAGAATCGCTGCCTTTGCTGTCTCTTCATAGCGCTCGGTGCTTCCCTTCCTACTCGGAAGTACCAGCTACCCTCCGCTCCACTGAGGTGCTCTGCTGGATGTGCAAAACAGAAGCAGGTACATGGCCACCCTAGACCCTGCCAGCGTGGATGGCTGATGGCCCTGGAGTCAGGATGCAAATGGAAATCTGCTTTGCCACCTCTGCAAGATTACACTGATGTCTGGACTCTCGGGGCCACAGGTGGCCTTCCAGCATCTCATGGATTTATTTCTACAGCTCTGAGAGGAGGATATGGCAGCCTAAAGGACATGATCTCTTACAAAACTGACTGCAGCAATGTTCAACCTCAGTGAAATTAGTCCAAAACGAAATAGTCAAAGTGGGGATAACTATCAGCAGCTTTCTTCTTTACCTTCCCTGCTAAACATACACTGACTGGTTCAGAGAGTCAATACTTAAAGTATCTTAAGGACACCGGGAAAATCAAAACCAAGTAGTTTCTAAAGCTGGAGTTGTAGGGGAAGTGCTGAATTACTAGCTTCAAAAAGCAAGACAATTTTAGGGGTAGAAGATTATTATCAGATGTCTATTTTTGAATTTTTGCTTATTACCATGTTCCCTGACCAATTTGCTGGAAAGAAAAAAAAAGAAGCCAAAAATAAGGGAAGTAAATTAGATGGAAGAATGTCAATGTACCTTTGATGCAATAAAGGAAGCCCTGAGACCAGAGCCAACGTTGATAAGCTCTGACTTTAGGAGACCATTTATAGCACGGATGTATATGACCAAAATAGGATTGGTCGCAGTAGCCAAAAGAAGGACATGAGGAGCTGTGTATTTTATATAAGGAAGAAAATTTGCCCTTGGGAGCCACGGTACAGTACTGTAGAGAGGCTGCCTGGCACTAACAGTTCTGCAGAGCTTTCAGATCTGTGCTTGTTGCAGCGAGAGGCCAGCATCCTCGGGCTTGCTTAAATACACAGAGAGACAAGGATACACACAGAGCAAGGTGCCACTCGGCTTCACAGTCCTGGGGTGAAAAAAGCCATAGAAAAAATGGTTAATCCTGGGGAGGGTGTAATTCACGCATATGGGGAGGAACTGTGTGTGTACACTGCGCAGAGCAAGGGAGGCGGGACTGTCTTTCCGTAGTGGCAGTGGGCTTTTGCTTTCCCAAAAGTGTAATGGTTCTGCTGAGGAGCTGATGGGTTAACCGTGCTGGCAGGCAGCCTGATAAAAGAAATCTAATTGCTCGCGGGCTCCTGTGTAGCCAGCAGTGAGCGAGAGCGAGGAGGAAGTGCTAGCTCTGGGGTGGGAAAACGTTTGTATTGCTTTTATGAGGAAATTAAAAAAACTGGAAAGCTATTCTGATTTATTATTGAGATAAAGCTGATCACCCTTCCTCAGGAAAAAAAATAATCCTCTGATTGCATGAAGCCAGATCTAACACCAGAATCTGCCAAACACTACACACAAACACACACTTAATTGCTCAACAACAACAATGATTTTTTGCTTACAGTAGTAAGTTTAGACCCCCCTATCTTGCCCCGGGCTCTGTTCTTCCATCAGCCCTAACTCACATCGGAAAACAAGTTCAGCAAAGGGAGTGGTTTGCCTGGTGGTCAGGCAGTGAGTCAGCCTCGGAGTTTAACCAGAGAACGTGTGACTTTCCAGATGCCTGCCCAGACTTCTGGCTGTACTTCCTCCCCAAACCTGCCCCCAGGCCCTGGGTGGGATTTCTCTGCTCGGTGAGGCAATGCTGTGCATTAGCAGAGAGGAGCTGCAGAGGGTCAGTCATTTTGCTGACAGGACACTGCTTCACCTGAAGGATGCCAGAACTTCCCTTTTCCTGCATTGATTTTCTCCTAAATGACTCGGGGAAGAAACGGCCATGGAGGAAATGTTGACTACCAGGCTGGCAGCCTTGATGCAAATGTCCGAAGCGGCCAGGTGTGGGTGACATTAATCCTTTCAGTGAACGATTGTGGCAATAAATCTGTGTAAGGGCCGTGAGGTCTGATGCATGAAGACAGTTTAAAACAACTAGAGATGTGTACTGTAGCTTGTCTGAACGATTCACACCTGCCAAGTGACACCCACACATTTTATTGTGCCTGTCAGTCTGCCCAAGCCCAGAAGGGAGGAAAAAAGCTGGTTTTGTTTTCTCCTCCCTACTCCTGTTACTGCCCTTCTGGGCGTTTGTGAGGCAGGTAACCTCCCTTCTCCCACTGACCCATTTGCTGAGGTGTCCCTCGTGCTGAGATACTGCATCCCGAAAAAAGGAAGCCAGTCAGGTACAGCTCTTTGAAAAGGGCCTCTGTGAAGGGTAGCAGACATGCAGTGAGGAGCCATTGTGCCAGGGCTTCCCTGGGGCAGAGTAGATGGAAATATTATCTTCAAGAAGAGGTACACAGAGATCACAGCTTTTTATAGCTCTGACCTCTTCAGACCAAAACTCCAGCCCAGAGAAATCATTTTTTTCCAAGCCTCATGATTTGTGTCTGACTACAGGTCCTGCAGCATTGATGCCTGTCTGAACACAAGGCATGCCTGTGGCATGAAGGACTGATCTTCCTCAGTCTCGCCTTCCTCCTGGGGCAGAAAAGGCAGTGAAGGCTTAAAAGAGGCATATTCTTCCTCTGCCCTTCTTTTCTTACTTCCTTGCATCCCATCATCTTCTCTCAGGGAGAAGGTGAGAGACAAATAGAGAATGCATCTACCTTTCCTCCTGCCCCCCCCTCCAAGCAAAGAAAAATGCAATGAGAGCAATTTGTGCCCTGAGTTACCTTTACCGAGCCCTTTTATGCTTGGGAAGGGAAATAGGCTATTGCTAATGCCACCTTGAGATACAGAGTTTCAGAAAGGAGAGAGAAGAGCTCAGCCAGGAGCTGCAGGAGCAGATTTGGAAGAATGAGGTTGCTCTGGAGATGGGGGTCTCCAAGACATCTGCAGAAAAGACAAGGGTGCATTCACATGTTTTGGGGGTAAGATGAAGGAAGGTACAAGCATTAATTGAATGAAGCATAGAGAGGAAAGCTGGGAAATCTTCATCTTCAACAGGGTCCAAATCACTTTGGCTTTATGCATCTTGAGACAATGAGTGTAAGTTCTTTTTTAATTCTCTCTGCACATATATATGGATGCAGACAGTGGCACAATGTCCCTCTGCATATACACATGTGTGTGTGAGAAACAGGGAGTAAAAAAATGCACAGTCATCTTCTTTGCATGGTCTAAGGTCTGTGGGAAGGGATCTGACTCACCATTCGGGGTTAGGCACTCCACCAGAGAGAGAAGTAACTCAAGACAAAAGTTGGAAGATGACACAGTTTGTAGGGAATCTTAATGTAAGCTGTATAGGGGTTTCATAAATACTGTTCCTCTGGTTCTCCGACTGACAGCAGGTTGTGCTCTGTCTAAAGCCAGGGCAGCTCACAGAGGTCTGGCAGGAAGAAAAGAGGGGGTGGTCCATCAGCCTGGCTTAGCACTATATCATTTAAACAGAACTCTGCCTTCAATTCTTCCTGGGAGATTTCATGCATCTGATTTAACATCCTAAATAAGATATCAAATATTAATACAAAATATTACCTCTACCTCAGGGACTCAAAAGCTGTTCTTGCCATAAACTCAAGGCTTTCATTAAATAGGCTGGGGCTGCAGCTGTATTGTTCTTATAGAAACAGATCACTTTTCCTGTGTCAGGGCACTGCTGTGGTAGAGCTATGAGAGAGGGAATATGAGAGAACACAGTATGGAGTAAAAGAGATGATGGAAGAAGAGATACAGGGAACAGAAACCAGAAAGTAGCAGCTGGAGAAAGAAGGATCAAAGAAACGAATGAAGGTGTATTGATGATGGGAAGGCGAAAAGAGGCAAAAGAATGGAAAAAGGTATGTGACAATTATGTGGCAAAGGAAAGAGAAAGACAAAAGCTTGCTTCTGATTCATAAGGCTAAGGCATGTCCTGAGGGGGACCAAGGAAGTACTCTGGAAATTCTGGGGAACTGCATATGATTAATAATTAGCTGCAAGATGGATTTGAAAATTTTTTCCTTTTGACTTTTTCCATTCTTTTCCCTTTGCTCATGCTTCAAGGAGAAGTTCACCAGATCGACCTTCAGGAGCCAGCCCCTGGGCTGACAGCAGAGAAACAATACCCAGGCATTCATACCTCAAACAGGAGGTGAGGTGCAGTGGTGGCCTCTGGCAAGTAGGCGATAGCACATGGTTTATCAGTGGTGGAGGTACCTCATAAATCTAGGCAATTCCTACCCTCCTATGGTCTGGGCTATGCAGCCAGTCTGACTTGATGACCAAAACAGCCCCCACCTGCTTTGGAAGTATTATCAGTGCTGTTTTGTCCTGGAATTAAAGCTCTTTCCTGGCTCTGCGGCTGCCTTCAGTGGGTCCTGCTTTGTACAAATTCTTTCCCTGCTACACTACAGCACAACCCAATACTAGCAAGTAATGCCAGAGGCTTTTAGCTAAAGACAGACTTCCAAATGAGAGAAATGAGTTCAACACTCTCCACAATGCTATGCCACAGGTGATCTTGTGCTTATGTTCTGCTGATTTTTAGGGATTGCTACCCAAACCTCTAAAGGCAACAATACAGAAGACAGATGAAGGAGCAGTACAGTGTTAGGTTTGATTCTTCAAAGTCCCCATCTGCTTCCACAGTAGATGGTCAGTAGAGGGAATAACATATTCGCAGGTGGCAGAAAAAGACCCTCTTTTTATTTTTTTTTGAGATGAGATTTTTACAGTGTGGCTCATTTGACCAATTGAACGCAAATGCAATTCCTGGGTCTGCCACATTTCAGGCTAAAAGGAATCACAGTTTGATCAAGCAGTCTGACCTTCTGTGCACTGCGCGTCTTTCCTATTCTTATTCCATTGCCACTGTAATGGCAGGAAGAACTTGTGTTTCATGAAAGCATCTTTCTTTTAGATGAGCATTTAGTCTTGATTCAAGGAGAGCAGGGGATGTGACGTCCACATCTTATGTCAGTGCTGTTTCCTGGCTTACCATCCTCTCTGTTGAAATTCATGCTTTGCCTCCAGCCCAAATTTGTCCAGCTTCCAGTCAGTGACTCCTGCACTATTTCTTTTCTGCTAAGTTAAAGAGACCCCTTTATTAGCTGGCATTTTCTCCCCATGAAGGAACTCGTAAGTTGCAATCAAATCTCTTCTCTGTCCTGATTTTTATAAACTAAACAAACTCAACCCTGAGATTCTCGTAGAAAGGCACTTTCTCCAGCTCTCTAAAGATTTTAGTTGCTATTTGTTTTTCTCTTTGATTTTTCAGCATCGTTTAAAGGATGGACATCAGAGCTGAACATAAGGATTCTCGACTTAGTCTGATTAATGAGGGGACACCTCATTGCAATATATAGCTTCCTTGTGAGGGGAAGTGGGGGGACAGGCACTGATCTCTTCTCTCTGGCAACCAGGACCTGAGGCAATGGCCTGAAGTGTCAGGGGAGGTTTAATTTGGATACTAGAAAAAGGTTCTTCCCCCAGAGGGTGGTTGAGCACTGGAACAGGCTCCCCAGGGAAGTAGTCACAGCACCAAGCCTGACAGAGTTCAACAAGTCTTTGGACAATGCTCTCAGGCTCATGGTGTGACTCTTGGGGATGCTGCTGTGCAGGGCCAGGAGTTGGACTCAGTGATCCTTGTGGGTCCCCTCCAACTCAGCATATCCTGTGATTCCCTAATACTCTCACACAAATATAAAATAACCTCTCTAGAACAGAGAAGTAAGAAACACTTTTTTCTTCTGTCTTATTATCTCTCTTTGTCAAACAGTGGTACAAGATGATCACTGCTTGTCTGGCTTTGCCACTAGAGCCTCTTCAGAGTCGATGTGTCACAAGGCACTTGTGGCAGGAATAGCTTGTGCTCTTTCTTCTTAGTTTTTCATTGAACCATGTCAAAATGCACTTTGTCTGTAAGCATCCACTTGCTATTGAATGCAATTCAGGGTCCATGACTGCTTTTTTCCTTATATTTACTACTCTGCCAAACTTTATTTCTCTATAAACTTTACTGGCTGTGATTTTTTATTTACTTCCAGATCATTAGGCATCAGGCCCATTTCTGATTGTGGAGCTGTGTGAGACACCATCCCCATTTGAAGAGTTGTTCTTCCCAACAACTCTTTTTAAAGGCCTTACAGCTGTTTATCCTTAACCCATTTATGATGTGCTTTATGGACGTTGTAAAATCATCACAGGTCTGGTTTTTAATCAGAATATCATGCACTGCTAAGTGAAGAGAAATCTGTGTGGTTATCTTCTTCAGCTAAGCTTGCGAGTCCAAGAAAATCACAACAGGTTTGACATGTTGATTGGCATTAATTATATTTCTGCTCATTACTTTGTCAGCAGCAGACATCTGGCCATCTGACCTACCATTACTTGGAACAAGCTGCTTGCATTTTTTTGCTACATTAACACAGCATTAGAGTTCTCTCGGTCTTCTGAGATTTTGCCTCCACGCCAAGATTTGTTTACTGTAGATTACTGACTCTAATCAATAGGTGACACAGTGAACTCCTTTGGACTTCTGGGTAAAAGTCATTCAGATCTGGAAACACTGAAATATCTAACCTTAGCGGGTGAAGTTTAATAGCTTAAGACACTAATGGACTGGAAAGTACTTCTTCATCCTCTTACAATGTCGCTGTGTTTTTTTTAATACAGACCAGAAGAAGTACTTAAGTCAGTCTCCTTTTTTCCAATGTGTAATAAAATACTATCTCCATTAGTCATGAACCTTGACAGAATTTATTTCCTTCCTTAGACACTTAAACTTCTTATTGTCCTTAACTTTACCATGTACTTGTTTTCAACTTATGTTTAGTTTCCTTTATCAATTTTTTATATTCATGACTTCTAATTTATATTGACTGTCATCTCTTTTCTGATACAGTATAACTCATTTAATCGTACATGTCTTCCCAGTTTCTGATTGCTGCTTTGACTTTGCAGCTGAATAACGATGATGAGCTCTCAAAGCAAAGCATCCCTTTTGTTGATTGAAAAGATGTACTTTTTTCCTAGCAAACTTTTCTGTAAGACCTGCCAATTTTCATTCATCTTTCATGCCTAATTTTTCCCCATCAATTTCACTTGTATTTTTCTTCTGCTGCTGAGAAATTAGCTCTTTGCAACTGCCCTCTGTTTGCCCACATTTAATGTAATCATCTCACAGTCATTATCATCTGTAATTTCAGCTCCCTTTAAACTCTGTCAGCCCTCAGCCCCAGCATATATCCTTATAATCAAAGCTCATTAAAACAGTGCTTTCATTTTTTTTCCCTTCTGCATTAGGTATGAAGAAGAGACAGGTGCTTAAAGAATAACTCACCTTATTTTCTGCTTTGATTTAGCACTCTGGATCATCCTTGTACCTGCATGCCTCCTGAGTTTTATTAGGTAACACATTAATCCATATGCATTCAACATCCTTTGGTTCTGGATTATCAATAACTCTAAATCAAGTAATGACATCTTTAATGCAGACTGCCACCTCCACTTCTTTTTTCTGCTCACTTATTCCTAAACCGATTAAGCCCATGGATTTTAACATTCCAGTCGTGTGAATTGTCCCACCAGGTTTCAGCAATGCCAATTATATCAATGAGAATTTCTAATTCTTTTGCTTGTTACAGAGTCTCTTTGCGCTGCAGCATGAGCAGCTGAAACATTTCTTTCCCTATGTGCTGCCATCTCAGTGCAGTTTGTCTGTGATGAGCTGAGTTCAATGTCAGTTTTTCACTCCTGCACTCGTGGCTTGTCTCACAGGGTGTGGGGTGTGTGATCTGGTGTCAGGATTGTATCAGCATCCCTGTTTTGTAACAGCGCTAGAGGCTAGCTTTTGAGATGGCTTGCTCTTTCGCCTGCAAGACCCATAAAAATTACTGTGTTGGAGCTTGGCACCTGTCAAGTCTGTCTGTCTTCAGTAAGCTCATGATAAGATATTTAATGCCAAGACATACTAAATAAAGGAAGGCAAAGATGTTTTTGTTTCTCGTATCTACAGCTGCAGAGTTTTGTGGGAGTTAGTGGAAAAGGCACCTCTTGTGCTTTGCTCCAAAGATGATGAGACAGAGTCCAGGACACAGCTGGATCTGTGCAACTGCTCTGGAGGGAGGGAGTCCCTGAGATAGTAGCCATAAGGCAAGACAGAATATTTCTCTCAATGCTTTTCAGCTATGTCTTTCTTGTCTGAGTTGCTTTCCCTCTAGCTAATTATCACAGGGTTCGTTGAAATGGGGCCAGTGGTGCAGGCCATGTCACATGCTCAGTTGTTTGGCAATAGACTGGGGAAATCAGTGGCATCTCTCCATCTTCCCAAGGGTTTTCAGAGGGCAGTGTTTTAAGTTGTGCAGGCAGGAGGATCCAAGGCAGATGAGCAACTGTCCGTGGTAACAGGATGCCTCATCTGCAGCCTCCCTGGGGTCTGGGTTACAGGGACTGTTCGCTGAGCAGGGGACATGGGGTTAGATGGGAGAAAAATCTTTGCAGCCGAGGACATCAAACATCAATGATAAATGTGAGACCGGAGATCTGGAAATACTGATAGTCATACACATATAGATAGCGTGATAATATAGATTAAAATTTCATTATAATCCCTTGAAAAAATTCTTGGTTTTTAATAAATGGCCAATACCACAGGTGGTTTCCCAGCCCATAGCAGGCTTATTGGGGTCTCTGGGAGCAGGCCAAAGGGAGAGAGCCGGCACTGGTTCTTCCTAGAGCAAGACAAGCATCTGCTCAGCCAGCATCCTCACCTCCTCTGTAAGGGAAAGACTCTTCAGTTACCCTCCTACAATGGCTAATAGGGAACAAACCCAAACGAGGAAAAACAACTCTCCCTAGTGAAACACATACCTTTATCAGAAATTTGCTTGTGGTCCATGCTTGTCATTAAACTCTCAGCCACAATGTTTTATCACTAAGTGCAACACCAGACGGAGGTGTTATTTGCTCATATGCTTCAGCTCGCTCTTGTTCAGCATAAACAAACAAACAGTAAACACCCAGGAGGGCAATGAGGGAATATCTGGGAAATGCAGTATGTAAAATGGCAATTACTCTAAAATCTGCTTCCGGTGCATGTTCACAACACAGCTTCTGTGAAAAAACATGTGGGATATTGTCCAGCTTGCTGCAAGCCATAGTTTCCATTGCCATTGGACATGGGTCAGGGTGGGTACCTTATTCCTTTGCCTCAGACTGCAAACACTGCCTGCCTCTGATCCATCTCTTCCCCAGTCACATTCAATACATTGTGAGTGTCAAGTCACCAGTGCCAGCACTTGTGTCACTCTGGGCTAAGAAAAAGCCCAGGTGCCTGCTGCAATGCAAATCATTCAGGAGATGCTTGGTCACCTCTCTGCTGAGTCAAGCGTTTAAAAGAGAATACATCACAGGAAGGGGAAAATCAGCTGTTTCCTCAGCCTTTCATCTGTGTCTGAATGATAAAATGGAAGAGGAGCTCAGCTCCATCTGAACAGTGTTAATTGTGGCTGGATTGTCAGTGGTGCTACAGGCGAGAAGGTTTAGCAGTAGTGTGGGTGAAGAGAAGCATATTTGTCACAACAAATTAGGGCTCCTTAGTGCTGTTAGGGGGTTCCGGATTGAAACCCTGGATATGTTGTCAGGTGGCTGTTACCTCTCCTGGCACCCTGACATCCCAGTGGAGACTACAGACAAAAAAAATACCACAGCACTGCATTGCAACATGCCTTGGTGGTGCTTAAAGAGCGCTCTTGGAGCGAGCCAGCCAGCTTAAGACATGGGCACCACAATTCCTACTGCCTAAGCTCTGAGCAAAGCATGATTTACACCCCAAGCCTTCCTGTGAAAATGTGCTCCATGCTTTCAGGTCAGAAGCGTCAGGATTTATTCTACCAGACTCTGAGATAATATGACAAATTTGCATCTTCAACTAGATCTCACAAATTCCACCAATTCCCTCTACTTTGTTCCATCACTAGCGGCTCTCTTTCTTTCAGCAGGACAGCTGAGGGAATAACATATTCATGGTAAATAAAAGAAATAGCAGATAACACTTGTGTGTGTGTCTTGGGGTGACTTTATAATGTGTATCCCCATGTCGCCTGCTCTATGCCCAGATATGAATCCTGTGCCTTTCTGTGCCTTTTAAACTGGGTGCAAGAGAAAGAAAAAAAGCCAGGCGAACTTTTCAAAGCAGTTCTGTGCTCCAAGGCCACTACTCCTCTGCGTTCTGCTGCTGCGGGGAGAAGAGTGGAGGAAGCACCCTTCCTGCTTTTCAGCCAGCTCTCGGCTCTGTCTTCTCCAGAGAGAGACGGAGAGTTGAACTTGCTTTTCCTTGGGACTTTGGTTTCTTCTTATTCTCTTCTGGAACTGTTCAGAACCCCAGAACATCAGAACCTCACCGAGAGACCTTACACCGGCCCAGACGGGGGCCCCCCACGCCGAAATCCAGCTCTGGGGAGGAGAGAGACCACACCCAGAAAGGACTCTAAAATCTTCCCAGGTTTCTCTCCACAGCGAGAGGTTTTATTATTTAGCATTATTCTCTTCCCATTGTGCCTTGTGTCTGTTAAACAAATAGGTTTTTTTCCCTTTCACTTTCCTCCGAGGGATATTTCATACCAGAACCTTAAATGGGGGACTGGTGGCTGTAACCTGCCTTGTAAGAGAGGATGTTCAAATTCAGACGTTCCTCTGAATTTTGCCTCAAACTGGGACAGTGTATCAACTGCCCTATGGGCCATATATTCAGCCTGCAGCGGGAAGAACCAGGAGTATGACCAGAAGTTTAGCTTGCGATGGACAAAAATCCTGCAAGCTTTCATAATGCACCCACTACTATCCTGCTGCTAGAGTGTGCAGTGATTTAGGAACATATGAATGCAAGAGTTCTCCAAGGTGATAACAGTCCAGTCCCTGCTAACAAAAGCAACTGTACCACAATGCTTCTTACAAAGCAAGTCCCCAGTAGCCCCATGTGGCTTGACCCCTCCCACCCTTGGACCCCACAAAAGACCAAGAGCTATGAAAGACTTTGAAGCATATAAACAAAGAGAAGCAATACTTGCCATAGTGGCAGAGAAAGTTCAGCTGCTGAACATTGATACATTCAAGGGAATCATCTCACTGAGCCCTAAATGTTAAAGAACCCAAATTAGCTCTCCCTAACAATCAGGTTATTGAAAACTTGTGCTTCATTCCAATGCCAGTCCAAACCGAACGGACAGAGGAAAAGGAAGAAGAGTACAGCCTTCCTGTATGTGTTGGTAGAAATATTTATTGAAACTTACGTTTGTAAATGTAGAATTTTCATTCTGTGGTGGCTTGTGCTGACCAAGAGGGGTTACAGCTGTTCCATGGGGTTGAGAGGCTGAATGCTGAATGGGTACTTTGTGCCTTTAAGCCTGTCTATAAAGCTCACAGTTTTAGAAGATGCTGTATTAAACACTAGTTATTATAATAATATACACATGCAAAAATGATCCAGGCCCAGAATTTTCACAGTGTTTGCCTTAATGGGAAGAGTCCCAAGAAATGCTAACCCTGCTTTTGGTCTTCCATTTGCTGTTACACATTGCTCTAACTTACTCTTCTTATGTGTATCCTCTTTAAAGTAAGGGATCAGATCCTTTTCAATCTTTCTTTAACAGAAGCCTCCCAAGCAGATAATCATTCATGTCACCCATCTCTGAGCTACTTCCATTTCTACTGCTACCACTTGATGGCTGGTGACTAGGAATGAACACAATATTCCACGTGAAAGCACACCATTGATTTATTGAATGGCTTTATATTTTCAGTGATCTCTTTCATGCACACTTTCTTGCTACTGATGCTAGAGGAGTAAACGGATAAAAATGTCTCTCAAATGCACTAAAATGGACAATCTCAAGTATAATCTCTTCCTCCCCCTGGAAAAGTAACACATCTGACACCCTCTGTGCTGCAGAAAGTGCATATCCATCTTGGCTTTTCAGAGAGGTGAACTTTTGACTTCCAGTGTGACTTACAAGAAAGTTGGTATTTATTGTGTTACTGCCCATTTGCAAAGTACCTGAGAACTGGGATTCAGTTAGCTGAAAATGTGAATAGCTTTTGTTGGGCTGAGATATGTTAAAGAAGGGAATGCTAAGGGACTTTACTTTGCCAGTAACCATTTCTGTAAGTGGATTTTAGCAGTAGGCATCTGTAGCTGTTTTAACAAAGTATTATTTTTGTATATAAAATATATGGGTCATCCATAACAGTTATAAATATGATAGCATAAAAATATATAGCTAAACTGAATTCCTGAAATCCAGAATATGTACAGATGCTCTCAGACTAGGTAATAAAAATCTCTTTTTCTTTAGGGCCTTTGTTCTGAAATTTCCCCAATGAATATACCATTCCCTGGATTGCAACACGTTAGCAAAGTTTGTCATGCCTAAAAAAATAATTTTAAGAGGAGACCCTCTTTCACACCATATCCGTGGAAAATAAAAATCAAGAACTTTTAGGAAGTCAGTAGTCACTGATTCCTTCTGGCCACCTCTGGCATGCTCTTCTCAGCCATCTCCTAGATCCCTAATAGGTGCAGTTGGACTTTAAGGGTAGAAGGAGCATTTTCCTTGTGTCCCTAAAGCAGCAGTGTGGACACACTCACAGGCAGCTGTGGACCGAACGCTGGCAGCCTTCCTGCTGACTCGGAGGTGTTTCTGCTCCTGTAAGGACTTAAGGATGAAGATTGTAGACATACTGGCACTTCGACTCTATCTATCTTGGCATATGCCAGTGTAGATAAAAGAGTGTATGGGTATGTGCTGAGGCTGTCTGCTAGGGCCAATTGACAAGAAATAAATGAAAAGCATAACAGTTGCCATTATCATTGAGTGTCTTCTAGACACCCTCACTGACCAGGAGCCGTGTCTCACAGAATGTGTAATGAAACAGGCAGTAAGATGTCTTTGCATCCACCTTTCTGTCTATTGTCCTCTCCAGAGTCCAGTACTGAAGTTGCTCAGTGCACGGCCACACTGCATGGTCCACTAAATGGTTCAGGAGTTGGTCCTAATAAAAACAGGCAGCTGTGTGAGTAATGACAAGTAATTTATTTTTGGCATTGAAAGTCAGCTGAAGTTATCATTTTTGGTGTAGAACTAATCCGGTCCTGGAGAGCAACCTCAGTTTCCATTATAGCCATGACTACAGAAATGAACACAAGAAATTTGCAGAACTTTATTATTTACTCATGACACCACTTTTGTTAGCAGGTCTCCTATACATAATGATCTTTCCTGCGTGCTTATAACAGGCACTGAGCCATTAGTATGGGCTTACAAGTACCAAGTATGAATCTTTTAACTCTGAGTGTGTCTCGGGGATTAAGAACAGTTGTGCCTCTGAACTTTAGCCAACATGTGCTTGACGTCAGCCTACCTATCAGCAGGCAGCACAGGTGCTTAACAGACAGGGATGAAAAATATAATGTCTAAGGAAGTTAGGGCTCCATGCAAATACCTTTGGATTAAGAGTTTGCTAGACATGACGCATTTTAAAGTGACATGGAGAGCTTCTCAGTCTGTTATTTGATCTTGCTCATGTTTATCACCAAAGAATCTGAGTATTTAACCATGAATGCACACAAATCCTAGAGTGAGGCAGCAGGGAAGTGGTGGTCAGCCAGCAGGTGTAGAGACAGCTCCTCTCTAAACAGCTTTTTTAGCATCACACTCTACTACTGTGACCAGAGATACTGCTATGGGGGGAATATGAGGAGATAAACAGATGCATAAAATAGATTAAATGGTTCAGGATGATAAGGTTCAGGTCACTAACCACTAGTTTGATGGGTCAAGTGCAATCCCCATCCTTGTATGTTTCCAAGATCAGAAGAGACAAAGCCCTGAGCAACTCAGTCTGATCTCATAGCTGGCCCTGCTTAGAGCAGGGGATTGGACCAGATGATATCCTGAAGTCCTCCCTTTCAATCTGAATTTAATTATGTGATCCTGTTGCCAGGGTCCCAAATCAGTGCTCTGATGCCAGAGCTTCTTCAGTCTGTTGTGCTCTCTTAGCTGACTCCAGTCTTGCTATTAGTTTCACTGCTTGCAATGAACACTTTGAAAATATTCTGCATTGAATGAAGCCAAAGGTCTAGAAAAAGCATATCAACAGGGAATCTGTGGCTGTGAAATTCACAGCCAGAGCCCTGACTAAAATTGATGAACAGTAACTATAAACTCCCATCAACTTTCCCCAAACATATTTACATTTTATTAGGAATAGCAAAATGTGGTGCCTGTTTTCCACTCATGACATCTCCTGACAAATATATAGCTTTCAATTTTTTTTCAAAGTTTCCCCCACCCCCAACTTTGTTTCATTTAGATACAATCACTGAATCATAATTTCTGTTTCATTTCATCTGGAGCATCTTTCATCAGTCATATTAAGCAATTTCATCCAATTTAATTTCTAATACAAAAATGTTTGTTTGTTTTAATACCCCTTCCTCAGCCTAAACAAACAAAAAAAATGGAGAAGAATCAAGTGCTTCTTTTATTCTGAAGAATTAAAATCTCTAAGGGAACATGCATTTCTCATGAGCATTTGTTCCTTTGAAAACTGAGTTTTTGTTCAGAAAAAAGAAAAAAAAGAAAAGCAAGCCTTTGATGAACATATTAGCAGTTCATTCTAACCAGGATAATAAATGAAATGCTCTCAAAGCAGAAAGAACCAAATAGCCTCTTAAAACAGGTAACTGCCTGTGATAGCTTTTTATGGCCTGATGAACTTGGCACAGCATGCTCCTACCTTGCTTCCTCAAGACACTTTCCCACCTCCAGCTTAAGGCTACTGTGCTATAGAAATCACTACACCATGGCAGGAATCTCTCTGTGAATCTCTGCAATGCATATAGGGGCTATATATAGTCTGAAATCAGGTTAATTGTCTATAATAGTGCCCTTCACTCTCTTTGTCAAGTATATTTATCATTGCTGAAAGATGTCACCCTGACAACTGCTGAGACTGAAATCCCCCATCTTCCACAGGAGAGTGGAATGTACTCCAGATGTATGACAGACTCCAGCAACTTTTCATCCCTTCTGAGCAGTTCGGGTATAAGGGGGACAACTGTGGTGACAGCTTTAACCTCAACCGTTCCTCGAGAGCAGCAGGACAGGATTGTCCACAAGAGGCAGCCATTGGTAGCCAATGGTAGCCACTTATGGCTACTTTTGAGTGGAAGAGATTTGAGGCAGTCATATTATTTCAAAGTCAGAAGCTTCACACATTTTTATGTGTATGCATTTTGATGTATTATGCATCTTTGCCACTCTGTGAACTCCTGGTGCAACGCTGTGAATAAACGACAACTCCTCGGAGTATGATGCTCATGGCATAAAGCAACCAGGAGAAATCATTGTCACAGAGATGAGCACAGCCCAGGTGGTGCCCTCATTGACCAGGCACAGTCCCACAGCACCAGGCAGGGTGCTGATTGAGGCAGAGTCCACTGACAGCCCCAAGCAAGGCAAGGTGATGAGTAAAGTCCAGGTTCCCACCAGGGAACAAGACAAGACCTTCTACGAGATGGACCCAGTATATCTCCAGAAAAAGATTTAATTAAGCCAGGACAGCCAGGAGAGCACTGAGCACAGGTACATGGGCAACACAACCCAGGAGATCTACTGAAGCTCAGGTCTGGGCTAATGGGCAGAGGTAAGCCAGCCAGGGCAGTTCAGGTCTGTTAGTGCCCTCAAGGCATGGCAGATAAAAAGTTGTAAATAAAGGGGAGCACCATTAAACAGAAAATGTGAACACTGAACCACAGGGAGCTGGTTCATAGCATCTCGTGAACAACTGCCTTAGGGCTAAGAGTGAACTGATTATTCTAAGTTTTTTGTGGTTTTTTGTTTTGAAGGTTTTTGTGGGTTTTTTTTTTGGTAAAGGGTAGAAAGTATTTTCTTTTTGCATTGGGATACAGGCAGTAATACACAGGCACAAAGGATACACATCACTCAGCAGAACAGCTGTGGATTCAACACAGTAAGGGATATCAGGGAAAAATCAAGGGTGGGGGAAAGGAATAGTTTAGCCTGTGCAAAACAACAGAATTTGCTCAACAACCCAGTAGGTGAAAACAACCACCATTGCTAATTGCCGTGTGTCAAGGTCTAAGTGGATCACAGTCAGAAAGGCATTTCTTTCCAAAATACGCATGAAAACATGAGGCGTGCCATCAGCTATTTTACTACATCTTAGAACACATCTGTCTGATCATTTTTTAGGAGAATGTACTATGGTAGATGATGAACAGAGCTGCTCTAGCATGAAAACTTCTGCTATTCCTCTGGTTCCTTTGGATATACCAAGCTGCATGCCCCCAGGAGATGGGCTGTGGGAGCCTGAAGCGTAAGGTGTGAAGATGAGGCAGCAACGGGGATTATAATAATCAGAGGTATCTTTATTTCTGTCTGGAAACGTGGTTAGGACTTGTTAACATCTTTGGACCAGTCCCTAAAAAATGTGGCATACCACTGTCTCTGAGCTCTCCCTGCACACACTTCATGTGTTATTTGCACATGAGGCGGAGACTTAGACAGCAGATGCTGCAGAAAAGGGAATCAGTGAATATTTATTCAGATTCTGCACAGCTGCTCATCTCCACTCCTCCCCCACTGTCTTTTGTTTCTTATTCATGAGGACGGGTCTGAGTGGGGTTCTGTCTGACATGTACGTTTGGGACACAGCTGTGGTGGGGGGGTTTCTGCATTAGGAAGGAGAAATCTTGTAATTAAAAGCATTCTGACATGTAGTTCAAGAGCTGTAAAGCACAGCACATCAGCAAGGGAGCCACTTGCACGGTCTGAATGGGAGAAGGGAGCAAATTGCAGACACCCCCCACAGAATGAAGTTTATTTGCATGAACCACTCATGAAATAATTACCAAGAGCAACAAAAAGCAAAGTCTGTTTGCTAATGATTCATGAGCTGGATAAAGGCTTGAATTAGCTGGATAATTTATTTGTAAAAATAATCTAGCCAGCTGTAATTAGAAGGCTGGATAGAGTGATCTAGAAAGAGAAGGAAATCATTCCCAACAGCACATGATCTTCCAGAGGGTATTGCTGTTTTTGAACAGAAGCATTCCTAAGAGCCTGGGAGCTTGCCTGGGTGCAGGATGGATCTGGTGGAGGCCTAAGAACCAGGACTCTCTCTCTCTTTTTTTTTTTTTTTTTTTTAGTGTAGGGATCCTTTCCTTTCTTGGCTTTGGCCTATTTGAGCAGTTGGTACTATTCCCAGTGGCTTTTGGGTGTAGATCAAAGCATTGCTGAAATCACTTTCAAGTCAAGCAGAGAGCATTTGGAATTAGATCAGCAACTAGCTTCATTTAAAAAGAGTTAGAGATTTTCTGTCGAGAAAAAAAAGGGTTTTTTTAAAACACAGTAGGGCATTAACTTTCCTACAAGTTCCTCCATATAGTCCAGGTCTTCTCCCCAATCCCAGCTCTTACAGAGGCTGAGATAGGGATGCCCCTTGTGTGAAGCACCATCCTCTGGGGACAGCACCTCTAACCCATGATGAATATCCACAGGCCTGTGTGTGATCGACCCCAGCACTGCTCGTTTCCCAGCACTGCTTGCCAAAGCCTTGAGCTCAAATGGTTCCTTGTCTGTCAGCTGGCCTGACCCTGACACCGGTGGCAGAAGCTGACAATTCTGCCTTGTCCTCGGCTTTGCTGCAGGGCTGTTCCCTTCTCTGCTGGGCGGGGAGCATGGAGGTCAAAGCTCTTGACTGGGCAGCAGAAGGAGGGGAAAGGGGCAGCAGGCAGGTAGGAAGCTCTTGGTGGAGTCACGATGCTGTGAGAAGTAACCCACCTATTGCTTTGTGCAGAGCATTGTCCCATCATCCTCACAGAGGAACAAGCCAGCTTTCGCTACGGACCTTCCCCTCAGCCACATATGCATGCTAACAGCATGAAAATGGTGGAGCAGCCTCTTTGGAAGTTATCTGCCTCCCCTGGGCCAGTGAGGAGTTCCTCTCTGAGCTCAGTCTCCGTGTTTCAGCCTAGCAAGCTGGGTGACTGGACCCTCCTCTGTTCAAAAGGAAAATCCTCTGGACAGAAAACAGGCACTGGATGACCCAAACATCAGCTGTTGTGTCAAACTCACCTCTGCTGGTCTGTAGCTTAATCATCCTGTCTGTTTTTGTTGACCTGCTCTGAAGCCCTTGGAACAACACTTAAAGGGGCCTTTCCTTGAAATTTCCTTGCAGTGAAATGTCAAAGGGACTGTTACAGCTCTCCATTGCATGATGAAGCAAAAAAAATAATATGCTAACCATGCCCTTGGGTTTCTAACAAAGGGCTCTCCTAAGTGTCCTCCCTCTAAACTATAACAGTATTCCATTACAGCAGGAGAGGTGACAAAACTCTTTCCTACTCGTGGGGTGCTGCAGTTCAAGCCAAGCCCTTCCTGGCCTTACCATTGCTGCTCAGCTGGTGCCAACCAAAGTAGGCTGAAAGCTCCATGTAGGGGTTAAAAGGACCTCACATGGGGAGAAGCCTAATTTTAATTAGCTTTGCAAATTGGTGTAATCATTTTAAGGATTGGGAGGTTGATCCTCTAAGGTGTATCTGGGAGCTACAGCAGAATTTTCATCTTTCCCAGGGGAAAATCAGCAACATTCAAAGAGAAGCAAGTCCCTTAGATACTGAAAAGCAACTGTTTGTTGCTATCTATGTAACAGTCCTGTACAGAGGGGTTTGAGAAAAGGGTGGGTGGGAAGGGTTTCCACCAGATCAAAATAAGACTGTGAATCATCAATGTCACACTGTTGTGAAAATGTGTAAGACCATACTCAGATGTATGGCTAGACTCCTGTGAAGAGCCTGGGTAGTAATCCTTCAGCACTAGTGATTGGTATGATCTCATTTAGACAGCTGGCATCACACTTCAAAATGTTTGTGGATCAGCTGGGCAGAGTCTGGGAGGAGGGTGCCAACAAAGGTCAGTGGTCGAGAAAACAAGATGTGTGAGAAAAGACAGAGAGTTCTGCCTAAGCTAGAGAAGATGACAGTGGCTGAGGAGGAGGAGGATGTGATGCAGAGTCTTCAACACATAAAAGGCCACCGCAAAAAGTATGGGATTTTTTATTTTTTTTTTTTCATATCTGTGCTGGGGAAAGGAAATGTAATGGACTGCAGCAAGAGGAATTTAAAGCTCCAGATGCACTGAGGTAGATTGTCTTGGATGGGTGAGTTTCCATCATGGTAACATGAGATAAATATCTGCCAGGAATTGCCCAGATATAGGTAATTCTCTTTTGGGCAGAAGATGGGTAAAATGAATGTTTGAGGTCCCTTTTAACCCATATTTTTTTACTAGTCTACATTCAGTATGATAAAGCCTCCCACTAGTCACACACAGGGGGATAGAGTTCTGGCACTGGAATGCAGGGATAAGGAACGGACATTTGTTCCAAAGGTTGCTGAGCCTTGAGAAGGGAATCAAAGAGTTTCCAAGTCAGAATACGGCATCAAAAAGAATTAATTTCATGCATTAGACTGCCAAGCAGGATGCTGTCCACACATCATTAGGAGTCAAGGCTTTTAAGATCTGCTCTCTACTGGCACAGAAAACAAAATTTGCCCCAGTAGCCTGTGTAGAAGCCATAAAAATAAAATTCTCCCTTATGCCCAGTTGCAATGCACTGGCTACTGAACAAGATTTGTTTGTCACCCTCCAGCCTGGTGATGGTCGCCTTCCAGCGGCGCTGCCAGAATGGCAGAAAGGTGCACAGAATACTTTGGGATGGAAGTTTCTCCCCACAGAGCCATATGGCCACAAGCAGATAACGCTGTGAGCAGCATTCATTAACAATTTCCAAATCTGCAGCAGCTGGAGCGTGGGATCATTTAAAACATGACTGATTTACTTCCTGCAGCCTTGAAAAGGAGGGATCGGTTGGAACCCAAATGCACAGCACATTTCTCTGAACTTATCAAATGAAGCCACGTGCATCTCATTAGCATCACACACACACTCACAGAAGTTACCTCTTGGGGAGGGTACTGGAGAGGCTCACAGGACAGCTGCTCGATGGAGCACTGGCAGGAGACCAGGTATCCCAGTTGCTGGGGTGGCTCCAGAAATTGAGCAGAATGGAGAAAGAGGGAAGAATATTTATAATAATCCTGATGAAAACAAAGTGTTGGGCAACTATTTTATTTGAGCTGCAGCAAGAACAACAATAAAAGCTGTAAGGACAATTCTTTAGGCAAAACTGTTCTGTGAGGGCTTGTAATGAGCTGCACTCACCTAAAAATAGAGTTCAAGTTAACACAGTGTACCTTAATTTGTGGGACAGTGATCCATCTTTGTGCCCACCAGATGTTACTTCATTAATTATTGACAAACAACATGGCATTTCTATAGCACTTCATAGCGTTGAGTTTTATAAATAGATAGATAAAAAATTAATCAATCAATTTTGTTAGACAATTAACTAGAATCTACCATTTTAGTCTGAGATGATGCCAAGATTTTCCTTTTTTATAAAGCGTGCAAGAAGGGAAAGACTGAGCTTGCCAGAAAAAAGAGAGAAATGCTTTCAGCCTAAAAAATGCAGAATAATTTCTGAATGTTAAGCAATGGGGTTAAATGTTTAGAGCTTCCAAAAATTTTGGGCACTGGGATGGAATTCATCTCCCTCCGTTGATTGAATGCAGATGTTTGCATCTAGGCTCATCATTGTGGACCTCCTTTATAGTCAGCAAAAAAGAAATGAACCATGCCCTTCAAGTCCCTGTTCGTTGTGGCTGATCATAAAAAGAGATATTGTAGATGTCAACGTCTGACGTAGGCATTGCACAGCTGGGGGAGAAGAATCCTCCCTTGACATCTCCTTTGAAAATCTGTCAGGAAAAATATTTTGAGCTCCAGCCCTGGAGCTGCTGCGGTTTAGTTCTTTAGAGAGGATGCAGGATGGTACCCCAGGGGAAGGATGGCCAGGCACATGGTGGGCACAGGTCCCAGCTAGAGCAAGAACGGCACTTGCTCTGCAAGGGCATTGCATAAGGAGGGCACCTGCCAGAGGGCAGGGAAAGCTCTGCTCCTCCAGTACCTCTGCGTGGGCTCTGCCTGTGAGCCGCGCTGCTGCAAAGAATGAGTGTCTGAGAGCCGGGTTGTGAAGGAAACTGGTGCCCGGGAATACACAGGCAGGTCTATCCTGGCTGTTGGGTTTGTGTTTAAGTTGTGGCCATGCTGGGGCTCCTGCTGGGTGCTGTAAGCACGGTGGGTAGTGGTCTCTGGCTGCTGTGTAGCCTGCCACCCTGGCTCTGTGCCTTGCATGGCCTCTGTGGGCTCAGAGGGACTGAGGCAGTAACAGGAGGCTTTAAGCTGAAGAGTCATTCCTGGTAAATAGGAACAATACCCAGAAACAGATTGCAGCAGTCCCTGCTCTGTTGTGTCTGCAAAAGGGCATCAGCTGATACACTGAGGTATGTGTCTTCTTTCAGCCATTTCTCCACAGCAAATGAACTGGTGTTTGCATTAACGTGCAGGAACGGGAGCATAGAGAGCAAGGTGCTGAGGAACAAGAGAGCAGAGAGCTGCTATTGTGCAGGCAATACAGCGTGCCCTTAAGGCTGAGAGATTTGTGGTGTAAAACACCAGGACCAGGATCCCCTCTCTGCACAGCAGAAGCCAGCACTCACCTGAGTATTCAGGATTTCACCTTCCCAGATGGAAGGACTGCGGAACTGTTAGAGGAGACATGATGGGAGGAGAAAAGGGAAGGAAGAACTCCCATAAACAGGGACAAAAGTCCTATTTCTTCATCCTTCCATTTTGAAGACCAAGACCAGAACAGTTCTTGGGGACAGCAGCATCCATCCCCACCAGCATTTTATAAATTTCACTAAAGACTTTCCCTGTGTTTTTTGTTTTAACATAATGTACAGTCACAGCAAAATGCAACTGATTTTTAAGGGAACAATATCATACAAAGCAAGAACAGCACTGGTTATCATTATCATTATCAAGATCATACTAACCAGATAAGAAGATTTAGTTGTTATGTGTTGGGAAACCAAAGACATGGCCATTATCTTTTCAACTTTCTCCTACACAGGCTTTTCTGTGTTCAGCTGAGTTGCCACTCTCCAAAATATTCATGTGTTGCTTAAAAAAAAAAAATTCATGGAAAACTTGTTCAGATTTATACACTTTCTAAATAATGATTAAAAATTTTAGAGTTTTTCTGTGTTTGTGCTCCTGTGCAGTAGTCCTCAGTGGGGATTTCACTGGCTGTTCCCAGGCTTGGAGGTGGACATGCAGCTACACAGGCTGATTGCAAAGATGAGATATGTAAGAGAAGGCTACGAGGTCTTTTATGAAGTAATGACCTTTTCCCCCGTTTTTCACCCCCTCCCTTCAAAAGAATGCTGTACACTTTTACGTTGAGTGTAATGTCTTGATTATAAATAATCTTTCATTGTTCTTGTTTGATAGTCTTCCTTTAAACCTCTATCGCATTACACATGCGTGAGCACATTGACCATGAAATTTTCTTTCAAGATCAGCACCAACTAGGAAACACTAGAGATGCCACTGGCCAAGCTCCTGTTATTGCTAGATTTTCTCCTCTTTCTGTAGTTGTACCTGGTTTCTAGAAGAAACACTACCCTGTTTGTCTTGTGCCACAAATGTTTGTGGGACCCTCCTGGCAGATAGAGATAATTCCTGCCCTGAGGAGCACTTGACTGCAGTCACGAGAAGAGAAGAGAAGAGAAGAGAAGAGAAGAGAAGAGAAGAGAAGAGAAGAGAAGAGAAGAGAAGAGAAGAGAAGAGAAGAGATGCTTCAGAACTCTTAATATATTTTCTAACTAACATTTATTCTTTTTGTTTCAGCAGCTGTACACAGCGGGCCAAATTAATCCCTGGTAAATTGTTACTAATCCCTGTATACATATTAATCTCACGTTTCCAAGCAGACAGAGAAACTGCCTGGCCACTTTCTATCTGCACAGGTTGCTTTCAGCGGGAAGAAGCAGATCTTGCAAGTTCAAAGGAGCTGCTCACCCTTGCAGTCCAAGCTAAGAAACTGGCCAAACTTCTGACAGCATGAAATTTCCCCATAAGATTTTGAGTATAGGTTGGGCTAAAATCATGTTTTTGAAGAGATAATGATACCTTCCCATTCTGATTGTAGGAAACGTGGAGAAGTAAAAAAATAAAGAACATTTCATTTTTTTGTAACCCTCCAGAAGTGTTACTTTGGGCTGCTGCTCAAATCACCTGAAACATTTTGCTCTTCTCTACATTTTCTTTTAATAAAGACAGTTCTATCAGTGCATTCATTATTCAGTTCCTAGCAGCAGAGCAGCTTCACAAGACTTTCCTGGTTGCAATCATTAATGGCACCAATCAAACCTGAAGCTGAAATACCCCAAATTTATTTAAACTCAGCCTCCTGCCAGACTTCAGAATTAAGTATTTGCACATCTTCTGTTGCTTTACTTGTGTCAAGACCCTCCTGCTACTGCATAATGAACTAACTAAGGAATCATAAGCAAAGAGATCAAAACACAAACCTTAAAAGATGTTTTTTTTCTGGATGAAACGTGACCTGGGTCTACCTCTTAGCTGTTTTTTTCTGCCTTAGTCAAAAGTCAGGGCAGGATAAGAAGACACGTAACACTGATGTGTGGCTGTACAGGCAGCACACAAGGTATATTGGGAGGAAGGGGGGATCCTCCGTCATCTTGCCTGATGCAGGATTGTGACCCTTGCACTCCCTGTGTGAGCTCTGGGATTATACCACCCGTTACCACTAGATGTCAAACTGTGTCCCCAATCCCACAAATGCCTCCAGTGTCAAGTGATGGAGGGCCCTACATGCTGCTCCTGCTGCAGCAACCTTGTCGGAACGGATTTTAATTTTATTTCAGAGGAAAATGGTTGACGAATGATTGAATTAAGGCGCTTTAGTTACTGCAGACACAGGGATTTCTAAAGGGGTATTTTGCCCAGAGAGGCAGGATCAGGTGTTACTAACAGCTACTAACTGTGATTTTGTTCAAAAATTAAATCTACGGGCTTGCACCATTAATGAAAGAAAAAATTAATATAGGTCTATAGGGGGAAAAGTTAACTTACCAGCAAGTGAGGCTACATTATTCTTTTGTTCCCTCTTGGCAAGTGTTAATTGCTTTAAAACCAAAATCAGTAAGAAAAACTGAGGAGTCCTTAGCTTAGGAGTGCAGCTCTAGCAGCATTCATACATGAAGCACAAAAATCGTGATCAGCATTTGGATCAAGGATTCCCCTGCAGGCAACAAAACCCACAAGAGCGGCTTATTCCTTCAAATAGCTTAATTTGGAAGCGATGGAGGTGCTCCCTTGCAGATGAGCTGCACACTGAAGCCCCTAATGAAGGGTGTTAACCTCAAGTCTTGTGTTTCCTTCCTCAGGGAAGGCCTATGGCACTGTTACTCCGGACAGGTTTAAACACCTGCCTACCACAAGTTTGATTTCTCAGATGTGTTCTTCTTGTTGTTGCCTTCAGGTTTAAATGCCAGCTCTTTTACCACCCAGATAGGGTTGTTTCTCAGCAGGAGGTGAAGAAATTCCCATCTAACTGAATGCTTTCTCCGTGAAAGCTGTTACGTAAAGGATGAGATCTTGCCTTTACCATGTGCTGGAAAATACAGTTTGTTAGGTGTAGGCTTCTGAAAGGACATGGCTTGGGCTCCTTTTAGCCTCACCAGCATCCTTCCTGTTTCTACCAAAAATAAACACAGCGAAGCTTTTCTTCTTTAGCACTTTTCAACTTTCTTGGCTTTGTCACAAGTTGTGTCACAGGATGTCCCACCTCACCACAACATACCGCATCACCACAGCGTGACATGGGCTGAGATCAGCCCTGTGTGGGCAAGTGTCTGGGCTTCTCCTGCCTCCAGTTCCTCATCATCATCTCCCACTGGATCAAGACTGATCAAGTACACCGGCTGCAGAGCCTCCCTCCACAGCCTAATCAGGAGGATTTAATCATCTGGTTTTGACCTTCTCATTTAGCAGTGGTGTCTGACACCTGTGAAAGGCATAAGGAACCCAAGTTCCCTCCCTGAGTACAGCCACAGTTCTTTCCCTGTCCATTCTCCACACACGCTCAGTGTGCAAACTTGAGTCATGGCTCATGTCCCTAATTGGTTCCTCCTCAATTCCCTCCTCCTGTGGTGCTCTTTTGTGGCTGGCAAGCTGGTAAGAGGCCCTGAGGCACAGCTCTGTAAGGACAGAGGGTCTGTCCAACATGGCATGGTAGCTGTCTGCCTCCCACACAGAGAGTGGAGGCTCTGGCTGTGGGACAGCCAGAAGGAAAGGCTGTGGGAAGGAAAGGCTGTCTTGGCCTGAAGTCCTCATCTGAAGACATTGCATCAAGGCCCACAGCAGGTCCTCTTTGACAGTCCTGCTTTAGTACATGGAGCAGCAGGTCTGAGAGGGGGGTCTCCTTAACAAAACAGGCTGCAGAACAAGCATGGTTAGGAAAGCTGCTGGGTCTGGTTACTCATCCCCAAAGCTGTCTCTCCAGCCAGAAAATTTCATCTTGACACGTGAGGAGGGCCTTCTCAGCAAGTGTGCTCTATCCAAACCAGTAAAGAAAGGGCCTTGTGCCAACAAAACCAGGCCAAAACTATGCAATCAGACCTCCAGCACGTTTAAAAATATCTCTGGGTCCCTGTACATCTCACTTCTCCTGGCTCCCTTTCCGTTACTCAACGCAAGGAAGGAATCTCTAGCTAGCCGAGGTTTGGGATGTGGTTGAGACGTTTCTGTGGTAAAAGGGTGGAGCTCCCTTGTTTTCCTCTTTTTCCACAAAGTGCTCTGGCTCTTGGACAGTGACTGTTCAAAGAAACCACGCTGCTATTCCTCTCCACCCCCTGCCTCTCCTTCCCTCACTGGGAAGGTAAAGGAAGGAGCTCAGGGATGACTGGAGCATGCAGCAAGCCTGCTCTTTGCACCAAAGCCCTCATTAGAGCAAGGTGCGGCCAGCACAGCACAGCACAGCGGAGGCCAGCCAAGACAAGCATTTCCCTTCAAAGGGCCCTCCTTCCCACTACACCAACGCTGGGACACCCTTTCATGGGATTTCCTTACTATGGCAACCCACACCCACACGGTATTTAAAAGAAGGATCATTTTGGGTTTATCCCTATGTCACTACCTGCTCCACTTGCCTTAAGAGTTGCCTCCAGCAACCAAACAACAAATTATCAGGGGCAGGGATGGGGACATGGAGAACACCAGGGTGCCCCAGGATAGCAATGAAATGAAGCAGCTTTTGGCAGCTTGACAATACAATTTCTCAGTCGTCATTTCTCTCTCTGAATTTTATATCTGAGGCTATATCCTGTTCTGAATATAATGAAAAAATTATTCCCCTCCGATGGCACGCAGTCTTATACTTAAATTTTTTGCCCTTCAGCATCCTCCTTAAGTGAAAGATACAGGTGTAAAAGTTAACAGCAGCACCTGAAAGTAAATAATGATGATCTTTTTGCAATCAAACACTGGCATGTGACTGTGCTCTTGATTTTTCTCAGACCATGCAGTCTCACTCATCACAGCTGGCCCAAGTGCCTGAAACCACAACTAGTCAAAGTTCAGTCAATCCACAGATGAGAGGAAGAAACTGCAGAAAACCTGCCAGATAGCATAAGATAATAAAGAAACTGAAGAAATGTCAGTCTTCTCTGGGATACTCCAAAAGCAGAAAAAGAAGTGAGATTTGCTGAATAAACAATTCATTGCAAAATCATTCAGTGAGATTCAGAGCCAAATAAAAGGAGGGAGAAGGATCCAGAATGGTTTACGGTAGTAGAAGGTATGATGGTATTGGCACAGGAGGAATGTACTTCCTAGGAGAGATGACAAAGAGGATCTGTCTCCTTATTGGCATTTTTCAGAAGCACAACAAGAGGTAAGACTCTAGAAGAAAAATAGAATCCATTTTTATCCACAGCCTATAGATCCTGGGGCCCTAGAGCTGAGCTGTCACATCTTATTTCTATATCCTACTCCCAGCGTGTGAGTGTTTTACCAAGATGTTTTCTTTTCTTTTCTCTCATTTCATATTTTCAGCAATTGCTATTGTCCTGCAGTCTCCAAATGGGCTCTGGGAACCCAAGGACAGCATGAAAAGCTGAAGTATGGGAAACATTGTACCCGGAAAGGGCAGAGCAGGAGGACTGATGGGGTGACAGAGACTCCAAGGTCTTCTGGAAATGCGGCGCCTGACTAGCCCTGATGCAAGAGCTGTACTTGGGTGCACTGGCATTTCACAGTGAGTTCAAAAAGTGTTTATAACCCTCAGGTACTGAGTGGCTGTGGTTTCACATGCCTGTAATAAGCTGGAGCTAGTGTTAGCCTAGAGTGAACAGAAAAAGGGATGTCTTGTAATTGTTTTTCTTTTGTTTGGAGGCTGCTAAGCACATCCCTGAGTGTTGGGGGTCTCCACTGCTACCTACTTCTTCTCTGGCCACAAAGAATGAGCAAAACCAGCAAACACGTGAGAAATTGTGTTACTTACTGCAAAGGTTAACCTGAAAAGAGATGATCTAGCTCAAACTCATTTGTGGGGAGCCTAGATAGTTTAAAAGGGACACAACTGTGAATTGGCACTTCTAAATGCTTAGAAAAGCATTTGTAGTTTCCACATGCCTGATATATGATTATGTCTGTTTGAGATGGTGTGCTTTAAAAATATCAGATAGCAAAAAAGGATGATTGGTGTTATCTATTTTAATTAGGCTTCATATTTGTAGTTATTTCAAAAACTCCATAAAAATTACCAGAAAACAAAACTAAACTGAAGTAAAAAGGTTGCTTCCTGTTAGCTGGTAATTAAAACATCCTGATTTGAAACTAAATATAGCCCTTCCTCTAAATTTGGTAACTTTTTGCTAGACTGGGATCTCTGCACATGCAAATAGAACAATCTAATCGCTCACATTTATTCAAATCCATAATTTGCATTTACTTATGTTAGAAAATAGCGAATGGCTTTGCTTATTTACATGGTAATTTTTTTTTTTACTTTGATTTGTGTCAAGCTATTTTTGGATAAGAATTGGAATTGAATTAAGATGCAGAAAGACAGCATTTTAATTCTACTTTTTATTTGATAATGGAGCCACCCTGTAGTTGTGGAGGACATAGAAGCTGATAAAACTGATTTAGCAAGGAAAGGACATAGTATCTGTAGGTGTGAATTGAATTGTTTCTTTTTGGTTCATATGTCTTACAAGGTTTTAGACCTAATAGATCTCAGCCTTTCCAGCCTCACTTACAATGAGACCAAAGAAGAAAATCCAGTCTTCCTTGGTTTTCCAACTTGCTGTGAACTTTGTCGTGCTGATAAGAGCAGTAGTTATTGAATCAAAATGATAATAAATAATAAATAAATTTAGGAAAACCTCCCAGAACTTCCAGAAAAGGCTGCAAATTGTAGGGAAAGGAGATCTCAAGACTTCTGCAAACTTTTTCTAGTCTTTTCACTGGTGACTTACCTCATTTTGCTGGTGTGAGATTAGTCCTTTAATACACTGTGTCAAAATTTCCTATTGATTTCTCAGCTTCGTTTTCCAAAAGGAAGGCTCATTTAATTTAAAAGCTAAAAACACAGTTAAAAAACCCCAAACCAGCTATGACTGCACGCCTAGCAGTCCTCCCTTTGCTCCTACTCATTTCACGTTTAAACAGAAGTTTCAGCAAGAGGCTCCTCCCAGGACAGGACCCATCCTGCCATCACCAAATGCAGGTTTTTGTTGCAGGTTCCTCACACAATTAGCACCACCTCAGCAGCCATTTCACTGCCTTCCCTGAGCTTCTCAGGATGTCATTAATCCACCTTCTTCTCCTGATTCTCCCTGCTGGCAACCTTTTCTGTTTCATGTTCAGCTGGAGCTCAGGACTTCCTCCAGCTGACTGTGCTGCCACAACAGGTCACAAAAGGACCCCAAGGGTAAAATCTCCTTGGCCATTCAAGCAGTTGCCCAGTAGCTTTCTTACAAGTAAGGGGCTGCAGCACTATCTTGGAGAGTCAGAAAATGATGTGGCTGCAGACCAATCCCTCTCATGTCTCCTAAGCAACCACTGAAACAGATGAACAGTCTTTTCAAAATGGCATCATGATAAAGTGATTTGGCAACATGCAAATATAATTTCCTGTTGACTGTTAAGGCTCCATAAATGATCTTTAGTCACTGAGCACAGTGGATCTGTGTTCTGCAATAAACAGCAAGTATGAAATAACCTCCTTCTCTATTGCAACACAAACCAAGATCACAGATTTCTTGTCCAGCCTGTGTGCACGAATCAAGAGCTGCTATAGAGACAGGCCTTTGTTTCTCACCTTGACATCCAAAATTTTCTGAGCTTTTAGGGTTTACATCTTTTAAATTTCTCTGTACACTAATGATGGCTGTAGCTTTTTTGGTAGTGGTTTATACCAAAATCTGAGAGTCTTACAAGAAACCCCCTGACACCAGGAGCTGGGACTTTAAGACAGTTCTGTGTGTGACAATATTACAACCCAGAAAACCCAATACATATTGGGTTTTCTAATAACTCCCTTATCTCCTATGACAAAGGCCATTCCCAGTTGACTTAATTTTATTAGGGACCTTTGAGTTACTCAAATTGTCTTCTGTGATATGTTGAAGTGCAACAGTGTAGGGTCTTGCTTGCTGTATGCTATAGACCCTGTCTGCTAGGGGTCAGTCTGAATTACAGCCTCTCCTTGCTGCATTAATTTCTCCCTTTTACTGATTCACCTGTAAAATTTGAACTGTAGCACTTGAGTTGTTCCCCGTACCCTCCATTCATCTACAGTTTCTCCTGGAGCCTGTTGTCCCACAGAGCCCATGAATCAGTGTTGTGTGCCCATGGTGCCAAAATATTATCTGCTTATTTTTGCCCCAGCTGCATTTTTCCTGACAGCATGCATTCTCCTAAGCTGTTCTTAAAAGTTGGTTCCATTTTCAAGTTGGAAATACTTGGTATTGTGACAAAAAGATGCTATATAACTATAGCTCAAACCATAGGATTTGTCCCAGCATCTCTTAAATTTGTCAGAGGACAGTGTTTATGGGGTGATCAGTGGAAATGAGAGTATAACACTGGCACTGGGGTCACATGCACTCCTGCCTTCCTCCTCACAAGAGGTTTATACCCCTCTTCTCAGGCAGGACTAGCAGATGTCTGTGTGGTTTAGGCAGATACTTTTCTAGCTGATCTTTCTCTTTTCCTAAATTTTGCTATCATTCTGGTACTCAGCACCTTTCTTACCCAGCTGTAAGAAATGTTGGCTTAAATTTTTTTTTTTTTTTTTCAAAAAAACCTCTCTAGTGCTTATGGGTCTGAAGGAAAATCCAAACCTGATCCAACGGAAGGATGTTCCTGGAATCTCCCTCAGGGATACACGTCCTTTTCTGGCTAGAGATATTTTGGCTCAGAGGGCCAAAAGAAGCAGCAAAGCTTGAACTTAAGGTAATGGAATGAATCCCTTTTGGATGCAAATCTGTGATTTCCAGGCTCTCATCATTTAGGCTGCTGTGGATCAGGCAGGCCTCTCAGTCTTAAAAGAAACCTCTTTCCATTCTCTCTTCTTCCTGTACGGCTTTTTTGTTTGTTTGTTTGTTTTCTCCCCCCACTTTGTTTTTTACTTTGGCTCCATTTGTTTAGAACAAACAAAAGTAATCTTAATGTGGTTCTTGCTCTGCACACCAGTAGGGCTGGGGCTGCTTTTCCTCTCCCCTTACAGTGCTGCCATTGCAGAGAATGGTGGCCAAACACCACAGGAGCACAGAAAAGAACAATGGGGTGAGGGAGAAGGGCATCTGGCCACACCTGTAACCCTATATGTACATGAGCAGCTTCTACTACAAGCAGGGCAGAGATAGCAAAAGCTTTCCAGGAACAACCTGTTGCTAAAATGTGCTCTGGCAGGAATACCGGATTAGGGGTGAGGGAGAACACAGAGCAGATCTTACATTGCTCCTTGCCATCCTGATTTGTTGCCTCTTGACATTGCCCCCGTGTCTTCTGACACCTCCTCAAAGACAGTCCTCGGGGCAGGGCCACACCACAGAGCTCTTAGCACAGGGAAGAAGCCCATGGTGGAGGTTGAAGTGAAGAGGCACAATCGCTTCCCATTTCCCAATACAGTATGTTACAAGGGGCCCTTGCAAAGCTTGGCTGCCTGACAGTTTCGTTTGCAAGAGCATTGGCCCCTTTCCAAGCAATTCTTTCAGGTCTCATTGTTTGGGAGGAAACAAACAAGGGGAACAGCACTGGGTGGGCACACCAGAAGAGGGTCTAAATATAGCAGGGCAACATTAGGGAGCCAGGCTTCTTAGCCAAAGCTTACTCTAAGGACGACAAACCCTCTCTGCTAGTCTACAGCAAAGACACCAGTTCTGCTGTAGGCACCCCAGTTACGCAGGAGAGGGCTCTCTAGATGTCCCAGTCCTGTTGGCCAGCTACAACGATGCTACGCTAGCCATAAAAGTTGAAGGCAGCCTGTTAAGCTGAATAAGTAATTGCAAAGCACAGAGAGAATAGAACTGGTTCCAGCCTGAAGTCTTCTGAGTACTTTCTGCTATAATTTACACCCCGTATAGCTTCAGCATGAGTCAGGAAATAATCTGAACTACAGATTTAGACAAGGAGGTGTCAGAATGAAGGCAAGCCAAGTCCTTTCGACCCGTGATGGAAAAAAGATAACTTTGTGCCACCTTTGCCTGGAGGTGTTGAGACTCAGTAGGCTTCAAACTAAATAATTTTGCTGACAGCACTGCAGAGCTGGTGACATTTCTGAAAGCAGAGGAAAAGAGAAAACAAGTGTGCTAAAGAAGTTTAAAAACATCCTCCGTAACTTGGCGTATCCCCATAGAAAACACATCCCGCTAGAACAGCCAGGGCACAGGTAAGGAAATGTTAAAGGAGAAACGTGGCTTTTCCTGAGGGAGTATATGGAGAGATTTAATTTTACACATCCTGAGCGAGGGGACCCTCAAATCTCAGGCAGAAGGAATCTCCCCACAGAGCTGATCTTCCTGCTCAGTACCTTCAGCATTTGAGAGTACAGTAGAAAGGCAGGTTGTTTTTCCACTTAACCTAGGGGTATGCCTGACCACAAAGAGAGATGTGGTGTGAGGCAGGAAGAAAAAGCCTAGAAGGAAGAGGGGATATGATCAGCCTTGCAGAGAAGACAATAGGAGATCATTTGTGCAGACCCACCAATGCATTTCCTACAGGGATTTAGCTCAGCGAACAGAAATAAGAAACAACAAATGTGCCAGAGCCTGCCACTTGCAGGAACACCTGGCCTTGCCTGACACAGCTGCCAGCACTCTCTACCCCTCACAGCTGCCAGCCCTCTTGTTAGAGGTGTTTGCAAAGAGGACGTGTGGCTTTTGCAAACTTGTATTTCCTCTCTTCCCCCTTCCTGCCACCAAATCAGGCTTGCCCTGTTAGAGACAGAGAGAAGGTGTGAAGCAGCACACTGTCCTAGCTGAAGACCACCATCATAGCTGGTGATTCTTCATAGGAACTCATCCTTGTGCTGGATGTTCAGGCACAATAAAAGGAATTTTAGTTGAAAGCTTGTGCTAAAACAAGGTACAAGTCTCTCATACAAAAGATGATTCACGCAAGTGATCAAGAGCAGACCTCAGAATAAAAGAAGGCAGGTTTTAAGTGACTTTTTAAAATAGCATATAACAGGCTAGCTTTTATCCCTAAAATAGTAAGCATCCCCTGAGCTATTTGTTGGGTTTTTATTTCCAACAAAAAAAAAAAGATTATTATGAAGCAGCCCTTATCTTCTACAGAAAGTGACCAAAATGGATGATTGCTGGAGTGAACCCCTAAACCTATTTCTTTTCTCCCTTCCAGCTTAGTCCTTATAATAGAGATTAATTCTTAGCCCTTAGCCTTGAATCACCATTAAAATAATGCAAGGCTGCTGTTTTTATGCAGTTAGGTTAACCCACAACTTCCTCCTCCCATGGCAACTGATTAGCAGAATGGATGATAAGAGAGGCACATCTGAAAGTGGAAATACAGGCAGCGAAGTGGGTGCTGGTGTCAGTGTCCTCTGAGTGGTGGTGAGCTGGGCTAATCAGAAATTATAGATGGGGGGTCTTTTACAGAGTGCTACCAATGCTTTTGTTCAGCAGAACTGAGAACACAAGAGACTAGGTAGTTTCTTTTTTTTTGTATTATAAGCCTCTGGCTCAACAGATTTTTCATTACTCTTAGAACAGTGTTTATAGGCTAAAGGGCAGTGGAAACCGCAACAAAACCAGTGGGTTGCAAATCTGGAGGAAGAGATTGATACTTGAAACTCTCCTTCTATCTCTCAGGTTGTGGTAGTAAAGCTGCCACACAGTGACAAAGCAAGGGGTGTCTGAAGGGATAGATAGATCTTCCCAGGATTTTCTTCCCCAGCTGAATTTTCTCAGCTCCTAGAGAATCTGTCTGTGCTTGAGAATTCTGATTATCACTCGTATTCATAGACTGGTAAGACATGAGAAGAAATGGGCTTATGGTTAAGACATTCCCCATGTTCATAGGTGTAGTTGATTGGGCTTTTTGCAGTGCTATACAGTCACAATGTAGTTTTAAGCAAGTTGTTTAATTTCTGTGGGCCTCTTTGGTTAGCTGATTGTGTGGAAAAAACCAGGCAAAAACATTTCCTAGTTTGGTGGGAATCCTTATTTGTTGTTACTTGCAGTGAGGCAATGTGTTGAAGAAATCACCTCTGTGACATGCTACCTTGCTTGTACTCAGCATAAAGTTGCCAGCTGTCTCTTCGAAGTTATCCAAAAAACTGCTGGCAGGATGCTCTCAAAAAGGCCTGTGTGACTTTGAAATGTCTCCATCATGGAAGGTTTGTAGTCTTCCTGCCTCACCAAGTGGGTCATCCCGCTGGTAAGATGCTAGGTTGAGGTTCAGACCATGCTCTGAGACGAAGGAAGCTTTTGCTAGCTGTGTGGCTTGTCTGATAGATTTTTTTTTTTATCCTGAATGTTTGTTTTTCAATATTGTCATGTATTACTGAGCCATCAATAGAGTTTTACACAGGGAGACATAAAGCCTTTTTATAATGGTCTTTATGTTGTTTAAATAACAAACAGTTGGAGTCCCCAGTCAAGAATTAGAGATCCTCTGTGCTAGATGCTGGACAAACACAGAATTAGACAAATGTCATTGTTCAAACAAGTTTGTGCTCTGAGTAAGGGAATGGAGATATGTTTCTCATCCTGTTTTCTGCATGCAAGATATCTCTGAAAGGACTGTGAACATTGAGAGAAGGCAATCTGGCTAAAAACACAGTTGCATGTTTTGTAGTTGTGCTCTGTGTGGTCAGTACTAAATATCATGTTATATTAGGCTACTTAGAATAATTGAGGTTGGAAAAGATCTTTAAGATCATTGAGTCCAACTGTTAACCCAGCACCGCCAAATCCACCACTAAACCTTGTCCCTAAGTGCCATGTCTTATGTACCTCAGACTTCACTGCACCTGGGACAACAACCAAGCAGGTGGAATAGGCAAGTCTGCTTGGGACTGGGACAACAGTCTGCTCCCAATATGTCAGTGCCTACATCTAGTCCTCTGGCCCTGTGCCCTAAGCAGCAAAGTGGGAGAAGGGTACTTTTCTGGTAGAAGGGGTGTTCCATTTGCTCTCTCCTGGTTGCCTTGTACAACATGGCTGACATCATCAAATCATCGTGCAGGCTCATAACTGGAAGCTTCTGGGCAAAGGGCTGTTGTACCCCTGGTTACACTGTCATGTCACGGGCAGGCAGCCAGCAGCAAGGAGACTTGGTGGCACGTGTGGGGTGCCTCCTTCGTTTGTACCCGAGGTGCTGGGATCTGCAAAGTAGCTGACAAAATTGTTGCACGGGGCAGAGGGACACACAGAACAAGGTATGTCAGGATGTAGGTCAAGAGGATCCTGCAGAAGGCAAAAAGGGAGGTGAGAGCTGAGGAGACAGGGCTCGTGTGGCTGGGAATGGGTGAAATTAGGAACCAAGAGTGGTAGGAGCCCTGTAACAAGGGCTAACCCTTGTAACCCCCTAGTCTGTGGTCCAAAATGTACTCAGAGAAACAAAAGACTCCACGCCAGCCTTTGGCTTCACAATACACTCCAGCTTTGGCCACAGAGATGGGAGTAGACAGGAAACTGGGCCGGAGAGGGGCAGGAGAGGAAAGAGAGTATGCTGAGGGGTGGGGAGGGAGGGTGAACTGGCGTGTCAGAGTCTAACAATGAACCGTCTGTGTCAGGAAAACAGACATACTCGGCAGGGCTATTTTTAGGGGTTCAGATCTCCCCCTCTCTGAGTCTGCCTCCCCCCCTCTTCTGTGCTGAGTGGCGCCTGGCAGATTGGTGGAGATTTAAAGGCCACAGATAGGAAAGAGCTCAAACACAATGAAGGAAATGCAACAGGGAGGAGAGAGATGGGTGCCCAGAAATAGCCTCTGTGACGCCTCAACCATGGCCCCCAGCTCTTAGTGGAAGGGGAAGAAATACTTAGACCTCATGGCCCAAGTTTGTTCCCCAGGCTCTCTGAGTGCTTCTGGTGTCACTGATACCTTTTCTGTGAGAACGGAGAGAACTGTAAAGAACTATAAAGTCATTATCCGTGCTGTGTTCATTCACACAGGAGGCTGGCTCACCACATCCGTTCTCAAGCCGAAGGGCGGGTGAGGCATCGCCGATCAGCAGTGAAGCGGGGTGGGAAGGTGCCCCACCTTCCTGCGTGAACCTGTGGCCCTCGCTGACAGGGAGACCTTTGTAACTAACTTAAAATCCTGACCTATATTTACAGGTTCAAAGGGAAGGAATTAAAGTATTTGTCGTGGATCACAGCTTCCAGACTTGGGCTGTGGCACAGCGGGGCCACTGGCCATCACACTCTGCATATGGTAGCAGAGAAGAGGAAGGAATCTCTGTGGAGAGATAGCTGCTATGAGAACTCTGGTTTGGCTTGGTGTTGCTCTTATTCTGCAGACTCACGTTTTTCTTTTTCTACTTTTTTTTTAGGAGGTAAAGTCCCCCTTCTCTTCCACCTGTTTCAACTTTTGAACTCAGTTTTGCTTTCCATACTTCTTGCCTGAGAACTTTTCCTCTCCAGGTCTGCCTGATCTTGTCTGTGAAAGCTTTTCCAGGAGGGACACTGGCTTACTCCTTAGCCCTGCTCAGTCGAACTAGTACAGAGACCTGCCCTGCCTCCTGGGTTGCGCAAATCCAGACTTCGTATTTTTCTCTCTCTAGAGAACGTCGCCCCTTTCCCTCAGAAAAATCCCTTGGCTCAGCACTGATTTCAGGCTCCGATATGAAGTGCTTTATTTGTAAAGCCTCCCTTGTTTGGCTCCTGCTCACCTTGCCTGACCTTCTCCTCCTCCTCCTCCTTCTCCTCCTCCTCCTGGCCACAGGCTCCCTGGGCAATCCTGTAGCAACCTCCCCTCTGTCCTCTTGCTGAACCTTATCCTGGCATGGGAAGAGCTACCCCTGTAGCCCAGCCTGCCTGGCAAGAGCTCTCCTGGAGCTCCTCATGTCTTCTTTCTCTCACTGCAGCACATGCCTCTTTCACCCTGCTTGCCATGCTATTTCCTTTCTCTCTCTTCCCTCCATGGGAACGAGGAGCTGGGCAGCAGCACAAGGCAGCAGGGCAGCAAACCTACAGCATCTGAAAGAGCCTCTGTGAATAAAGTCCCTGTTTTGTTTCTAGCTTCTCTTCCCTGTACTTGTGCTTCAAATACTGTTTTTTCTTGTCATGGGGGTGGCAGTCTCTCTGCTTTCCCCACTGCGGTACCATGGCAGTGATGGCTGCTGGTGGGTCCTGCAGCCTGGCTCTGGACGCTCAGGGTCCAGGGTCCTGGCTGGGATCACGGCAACAGAGCACAGACCCCAAATAATCAAAATGAGATGGCAGCACTCCATTTCTTCAGTGCTCATGAGTCAGTGGGACCCACCCCCATGGCTTCAAAGACGGCACCTCCCTCAGTGGCTGCAGGCAGCTCCAAGAAATGGTGCTTCCAGCTGAAAATGCCTACTGGCCTGTAATAAACGCCATGGAGCGAGGGTGATGACCCAGCAGTGCTGCTGAGTGCCCACGCTCTGGGCCTGTGGGCCTTGGAGCAGGGCTGTGCAAAGGAGGGGAGGGGGTCCATGCTGCACAGCGTTCTCCTCCGCACCTGGGGCCAAAACGCCCTCGCTGGTGACATGAGGAAGCTTTACTCATGCAGAGGGTGGTTTTTTTAATTGAATTTATTTATTTATTTTAAAATGAAGCCATCCTCTTTTGAAGACATTCTGTTTGGATAAACTTGCAAGAGAGGAGTGGCGAAACCATATCTAAGGTGAGGGAGGGTAATGGAGATGGGGCAGGAGCGTGATGTAGTGGGTCACCACGAGAAGGCACAGGCAGACACAGACCCTGTAAGTGATGTGACCTCCATCTGATGTAGAGCAATGGAGGAGACTGGCACAGTGAGATTAAACATCTTGTTTGGCTCAGGGAGGGACGGAGGGAGGGGTCTGCAGCAGCGAATTCAGGACTTCAAAGAAGATGGTGTGGTTACTTGCTGTGGTGAGCCTGTTCTCTCACAACTGGTCTGGTGTGGGGACTCAGCCATGTGGGAAAGGGCTGGCGAGTGCAGCAGGACATGCCTCCTCCCCGAGGGGGCTGGCTAGGACAGGGCTTTATCTTCCTACAGAAGGCAGCCAGTGGGAGGATGGCCTGGCAAGGCATCCAGGTCTGAGCGCCCTGTTGTCTGGGCGAGCCGTCTGAAGTGTGGCCCTTGGCAGGCAGGCAGGATGCGCCGTGGCACGCGATGGCTTTGGCGGCACGCCGGTACGGGGAGGGATCCCGTGCGCTGACTCGACATCAAGGTGCTGCGAGAAGCCCAGAATAAATTCAAGGAAGTTCTCAGTCTTTCATGAGGACTGAGGGTTTCTGAGAACAACCACCAGTCTGGTGGTGAGAGCTCAGTTTTCCTCCTTAGCCTGAGAGTGGGAGCAGAAGGCAGGGAGGTGACAGGCCAGACATCTCTACGACACCTTCTGCAAATCATTTTCCCCTCAACCCATCAGCCATCAATCTGTAAAATGGGGATAATTATGATAATTACAGTGATAAACTGCACAATTGGAGTTACAATTGTGCGAGGTCCTTCACTAGGGCTCTCGCTGTTTTTTCTTGTGTGTGAAGGGGTAACATCCAACACTTCTAAAGAAAAAAGTCATCATACCAACAGACAGAATCTGAATTGATTTTGGCAGTGGTCAGATCACATATGGAGGCTTAATTTCTCTGAAAAATTACTCTCAAGTGAGTGAGGTGGTGAGTTTGCAGAGGGGTTCCTCTGCCCCATGAGAGTGCAGAGCCAAGGGTTGTGGAGGGAGGTGGGTTAAGGGAGTCCTTTGCCCCATTTCCTGGCCAGTTTTCCTCCAAACCAAAACTGCTTTCCTTGTCTTTGGTCTGATTCTTGGTGTAAAGCTGCAATTTCCTGTTTTCTATTTGTTTGTTCAACCACTTGTTTCACCCAGACCCATATAGCTACATTTGGCATGGACTAAGAGGGATCAGTGAAGCCTTAGGAGAGTTAATTTTGCCTCCTCAGGTATGCTGGTGGGCTTACCCAGTCCTGTAAAGAAGAATGAATTTCTGGGATAAAAAAAAGTGAAGTAAGTGCAAGGAACTGCTCTTATGAGCCAACATATGTGTGTACTGAAAACTGGACTAGAAAAGTGTTTTTGGGGTGAAGGGGGCAATGACACAGACAAGGCTCAGGGCCTGAAGGCAGACCTGTCCCATTTCCCTGCTTGCTGTACTGAGTCATTTCGGCTCCTTATCTAAACCCCTTTGTTGGTCAGGGGGAGCCTTTCTCGGGAGCTGACTCAAAAGTATGTGAACTTAGATGCCCGGACAGCATCTGTTTCTGCTTGCCGGGGAGGAGGGAGCTGAAGGCTTCCCTCCTTCCCCCTCTCTTTGAGTTTCCCAACTCTCTGCCTCCTTCTTGCACTTCAGCGGCTCCAGCCTGCACCTCTGTACAGCAAGGCAGATCCTGAAGTGACAGAGTCATGTTTGAGGGCAGGAAGGCGCCTTGCAGCGAAGGACTCGGCGAACAGAGATTTACTGGAGAGGCTCCCGGTCTCTCTGCTCCTCGCCGGACCCTCCTCGGGCCTTTGGCGAGCTGCGGGCTGGCAGAGCAGGAAGCGTCTGCCCGCGCACGGGCTGCGTCGCCCCGCAGAGGTTTCCTCCCCGGCAGCCCGTTATCTGTCGGCTGTCAGGGCAAATTTTCCCTCTTCCTCCCCCTGTCCCCATCCCTGTTCCCCAACTCCTCTCCCCGCCTTCTCACAGCCTCTCGCTCGCACACACACACGCACACACACACACGCACTTTACTGCCAAAAACCGTCCTCCGCCCCCCTCCTCAGCTAACTTCCTTTCAGCATTTTTTTGAGCTGGATAATCCTAGGATTTGTAAAACGGGGGAAAGGAGAGAGCGAGTAAGCGGGAGTCAGGACAGGAAGCTGGTTTCTCATTCCTCCAAACTGTCCAAAGGCAGGAGGAGGGGAAGGGGGGGGAGCCAAAGAGGAGCCTTGTGCAGACTCTTCCCCAGTCCCGTTTCATTAGTCCGTTTGAACTCCCAGTCTCCTCCGAAAGCCAAGGGGAGGACGGCCAGACTGGGACGCTTTCTGCTGGAAGTGGCGACAGCGCGACTGACGAAACCCAGAAGGTGGCTGTGGAGGGTCCCGGGATTGCGCTGAGGGAAAAGACGTCCCCCTCGCCATCTCCTGCCCCCAGCTTGCCAGCTCTGATGCGGGCACCCATCCGCCACCCACTTGCCTCTGATGAGAACCCTTCTGGGCTCAGGCTATGATCGCTGCTGCTGCGGGCTGTGGAGCCTCCTCTCGCCCTGACCTTCTTCTGCCACAGGAGCAGCCCAACATCTGGTGGGGATTAATGTTTACTTCTCTGGCTGGACGCTGTACGGGACCCCCGATGTTGCTCCCTGGGAGCGGGACACGGGCGGTGGTCTGAGGAGAAGAGCAAGATTTTTGTCGCCCAGCGTGAGGCCGGGGGGAGGGGGGCAAGGCAGGAGGGGGGTGAACCTCTTTTGGGACTAACCTCATGAAGAACAAGGGAGCCAAACAGAAACTCAAGAGGAAGGGAGCCGCGAGCGCGTTCGGCTGCGACCTGACGGAGTATCTCGAGAGCTCTGGGCAGGATGGTAAATGCTTCTTTATTCTCACTCTGGTTGCAGAGAAGCCAAGCGCGTGTCCCCCTGTTCTTACTGGTAGGACTGCAAACCAGACCTTTCCAAAAGCTACGGGTTAGACAACCTGGAGCTGGTTTATTCCTGGGAAGTGGAGTCACTGCCCCATTACTCACAATGAATGAACGATCGGAAGATTGCTTTGGTGATGCATCTGCATGACCCTTGCATGAGTAGTGCTGTGTGTGTGCAAAGGACTGGGCTGGGGTTCTCGGGCTGCCTGAGTGTGTGCAAAGACAGCCCGACATCGGTTGTGATGCCCTCTGCCATCTGCCTGGCTGTGGTAGGGAGTAGCAGGCTTTTAGGGAGTCAGGTTTGGAAATCTGAACTGTGCTCAGTGTTGCCTCCTCCAGGATTTCAAAATCCACCTTAGGTCCATGAGACTAGAATTTTGCAGGACTGTAGGGAGGAACTGGACTCCAGTACAGTTTCCATGTTGTCCTTGGACTGCTGGATGGAGACAGGACAGAGACTGGGTTATGGGGTAGGGTACGGTGTGTGGTGTAGGAGGCATCTGAGCTAACATGTTCACCACCCTGCCTGTTGTCTTTCACTCCTTCTCCCCTTGACCTTCATGCTCCCAGGTATTGAATGAGAACACAGTAGCTCAGACAAGACGTATCTCCAACAAAATCAGAGGGTCCTGAGTTTGAAATGGTCAGTCCTTGATGAGGGAAGGAGCAGAACGGTTTTTCTTGAAGTGGGCTGGATGACAAGAGAAGCAATTGTGAGTTTGGCCAGCAGAAAGACCTGCAGTTTAGCAAGAGGAAAAAATAAATTCATACCTGTTACCATCCTTGATGTTAGCATTATGATCCAGGTTTAGCATTATGTTCCGATTTGAATTAACCAATTTTACCGATGTCAGGTTATTTCAAGCAAAAAAAAAAAAAAAAGACTTCTAGCAGCAATGTCATCTTTGTACAGGGAGAGCTGTACAATCAGGTCTTTCATTTGCTGATGAGCATGGCTGATGAAGTGCAGTGTGGAACCGCACTGGCAGCGGGATGGACTAAATAACAGGAGTACTTTCCATTGCACAGTGAAGAGGACAGTAAATGTATCACTGGGGTAAAATGTTATATATATGCACTTAGTTGCGGGGGAAAACCAGCCATTCAGTTGTGTTGTGGGTTGTCTGTAGCGGGTCCTGTATCTTTTCACTTATGTAGCTCTTAACAGCAACTGAATTGAAATGGCAAAAAAATAACAGACTTAATGAGCTGATGTCCCTTTGCCAGTGTGAGGTGCAGATAGATAAATTCCATTCAGTACTACCATGAACCTCTGTGGTGGAGGAACTATTTACAGCTGTTTACAGGAGCACTGGAAAACAACGTAGGGAAGGCAGGCACAGGCAGTATATTCACTTGAAGCAGCAAGGGGAATTTTAAAGGCAAAAACATAGTTACTGCAGTTGAAATTAGGCCAGAAGAATAACATCTATTACGTAAAATCCCATAGACTTCTTTTTTAAAGAGTTTTTTGAGAACAAGGAAGGACATTTTCTCAAATCTCATTTGTGGCATGGTTCACAGTTCCAACCTACTTATCTCTCCATGCTGAGGAGCAGTGGGGGAGAATAGGAAGTTCCTTTCCTTTATGCAGTACTGCTGTTTGCTCAGTAGCACATCCCATTGCCCCAGTGCTGTGGGATCCAGAAATGAAAGACTCAGTTGTTATAGGTTTATTGGTAAGAGTGTAAGCTAGATTGGTACAGTTCCATTCATCAGGACGGGGGGAAAAGAAATTAAAGTATTAGAGATATTTATTTTGTTGGTAGTAGGACTCTCAGGATGAATAGGAATGACCAAAAATGCTGAAGTGATGTCTTGGGAAAAAATGAGGGTTCAGATGGCACCAGGACATCACAAACTTGCAACCTGTAACTATACCAAATTAGAAGAGCATTTAGGGTATGAGAGATGGTTGATTTGGCGAGAGTTGAATTGTCCTGCTAAGAATAATTTCCGATGACAACTCAGTGCTCCTGTAAGCAGCAAGTTTTGTAGGGACATAAAGCTGTAGCTTTCTCTCTTCTTTACTAAGTACTTGTGTTTAACTGGTGGGATGCAGGCTCAAGTTGCTCCCTAGGAAGCAATGAAGTTGTTAAGACCGTTCATGGTGGCTATCTGGGAGTGATGAGGAGCAGGAGAGCACTTTGGCTGCTGTCCAGCAAGCATTTTGTTGTGGACCTTTTTGAAAGCAGGTTTTAAAATGCACCCAGAAGGGTTAACTGGAAAAGAAGATGCCGTGGGCCCGGCAGGACATGAGTCATATTGGTTGTGCTTTCCGTGCTCAGGTTTGCTTTATGCCATCCTGCCGTGCCGTTGTGTGTGACTGGTCCTGCACAGGCAAGGAGAGGCAGAGACCTGCTTTGCTGGTGCTGGCCAGGGGAGCACGGGGGATGGCCAAGGCTGGTGTAGACAATTCCGTTTGGAATTTTCCCCTCTGGGTTAGTACATGACCTTTACAGTTAGGGGGTGCTGCACTACTTGTGCGATGCTTTGTGGAGGAGAGGCACGACTTGAGTCCCTGCATGCTTGTGGTTGTTGACGAGCAGCTTGTGCTTTCCGTAAGGACCTTAGTCCCTGTGTTGTTGCCAAATTCCAGTGCAGAGAATTATATTCTGCTAAAGGTATCACCATTTCCTCTCCTCTCATTTAACTCTTTAATAACTTGCTATGGTTCGCTTCAGAGACAGCCGAAGATCCCGCTGTCTCCCTTACCGGATACATGTACCTAAGCCTCTGTTAGAAAGAACTTTATGATAATACAATAAAAGCTGCAGCAGAACTACAAAGTATTTAAAAATGATCAAATAGGAAGTTTTCAGCAGGTACACTGAAGTAGCTTAGGAGCCAAAAATGTGATACAAAGCCTTTAGCCCAAAGTTGATTCTTCAGATCTGACACAGGTCAGTGGTGGTGGACAGGTGTGGCTGTCTCGTGGCTGGTTAGAAACTCAGATGTGTTGAATTTACTGTGTTTCAAGTCAGTTCCTGTCAGTACTGCATTTGACCCTACTTGGCCTTTTCCTGCTGGCAATCTCTACACAGACACTGGTCACACTCCTTATGGGGGCAGACTGCTGTCAGTGCACACAAGCATTTAAAATCATGACTCAGGCCACAAAAACCACGACATAAAATCAGTGTTTTGGGTTCTTTATCCACTTTCTGTTTTCTGAAACTTCAGTGGGCATCTGAGTTATGTTTTCAAGTCTCTCTTTGGTAAGAGGGCTAGAAACTTGGGGAAAAAGAAACTTCTCTTCCTCCTCACTAAAATTATCAAACAATGGCTTAAACTGCAGCATGTATGAGGACAAGCTCACATCAGATATAAGAGAATGATGGCTGGCAATACCAATGAGTAAAAGTTGTCTAATTTTGCATAGTCCCTCCTGTGTCGCTCCCAGCACTGAATCCACACTTGAAGGCAAGTGATCTTTAGGAATATAAAAGTTTCACTAGAAAGCAGTGTCCGTGCCCAGACTTTGGACGTGGATAGGCATCCATGCAGAAGGAAGTGAGTACTAATGCCCTCTACTAAAACATTTCACTGTGCCAAACTTTATTGCAATGTACAAGTGCAATGGGGCTAACAGATAATAGTCCTGAAGGATTAACATTAGAGTCATGTTTTGGCCTCTTGATAACCAGCTTGGTTTCCTAGAGGAGAAAAATGTATTGTGCCTCTGCTGAAGTCAACGGGAGCTGCACAGTTCTTGTAATAACAACAGTATAATTTTCTGGTGACGGATGGGCCAGCAGAGGAGACAAGACACAAGTTTGTGCACCATCTTTAGCTGGGGCAGGACACCCTGAACTGCTTAAGAAAACAGTCACAAAGAACAGTCTTGCTTCTGGTTATATCACAGAAGTGTTTTAAGAGGAGGCTGTTTTAAGAGTCAAAGCTGTTAAAGCGAGAGGAACTAAATCAAAATGGAGTTTAATATTCCCAGTGCTTCTAACTGTGCGAGATTCAAACTGGGATTTCAGGTATACAGCCAGGTACAACTTCCACTTTTAAAAATGGAAATGCACACAGCATCTACAAAAATTGGATTGTGATGGTAAAAGATAATCCAGTCTTTTGCATAGGAACCGCTACTGATCCACACCTACCTTTGCTTCACATGCTTGGAGCCAGGTAGGATTTGGAAAAAGGCTGAATTGTTTCCTTTGGTTTTTTGGTATGTTGGTGTCTAGATGTTGGGCTAGGAGGTGCTACCAGGACTGCATAAAGCCAAGTCTCAGACTTGATGCCTTGTTCTTAATGATGCAGGTCAGCTCTGTGTGTCTGAGATTCCCCTATTTGCTGGAGAGTTAATTCTGCTGTTGCTGTACCCCTCTGTGGTTTCTTCCACATCTGTTTCCTGCCTGATGTTGTCTGGTTGGGATGCAATGAGCTCAGCTTTTCCCCTCAGCCCCCTCCCACGCTCCCCACAGCTCCCTCAAAGACTGTCATCCTGAGCCTGTAGCACCCAAAACACTTTCTATCTCTTCATCTAATGCTGGTTATTGGCTTTGTTTGTTACTTGCTTTAGAAAAAGGGCTGCTTGGTTTGAGAAGATTTAAAGCCACCAACTCCCTTGTTCTCCCCACTTGGGGCTCCTTCTTGCCATGGCAGAGAGAGCAAGGCCAGCCAGCAGCACTCCCTGAGGCTGGGGAGGGAAGAGGAGCTGTTGTCTTCAAACGTAGCACAGGGAGACATTCGAGGGAACCCTTAAAAGTCCCCTGATTGTAGTATGGGAAAGGAGACAACAACATGGCTAGCCCACATGACACTCTTCTATGCTGTGTGGCTGCGCAGTGGCTGCCTCTGCCTTGTCCCAACTGCATTTGAATGAAAGAATAAGGAAAGTTTTCCTTTTGCATTAATGGTCTCAAAAATGTGGTAGCTCTGGCCAACCCTGGCTCCACAAGCAGGTTCTTAAATGCTTCTGAGAGCTGCAGTAGGCAAAGACTTTGCTGTGGCATAGGCAAGTGTTTCTGGGGGAAAGCAGTAAGAATAATTCGGCAGTAACATGCTGTGTACAAAGGAAAGGTGGACTTGGATGCTGCTTGGCTGTTTTGGTACAGCCCCTTCAGCACGCTGTCTTCTGCCTGACTTGTCATCATGCGTTTCACTGTGAAGCTGCCTTGTCCGTAGGTGAATGGATAAGGAGACCTGTCACTCAGGAAAAAACGATCTTGCTTCAAGAACAGACAGCCTTCGGAGCCAGTCATCAAACCTGTTACACAGATGCGAAGCAGCTTTTCTGGGCCCTGTGGCTTTCCTTCCTCACCCTTGGACGAGTTTCAGGATAGGAGCACGCCGGGATGAGCGTGAGGGTGCATGCAAGTCCATAGCACAAGTCAGTGTGTGCCACACAAGGCTGCATTTGTGTTCACTTAGGACATTTCTTTAAGCTGCCTTTCCTGTAGTGATGTTTCAAAATGAAGGCATGGCCATACTTTTGGGTGGGTGCTTTTGGTTAGTGATGCATGCAGGAAGTCCTGGGAAAACTGCTGAAGGATCATTAAAGGCAAAGTGGAGGAAAAAGACGAGGCTTTTTTTTTTTTTTTAAAGTCCCCTTGGAAAAATGAAAATGCCACACGCTCATTTAATCTGCTGCAGAAGAATGAAGAGCTGCATTCATCCCGCTCTCAAAATTAGAAGCTGTGGCACTGGGGATTTCTGTCTCAAGAACTGATCAAGCTGAAAAGAAACCTTTTTGTGGAGCCAAATTGCTTTCAATCTAGATCTCTTTCCTGACCTACCTTACTCTGTGGCTATGCAAGCACTTGTCTCCATTCGAGGAAGGAAGCTGCAGGGGGTGCGAGGAGAACAGGACAAGAACAGCCTCTTGGGCCGGCTCAGAAATGCTTTAGTCCTCTTTTTTTGTGTGTGTGATGTGCTGCTGGGGTCTGATCTACATTTTCACGCTGCTGATGTGCTGGGAAGCCACATGGCCTGCACTCTGTGGGGTCTGTTCCTGGCTCTAGTCTTGCCGGATGTGTGGATATTTAAGGCTGCATCCCCTCGTCCTTGTGACAGGAGCGAAAGGGACAGTGAACTCTGGAGTTTTGGGGGAAAAGAAGGGGGATTGTGTTATTGTACAGTGAAGGAGAGCTGTGGCAGCAGAGCGCTGAGAGCTGAGTACACGTGTTGGCAGGTGGAGGAGCTAGGCTGGGCTTTGAGGGGAAGACAGCTCCTTGGCCTTTCAGTGTCTGCCAAAGCATGTCCGGTGGACAAGAGACAAGAGACTTTGCTGCCAAAATGGATACTGTGGAGGAAATTATTAATAATGTAAATTCTTGCATTTTCTCCACGCTCTCTCACAAGTGGAGCATCACATTTTGAGTCCCAGATACCAGCCTCTATGGCAACAAGTGAGAGCAAAAAGACACTGGGAACAACGGGAACAGAAGCCATCTGTTTGCTTCTGTTACTTTGCTGTTCCTTCTTGTTTTGGATGATGTTTGTGTTACTTCCTCAATCTGTTTCTGGTTCCTGGGACCTGGATTTTTGTGTCTCTGTGGCACAGTGTAACTGTTGTTTAACATTCATGTTGCAAGCTCGGCTCCTTGTTCTGTATTGACTTTCCATGGCTAGCACTGTGTGATTAGCAGAGAACCCTTGCATGTTGCCTCCTGCTTTACATTTCCCTTACTGAGCACTGCAGGAGGCAGACGTGTGGTTTGCATGAGCCCCACTTTGATCCTGCCTTCTCCCCCACCCCCTGCAAACAGCATGAATCACATCTTGCCTGCAGAGTCTAGATTAGGACACATATTTTGATTTAGCAAATGTTTTCTCTTTGTTGGTAGCAGCTGATTTCATCTGAACTTGGAAACCATGGAGTTGGGACTCCACTGCTTGTGGTATCACAGCTCTCAAAGGTTCAGGGAAAGAGCTGCAGTGGATGAGACACTGGCAGTGCACAGGGTGGATGTACAACACAGGCTGATCTAGACGTGATGAACGAGACTGGGAGACCCCCACTGGTCTGGGGTGCTTGCATCCCAAGCTTTGGGGTAGGCCTGGTTCTAGTTTGGAGAGCTCAGAGAGCTCACATCTGTAACTTGGGCTTTGCATATATGACGCAGTTCTACAGCAGCAACGTTTTCTGGCAGTCAGGGTTGTGCCAAAAATTTATGTGCCAGTGTTTTTCCTTTAAGGGAAATGAAAACAGCCTGTCAGTAATGGTATAACCAGCCTTGCTCTGAAGGGCCAGGGTTGGGGTGGCTGTCAGATTGACTGCCCACATCATGGCTTGGACTGGATCTCTATCTGGAGGGTGATTAAAGGATGGAGAGCTACCAGCATCTGCCTCCAGTCCTGCACCACCAACAGGGTGCCAGATACACTTGGAGCTCTGACATGGAAACCTACAGATACCTCATTGCAATGCAAAGGCTGCTAGATGGCTGCACTGCTGGTTGTTTCAAGGGCAACTAGTGTTCCTAGCTGCCTACTAGTGGCTCCTTTTCATACATTCCCAGAGCCTCAAGCCCCAGCTGTCCTTTGTTCGTATGCCAGAGCCTTCAGCTTCTCTGCTGATAACTTCAGTTCATGTGTTTTGCATTGTCAACCAAAAAAAAAAAAATCTGCAGTATGTTTACAATGGACACAGATAGAGAACAGTGTAACATAAATCGAATTTAGTGTTAAATGAAATTACGCTGTGCAACCGTGCTGACTGTATTATTAACTTTCATACTTAATTCAATAATGTAGACTCTGTTTTCTACATTTATCTGAAACCACAAGCAGACTTTCGAACTTCTGCACCAGTGTGATTGCAGATATGAAAGTACTTAACCATGGGCTTAAGACCTACCTTTTTGTCAGCTATTGGGGCCTTTGCATATAATGAAGTTACAGACACCAGTACTAACCTTCACCCTCACTCAAGTGCCAGATCAGTGCTATCCCTGTGTGTGAGAGCAAGGAGTTCAGTCCCTAAGGCTACAAGTCTTTTGGCACATAAGTGGGCAGGGAAGTCCCAGTCCTCTTGTTTCACCCCCTGCCTTGAACACGTCCCTGCAGCTGGATTAGATTCCCCATTTTCAGCCCCGTGGAGAGGCCCTTTTGATTTTAACAGTGCACCAAAAGGGGCAGAACAAAACTCATGCTTTTTGCAGTTGCCTTCAGTTCCTCCACCTCAGTTGCTGCGTTACCATCTGGGAGCAGCCGCCTGGCTTAGGCTCAAACCAGCCTTCCTCCATGCTGGTGTCAGCAGCAGATGACGTGTGTGACAGACCCAGTTCCAGGCAGTGTCAGGTTGGCTGGATGGGATGGCTGCTTCGACTTAGGTGAGTTAATGTCTATATAGGAAGAGTTACCTTAACAGCAGTAGAAAATGTTACAGAATCACAGAATTACTGAGATGAGCAGGGTCTTCTTGAGGTTAAGCAGACCAAACCCTCTGCTCAAGCAGGGTCAGCTTGAGCACTGCAGTTGCCCAGGACTGTGTCCAGTTGAATTTTGAATACCTCCACAGATAAAGACTCCACAACCTCTGTGTGCAAACTGATCCAACCTCAGATTACCATCAAAGTAAAAAAGTATTGTCTTCGGATGGAGTCTCATGGGTTTTAATTTATGTATCTTGTACTGTCAGTAGGCACAACTGAGAATAGACTGGCTGCCTTTTCTTCATTCCCTCCCAGCAGCTCTTCATTCACAATGACAGATCCTTCCTGATCCTTCTCTTATACAGGCTGAACAATCCTGGCCTCTCCTCATATGGGAGATGCTCCAGTCCCTTAATCACCTCTGTGGCCCTGAGCTGAGCTTGCTCCAGTAAGTCCTTCTTGTACTGTGGAGCCCAGAGCTGGACACAGGACTCCAGCTGTGGGCTCCGCAGTGCTGAGCAGAGGGGAAGGATCACCTCCCTCAACCTGCTGGCAGCTCACCTCCTAACTCTTCTGATGTTCTTAGTAATCTACACAGTTACTATCAGAGATTTTCCTTGGTATTCCAGTTTTGGCTGGCAATTCAATCCATAACTAATGTGCAATCAGAACATTGTAAAGGTTGCCTTGGTTAATGCTCTTTCTGCCCTGGTTAATGCTGAAAATGAATTGTCTTTTCATAAAGAGCCCCAGTTCTTTAATGGTTTCTGAAGTTTTGCTGCCAGTCAGCTCAAATGAATTAATTTTTATAATACACTGCTATGCTGCATCTTCTGAAAGCTGTGCAGAGCTCTGGCTTAATAGAAATTCTACAGAAGATGCTTTGAAGCAGCACACCTTTCTCAGGTGGTGTTTTTAAGAGCTCCCCCTCTCCTCCCCCAAAGCCACAGTGCAGAGAACCAGGGCATTGTGGCCAAGGTCCTTTCTGCCTAAGTATGTCCAGCAGACTGGGGAGTGAGAAACTTTGCTGCCAAAGTGACCGTGGGGGAAATTATTAATAATGCAAATCTTGCTTTTTCTCCACCCACTCTCACCAGTGGAGCATCACATTCTGAGTCCCAGATACCAGCCTCTATGGCAACAAGGGAGAGCAGAAAGACACTGGGAGCAAGGGGAGCAGAAGCTGTGTTACACGTCCTTCTCCAGCACAGGGATCGAGCAAGGGGAGGGGAAATGTGCATCCCTTTGCAGAACTCCTGGCTGTGTCTGCTGCTCTTAGAAATATGCCCTGAGCAGCTGACTTGGGTTCATAGCAATTTATCTCCAGCTCCTCACTGCCCTCTTCTACACTCAGGGCTCAGCGAACTAAATACCTTTGGAAATGCTATTATCTCCTGTGCTCTCTGGGGCCTGGAGCAGCGTGGTAAATTTATCACCTGGAACAGGAGGCTTTGCTTAGTTCTATAAAGCACAGAAGAGTTAAAGAACAAAAAATAAAACCCCAAACCAAATACAAAACTGTCTTTAAATCTCATGCCCTTTCTTTGCTCTCTCCAATCTGGGAATGTGCATGTATTTTGTTTTGTAATGTCATTAAATACTGTCACATGAGGAAATGGTTAGAGGACATATACCTCCATCTCCAAAATAGGGATTGAACGTCCAAATGACCAGGAGACATTACTGATGTACCTAAGTTGTGTAACTTATTTCCTGAAGAGCATTAGACAGGAGACCAGGTCAGATTCTCCAATACAAACTTCACTTAAAGGATACCATTGCTGGTTTTCAGTAAACACAGCAGCACTGGTACTGCCGTTTTACCTGAAAGATGCTGAACATGCTCACAAACTTTTTATACACATGGGATGCAAGGCTGAGAATCCAGGCTGGATCTGTGCCTGAACTCACCATCTATATTCACTGGCTCATCAAAAAATGCTGATTTAGCAGACAGAACACTGGGAGAAAGGGTGTGTGGGGGTGTGTGTGTGTATGTGTGTGTGTTTATCTGCAGCTGAATATTTCAGTTGGGATATTTTTGATACCATTGGCATTCTGCACTTACCATCTCAGCAGTGAATGTGACTGTCAGTCCTGTTGCAGACAGGCAGCTTGGCAGCACAACGGAGCCATCCGGCATGTGGAAAATCCTTTGCTCCATGTGCAACTAGTGCTGGTTTTTCTATTCCTCTCTCACTGTGGTGCCACTGCTAGTGGTGGCAGTCACACCTCGGGAGGTTCAGAGGTGTGATCAGGCAGGGTGAGCCTCCTTCTGGAGTCCTTGCATCTGTGCTGCAATTTGTGTGAAATAAATAAGCTGTCAGTGGGACTCAATTGTTTTCTTTCCTTGTGCAAAATCAGAGAGGGAAACAGCTTCACCACTGTGCTCTTTCTGTTTTTATCTTCTGTGTGCTCCACTTAGTAGTGCATTTTCCTTACCCTTGCTCTGGTCAGGTAATTTCAGATACATGAGAGGCTAAATGAGAACAAACTCTCTTGTGAGATTTATTGCATCTTCTGCTTCTAATCAAGCCAGAAAAATACAGCAACAGACTTCCTTCTGTAATCCTGTTCTCTCCATTCCAGTCCCGACTGGAAACCAGAAGTACAACAAGGAGGAATGCAGCAAAAAAAAAAGTTAAAACAAATATCCTGGAATCTCTAAGAAGAGCGTGGGGTTTGGCCTGAGGTGATGGCTCAGGGGTACAGAGGGGGCATGGAGGATTCTCCCTTCTCTCAAGTGTTTTCAGTTCCCCCTACTTAGCTGTGTTTTTTTTACCTCCCCCTGTCCTCCCCTCCCCGTCTCCCTCCAGTCCGATAACTTTATTGCCAGGATGGCGGTATGCACATGTTGCCAAAGTCAATACATCAAGCTCTGTGCCTAAGGCAGGCTTAGGAGCAGTAAATGAGAAGAGCTGGTCTTGATCCATTGAGTCCATCATTCTTCCCTCCTGGCTCGATAGTGGTTTACATACTGCTGCCTAAGGTTCGCTGTGTAAAGCCACAAACAGGGGCCAAGTCAGGAAGTTCAGTTCCATATCCCAGTAACTTCAATTTGGGCTTGCCCTCCAGACTTGTCAGGACCTAGATGAGGAATGGAATCCCCTGCAGCCCCGTCTGTAGACCGGGTGGGCACAGGTGACCCAGTGCCTGCTGTCCTCCTCGGGGTGGCAGGCAGAGCACGGTGGTAGAGGCAGCCCTCCATCACTGCTCACAAACCTGCTTGAGGCGGGGAGGAACTGATGTGACAGACACAAAGGAGGGCTAGGAGTCCTAATTAGTCCTCATTTCTAGCCTGCTAAAATACCCATCTGTCACTCTGCTGCAATAATGAGATTTGAGAAGATTAGCTGGATACTACTTAGGCCCCTCAGCACGGCAGCTCACTAAGTGTGCTGCTGTTCAGCTTTAAGCCACACTTGCAGCAATTACACCCTAAGCAGGTTTATGTCTGGTTAGTGCTCGCATGGGAGTGGCCCAAAAAAATCTGCTACAGGAATGGGGTGGGTGATTCAGAAGATGGCAAGTGTAGTATCAGCTCTGTCAAGTTGCCGTCTTGGCGTCACTTGGGGAAATATTGCCATTTGGGCACATGGTAAAACAAGGACCCTGATACTTTAAAAACATCCCTGCTTTATCTTTGTCTTTCCTAGGGGATAGCGCCTCTTTTACATAGGCACATGCTGTGCTGTGTCTTTCCCTTCACAGAAGCAATTTCTGCTGGAGCTAGGATTTGTTTTTTTATCCAGTGTCCTAAACTGTCACATAGTGTTGCTCTGCCTGGCTCAACAGCTACCACCTCCCAGCCTAAAGGTGGGTGGAGTGAGTCTTGTTTTTGCAGTTTGTAAAATATTTCAGGATGTAAGGCACTCATTAAATTATTGATGTTAGCTCTTGGGCATTAAACAGACGTGAACTGCAGCTCTGGATCCTAAGGGCTTTAGAGGCTTATCCCTACCCTAATGATGGTTCCTTACTTGGGATTTTTCACGCATCTCTTACTACAGATTTGAACTCACTGTGGGATGGTGGGAGGATTTAGCAGGTGATCAAAGGGTGACAGCAAGGCTTTTCTTTGCAACATTATATACCTATGAAGCAAATCTAATTGAGCTTTGGTAAAAAAAGGGGAAAGACACATGTATGTTTTCTTTAGGAGAATGGGAACAATTAGAAAAATGTGTTGCTGCCTCTTGACATAACATGTTTGCAGGGTATGAAAAGATTTTGAATAGTTGTGATTCAAGGAACAGTGCAGATGCACCTGACATCAATTCTTGTGCTTAAGAAAGATATTTTAGCTTGTAATGTGCCTTATTTCTATCCCTTTCTCCAATCCTGCCTCCTTGAAAAGTGGTTGGCAGCGATAGTGCTGCTGACTTTACCTTATGGTGATGGCAGGCTGGAGGCTGGGACTTTGAACACATCCCTGTCTCTGCAGTACTTTCAGCTCTTTGGCTGGGCTGTGGTGGTGCAAAACAGGACCTTGGCTGATCTGGGACAAGGAACGGAAGGCAGCAAGCATGGCACCATGAGCTGTTGAGATCTCTGGGCAGCTTTGTGGGCTCCTTGCTGGTTCCCAGGGAACTGACTGCAAACAAAATCCCGTGTATGGCAGGAAAATCTGCTCCCGGGTTTGACATGGGGTCCCGTGTTTGTGTTTGAATGGGAAGCGTTCAAGAGGCTTCTCCCTTCCTCACCTCCCCTTGCCCACCCATTCTCTCTTCTCTGCTTTGGGGCGTTGTGGTGTCACAAAACCCTCCTGTTTGTTATGGGGCAGAAGAAGGGGTGAGGGCCATCCCTGACCTCCTCCTCCCCTCGGCAGTTTGCATGGTAATTAGCTCGTCCCTAGGAGACAAGCCCACAGCCCAACAGAGCGGCGATTCAGAGGCTGAACAATGTCCAATTATCCCAGCCCTGGGAGCAAGAGGCCACTCCCTGACACGTGGGCTCCATGTCCCTGGCCAGATGGCTCCTCAAACTCCCTTGGCTGGGCCAGAAACGCTGCTTGGGGAATTTGACGCGTGTCAGCAGTTTTGGCTGAGTGCTTTCGTGAGCTATCAGCAGCACAGTTGCCTGAAGTATTGGGAAGAGCTCCGCGTGCGCCCCGGGCAGTGCTGCCCACTCCAGGCTCTGTGCTGAGGCAGTGCTGGTGGCTACAAGGGAACATCCATGTTCATGTGCGGACTGAGATCTTGCAGCCTCAGACTGCCTGCCCCGCATTCAGTTCGGTGACCTGCTGGAGATGTAAGCAGCCTAAAAGCACACCTTTTGCTTTTCTCTTTGCATTCCAGTGTTTGTGCACCAGTGAAGGCGGAATTGCCCAGACTGGAGTTTGAATTGCTTGAGGGAGGTGGCAGGAGTCACATCCATGGCATGCCACAGGCTGTGGCAAGCTCTGCTCCTGCCACTGCCTGGCTCAGTGAGAGACCTTAGGGCACTCCTTCTTTTTCCACATCCTACCTCCCTCAGTGATTAAATGATGTTGGTATCATCTTTTTTTTGGTGCGAAGTTCCCATTATTGTTGTTATTAAATGGGAAGAGGCCTAGTTGTTTCCATCACCCAGGACTGAAAAGGGGGCTCTTGCAGCTCTGGGGAGTGACACATTGGGTGAGAGTGAGGGCAGGAAAGGATCGGGCTCACCCAGCTTGCCTGTCTCAGCAGGTTCCATTCCAAGAGCCTCCAAGGGAGGTGTGAGGAACACCAGGGTGGCATTGCATACCCAGAGTGCTTCTTTCTGACTTGGTGAGGCTTCTGCCCCGATACGTGACAATTTAGCTTTGAAGAGAACATGACAGCCATTTACCACCTAACCTCTGGCGTTAGGAAATGGAAAAAACAATGCAGCATGTATCGGAAAGAGGAGAAGAGATTACCCTAGACTGGAACTTGGCCAGGATGCTTCTGTTAATCTTGCAAAAAAAAAAAAAATGAGAAAAGGAAACCAAGCAGAAAAATAAAAAAACATTACAAAGAATTTCTGCAAAACTGCAATCTTCATTTTATAGTCTCTGATTTAGAAGGGAGAATATGCAATAACACAGCTTTCCCTTTGCACTCCATGGGATGTGGTTCATTACTGGCTCGTGGATAGGACTGCCCCTTCCAAGTTGCCTGCAGCAACTTCAATTGATTGTGCTTTTGGGACCAGGCCCAACCTTAATTTATGATACATAAAAGTTATAGATAGAAGTTAATGATAATGCATCCAAAGAAACAGCTGGGAGGAAAGAAGTATGGCAGAGAAATGGAAAAGGACACCGGAGGAAATGGATGGGAAAAGGAAATAAGGGCAAAAGTGGAACGGAGAAAAGCATGTGAGGAAATTCCAATATGCCTCAAAGGGAGGAGACGAAGGTTGGAAAAACTAGTCTGAGGGCAAAACTGACTGTGTTAGAACAAATGGAGGCTGTTAATGAATGGTGTAAGAGAGAGGGCTCTAAGTGGGAACAAAATTCAGAATCCTGGCAGCTTTGTTAGTAGGGGTAGAACAGAGGAAGAGATACTGCTCTGGGTACACACGGCTGAAGAACAGACGGGACTCAAGGAACATGCTCACAGTGTCAACAGCTCTTGTTATCCAAAACTCCTCTTCCAGATTTTTACCCGAAACTGAGACAGGGCAAGAGGTAAAACAATCATTTCTGACTCCTTTCAGCCCTTGAAACAAGCTTGGTTTTATAAAGTGCAAGGAGATGCCATTGAGTTACTGCATTGCAAGTGATGCATTTTTTCATCTGCTAACTACATTTTTTTATTCCCCTTTTGGTACCTAACTGATGTTAAAATGAGCTTCAGTCTCTGATTAGTTCCAAAGTCTATGAATGTGAGCAAGAGCAGCTTTGCCTCGCTTGGATAAGCTTTCAATAGTTAATGTTTGAATGTGCTCATCTTCATCACCTGCTGAAGGCTGCAGTGCTTCACCTTCCTTAGCTTTGGAAGCCTGTGCTATGGATCCAAACTCCTCTGATTTTACAGTCTCCAGCAAGGTCCTGCTTTTAGATCATTCATTTCGTCCCCCTTTGAGACACACCTGTGCAAGAACATGAACTTAGCCTGGAGTTTTCTTGCCTCTGAAACACATGAGCCGTGTACTAAAATCAGGGTACAGGTCATGGCCTCAAGTGTGTGGCTCAGCTGTGTTGGCTGTGGAGAACTGCAAAGGCAAAGAGATGATTGACTTGTACAGCGGTACTGTAGCTATCAAAATGTAAGGAAGTTTGATTAAGTATGATCTCAACGCCCTTTTCCTGCAACACCCCTTCTTGTGTTTGCAGAGTGTTTGTTAGTGTCTCAAAGCCCTTAGTACAGCAAGATCCAGGAGTCAGAAACACAAAAGAAACACAGTCCAGAAACCCAATTCCTGGACATATGCCTTTGAGAAATGTAGTGCATTAAAGGATTTTTTCTTTGGTTGCTTCCTCTTTCCTTGCTTCCTCCAGTCTTTGTTATTCCCAGCAACGACTTTATTTACTTACTTGCTTCTTCCCAAACCACTGGACAGACGGGGGCTTCATCAGGGAGCAGTTTAGCTGGAGTGGGCAAAACAATGGGGCTTTAATCAGGGTGCCTCCAGCAGCCACTGCTGGCCAGAGGTTTCTCTGAATTCCCAACATGGAACAGTTGCCTCTTTCATGAAGTGCCTGTGGGATGAGCACAGGATTGCTACACCCAAAGCATTTTCATGCAGCCACAGCTCTCTGAAAGGAAACGCTGCTGAGGACACCGCCTGCAACGCCCCAAGCTACTGGGGTGACCAGTATGAGAGAGTCTTTCTTCCAGTCCTGGGCTGTGTTTGCCTTCCACATGCAATCTGTGAATAGCTCAAGTCTGGAAAGTGTTTAGGAAAGCATCTAACTTTTCTCTTAAAGGAGAAGAAAAAAAAAAAAGAGGAAAAAAGAAAAAGAGAATGTCAGGGATAAAAAAATAGTTTCCAGTGACTTGATGCAGTGTGTCCAAACCATTTGTAATAATTTCCTTTAAATTCATTTTATATAGCAAGAATTAAATATGAAATCATGAATCAGGAAGCAGTCATCCTGCCAGCCAGTGACATGTACAGAGAGATCAGAGCAAAGTGAGAAAGACACAGAACAGCAGGAGACTTGCAAAAACCTTTTTTAGCTCTCTCTTTTTCTTCCTCTTTTTGTTTAGTGTACACATTCATGTAGAACTAACATTTCTGACCCAAAAGAAGTTGTGGGAATCTCCTGCTGTTCCTTGTCTCTCCGATGGCAGCCCTAAACCTTCCTGTCTTGATGTGTCTCATCTGTCTGTGTTTCCTGATGGATGTTGCAGTCCCCAGATGTTTGGATACCTGATTCATCTCAAAGAAGACGGTGAAACATTAGGTATTTTTAAATACCCAGCTTTATAATGGCTTTGTTTAACTTCGCAACATTCTGAACTCATATAAGGCAATAATAAAAATCACTGCTGTTTTCCTTCAAAGTTTTTTGCCATTGCTGCTTCTAAATTTGCGTGCACACAATGCCTTTGCCTTTGCGCTAGCAAGGTTATAACATTCCTGTTTCCTGAATTCATATTTTTCCAATGGTTTTTTTTTCAAACCCTCTGTAAACGCTCCTATCAGGAGTGCCCAGGCTTTTGTGTAAAAGAGGACTGAGGTTACCCAAGGGCTACCAAACTGAAGTTCAGAAATTTTCCCAACAAAACCTGAAGCCAGAAGAAATAGACCTCGTGCCTGTTGTCTGCAAAGGTCCACAGGCCCACAAAGCTGACTTGGGTTGCACTTGAGTTTTGCATATCTCAGAAGTCTGCTAGGATTACACTCCGTGCTCTCACACTGGCCTTTGCTGTGTCTTGGCCAAAGCTGGAGATGAAGATGCCTGTCTGAAGTCCTGTTCATTTTGAAGTTACTCTTTTCAGAATGCTCTGATCAGGGCTGAGTTTGAAGTACAGACGCCTGCCTTCAATTTCCCTGAAATACAGGGTGTTCAGCTGCAGGATTTTTATCTAAGTCTGTCTCTAGCTTGGCTCCAAGGGAAAGGAGAATAAATACTACAGGCCAGGAGACTACAGATGCAAAAAATTAAAGGCTTTAAAATGTCACTAGCTGAGCACATAATAGATATTCTTTGCGTTTTATGATTAGCTGTTGTATTCTGTTGGCCATTGCTGCCTTCCTGATGCAATTTATAAAGGAGTCTCAGGTCAGGGTGAGGCAAGCCAGATTCAGAACTGGATTTCCTGAGAACACCACTATCTTTGGCAACTTTTCCTTTGTTTTCTCTGAGCACGACAAGCTTGCCTGTGTATACCTGTGACTCCCACCCATTTTGCCATCTCCCCTTCCATTCCTAGTCCAACAAGATATCATCCACCCAAATATCTGCTTGCATACTGCAAAACCAGCTGGTTTGTGAACCAGGCTATGCAGTTGAACCATGCCATCATGCCCAGCATTTCGGATCAAGGGAAGCACACTATGTGTAGGACTCATACAACTGTCTCCCATCTCTGCCCAGAGCCATCTTAAAACTGGGATGACCTGAATGCTGCATGTGAAACCAGTCTCTACATGGGACCGTCTGTGCCCAGGGGACCAGGGCGCTGGTCTTTAGACCTTGGCAGCTGTATCTGCACTTCATGGATTTGTATTGTTGTGTCTTCTTGCAACTCCTTTCATCCGCTGCTCAGGTGGGCCAGAGGCACAGCTGGCCCCAGTGAATGTCCCCTGCCTGGCATTCTCTGCTGTATGAAGCTGTGGAGTAGAAGGGGATGTGCAGAGCAGCATGGCAAAGTTGGACGGAGCAGGGCTATACAAGCAAGGGATCCAGTTAGGAACATACCCCTTGTCTGTATGTTGTGCCACAAGCCTTCCCTAGCATGGGGCTCTTGTCACTCCATGTGTCCTTTCAAGCACTCCATACAGAGTCTCCCGGATGGACACAAGCAGTTTAAGAGATTTTCACGCTGTCAGAAAAAGAGTGTCTTCATTTTGTTACTGTTACTGGCTCTGAAAGGTTTTTCCAGCACCTTGCAGCCCTCTGACTCCTTGCCTCCATTTCAGCATACTGCCTTTTACCACTGCTCTCCTCCAGAAGCACAGCCTGCATGGCATCGGGCCAGCCTCTGACCTCAGTGATAGTAGTATAAATCTGGGATACTGCAGCCAGCTGGTATGGAAGTACTTCAGCTCTGAATACACAGAAAGTATTCCCAGCCATAAAGGGGCTTATGATTTGGGTTAGTGAAACAGCAGATCAAAAGCAACTTCTGCATGATGGGGGTATTTGCAAATCTCTCTTGTGACAGAGTGTTTCTGCAACATCCACACGTTCCCTGTTACTACCAGAGTGAGCCGTGAATTAATTCCAGGGAAATCCAAGGAATGCACCAGAACTCAACTGCTGCCAAGAATGAAAAAAAGAACCAAATTTTAGGTGGATTTGTCAACAGTAGGTAGAGGGGTGTAATTTGCTGTAGTTGACATTGAAGACAGTGGTGCCATCAGCTCCAAGAGAAGTAGGTTGTGTTGGCCTCGAACACTTCTCAGATTGCTGAGAAACTCTTGGTGAGGCTGGATATGGATCAGAGGAGTGCTCAAGTTGAAAGCTTCAATGACAGTGTCTGAATGGGAGGTTTTGGAGACCTGGAGACAAGGCATTGTCTGTTTTGAGAGCACTTGATACAGAATGACCTTCCTTAAATGAAATCAAGCTGCAGATCTTTTGTGAGACTTGCAGCAAATCAAATATGATCTTCTGTGAGACTTGCAGCAAAATTCCTCTTTGGCCAGGGTCCCTTTTTGCTGTAATTGAAGAAAATTAATTGATAATGGGAAAAAGCATTGTGATAGGAAAAGATCAACCGAACATGAGAGGTGCAGAGCAGAGAGCAGGAAGAGCCTCCAGCTCATTCCTAAATTGGATCACATCCTTACTGTAATGGTTCCCAGGCAAGTGCAGTAGAGCAGCATTGCTCAGGCTTTTCAGGCTGAAGCCAAACACATAATTTCAGAACAACCGAGAGGCCATGACCAAAATTTTGCAGCATATTGGTAGGCAAAGCAGAGAGAGAGAGCAGGACAAATGCCCTGGAAGCCCTGAAGATCCCCCTTGGTACAAACACTTCAGGTGGGCTGAGGAGCAGTGCTAGGGCAACCCTTACTGGGCAGTGCAGGCTAAAACTGTTTTCGTGTGATGGGGCAGAAAAATATGGCCTGTGGTTGGTAGTTGACTCAGCTGATTTTCCCCATTCTTCCCAAGAACTCTGCCCTGGGATGCCGTGGCAGCAGGCAGACACATTTTATGGGTAGTTCCCAGAGGTCAGGCAGAGCCTGCTGGGCTTGGCACAGACTCTCCTGCAACCTTACAGGGAGCAACATGGGTCAGGAGGGTCCCAGCTCACCTCAGAGCAGTCCTGGGGGCATCTGAGGAGGTCTCTGGGGCAGGATATGCCTGTCCACCCCATCGCTACCCTGACACACGTACACTTGGATTTGAGAGAAACCATTTCCACATGGAAGTCAGCAGAGTTAGAACAGTCGAGAGATCTGAGCTCTGACAGCTCTGCAGTCTTTTGGCTCAGGAGGAAGCAGTAATGCACATATTTGGAGCCTTCCTCCAGACAAAGCAGGGAATGTGTCTGAAGGGGTGGATAACCATCCCAATATCCAGAGAGAACCCTGAGCCCCCAGCATGGTTCTCCTGTCTGCCTGGCAGCATTGGCAGCTGCTGGTTTGGAATAGCCTGTGTGTCCTCGTGCGAGCCAGGGCAGCTGGAGGTGGATTTGTTTTCTGTTGATTTCATGGCAATGTTGCTGCTTCAGGCCACTGCCTTGGTGTGAGGAACAACAACATCCTCGAGGAGACACCCAGTGAACTGCTGACTGCTCCACGGCTGCCCAATCCGCATGCCCAGCGTGGGAAGCGGTCAGACCACCCTGACGGCATCAACAAAGCCATCATGTTTGCTGACATTTCAAGGGAACAGAGAAGGGAACAAAAGCTGGGAACAAACGCTAGGAACAAAAGTATTTGATGCAGTTTAGAGCTGCAGTTGGAAGATATGGGCCTGAATTGTAAATGCCAGATCCAAGTGCCTTTTTGCTGGGGAGGGATTTTAAACCTCCGTCCCGGTCCCAAAGGTGGGGCTTGAGTTTGAATTCCAAGGGAAGAAAATTATGCTGAAAACTGAGTGCACTGTGAAATCGAAATTAAGGGTAAAAAAAGGAAAACAATGAGTAGCTGAGGAGATGGAGGAAGTCAGTAGACAAGGAATGCAAGAAGTTTGGTATAACTGATATGTAAACAGACAGGGCATCTTTTCCAGGGAATTCAGGCCTCTCCTCACCCCCCCTGCTCCCAACCTCCCTTCCCTGAAATGATCAGAAATATTGCAGTTTCTCCCTAGATGACCCCTTGGTAGCGTCTTGCTATTATTGTGGGATTCAGTTATGAGACAACAGTTCAAGAGGAAAAAAAAAAAAAAAGAATTATAGAAGTGACACCAAGCCACAAAGCATGGAACCAGTTCCAAACATTCCCAGGCACAGGGCTACTGAAGTCTGGTCTTTTGGCACAAACTGACTTCTAGGACAAACAACCCAAAAGGTTTCTCTGACCATCTGATCAGTGATCTCTGATTCCAATCTCCTGAGGTTTTAGCCTGTATGTTCAGGTTTAGGGTAGAAATTTGGGTAGGGAGACTCTTTCTGGTTTGGTGGATGCTTGGGGGAAATTGATCCCCTTCCAGAAAAACACATTTGTGTGAGATTTTCAGCTCAACTTTCTGGGCCAGAGATTCTGACAAACCAATTGCAATCTCTGCATGCTTTACCAACTTCTGAATTTTTGAAGGTAAGTTTCTGTTTGCTGGGAGTGGAGATACAAGAAAACTGGCTCTTAACCTTAGGTCTTCCACTATCTCAGTGCATGACTCAGGCTGCCAAATCATTTCTCTCTCTCCTGTTTGCACCTATGGGATGAGAGTGATCCTTATCCCCTGTTAATTCATGACTCCTTGCCGAGGGCTTATATTTTTGCTGACAGAAGCAAAGCACATTTTGTGAGACTGTGCTGGGGTTTTATCCTCACAATGGGGGACGTGACTTGCAAGCAAGATTTCAAATGAGGGTTTTTTGTGTCCTGAGGGTTGAAAAGCAAACCATAGGACACTCACCTCCTTTTTTCTCATTCATTGACAAGAAACATATGCAATATTCTGGGCTTCAGCTTGCAAGGAACAGTGCTGCTGTCCTCAGAAGTGTACAGAGAGGAACAAACACTAGCCAGGCATTGATGATATCACTCAATGTCCATTAGAGCTGGTTCCTGTTTAGCACTGTACTCCATCTTCCCCTACCACAAGACTTCCTTTCATCCAGAATTGGAATAAAAAAAAGGAGAAACTCCCCCTAAATAAAAGTTCTCCAAAAGGTTTTATTCCGTTAAAAATAATGATAAAGGAGTGAACATATTTCACATTCTAGAAACAGTATATTTGAGTGTTCGGTTGAAAAATTGAACAGAATCCCTTCATTCTGGTGAAACATTTTGAATTTGTGAAATGCACACTTTCCCACTGGAAAAATCTTTCAGCTGGATGATTTTCAAGTGGCCTTTCTTCCCGCATGCTTTAGTATGCAATTTAAACTCCAGCTGCTGGTTGTGGTTGTCTCTTGCTGTAGCGAGTGCTGGCACTTATGCTTTCCTTTAACACAGCAAACTCTTCCAGGGAATCTTTCTGTGGCTTAAAAGGCATCACCTGATAATGACATGGGAAGGCCGGTGAGATGGTTTTGTCTTTGTCTCAGTGGCCGGTGCAGAATCATTCCACTCAGAGTAATCTCCTGACGGATTTTAAATATCCAGAAGCCTGCCTCCCACCCTCTCCCTGAGAAGGCAATTCTACATGATACCATGTCTCAGTCTTAGGAGGTTTTCCCTACTCTTTAATATCCTCGCACGCTTTAATTCACTCATAGCTACGACGCCCTGATCACCCAGAAGCAGCTGTTTCCCTCAGTGGTATTCCTACCCCGTGAAGACCGCTACTGTGTGCCTTTGTTTCTCTCCTGGTCACTGGGGCCAGCTGTGCCTATTTACCACCAGCACTTTGTTCTTCCTTGCTAGTTAATCCCTGTAGGTCATTAGGGTTTCTGCTGCTTTTCTCTTCCTCCTCCCCGTGTGCCGCATGGTATCCTGTTTTCCTTGTAACTGTAGCCACACTGCAGGGCTGAAAGACTCAAGGATTTTTCCATTAATAATCCCCACGCCCTTTTCCTGGTCACTACACTGCTTAAGAGGGATTGAGGTAATTCATTCACGAATAGCAGACTGTACTTAAAGAGGAGGGGAGAGGGACAGGGAGATGTGGGCTCAGTGGAGACTGTTTCTCTTGCGCGAGTGACCCTTCATCGAAGTGTGGTTTTGCTCCTGGAGCAGCTCAGGGTACCCCATCCCACTGTTGTGTGTGAGCACTGGCACAGGTCCAGCTGTGGGGGGCAGACCTTCCGTGTCCAGGAACGCTTACTTCACTGTCAGCTCTGCAAATTTCAGCAGCCCTGGCCAACTCCTGCTGGGAGAACGTAGGTGGGATTTTTTCCTTTGCGTCTTACACCCTCACCAGCCGTTAAGATTTTGCAATTGCACCTTGAGTAAGAATTTCTTCTCGTGAGGAAAACTAACCCCAGTTCACTCTCTTGCAGCTCTGCTGGCTCTGCCAGACTTGGGGCCACATCTGCTGTTGACTACAGTTGCATACAGCTGGAATAATTTGTTGGCCTCTGTGGCAATTTATGGACAGAAATTGGAAGTCTAGTTCTCTGCTTAGTTACTACAGTGTCACAGCAAGGTGACTAGGCCACAGATAGGAAAAGAAGGAGAAAATCACATTATAACAATCTATTTTATTGAAATATACCTGTGGCTCATCCCAGAGGACCATTAGGAGCAGTAGTTCTAGACAGGTCTGCTAAGGGACAGGCCCTGTTCTGGTTATTGCTGTGCACCCGTAGTAAACACCCTCCCCACCCCACCTGTTTGGCTGTGGTGGTATGGGCGTGGCGTGGAAAATGCTGCGGGACTTTATCTTCCTCGTCATGGGGGGCATGTCCTAAGGGGACCCAACTCCTTGCTCTGTGCAGGAGGCCATGGGACCCTCGTGGCTGGAATCCTGTGAAGGACAGGCAGCACTGTTGCCCCGACTGGCCGTGCTCCTCACCCCCTGCCCTGCTGCATGTCCCTGTAGCCACGGGCTCCATGACTGTTTCTCACACTGTGCAGCAAACTGCAGGCCTCCTGGTGGGAGATGGGACAAGCCCACCAGCTTCTCTAATGGGACAAATGCAAACCTCGAATACCATGGGCTGGTGGAGGCCCGAAGTGATGTCTGGTTAGGTTTCCCCTTCTCTGCTGTGGCAGTGGCACATACATTGGCAGTCTGTGGAGCTGAAGTGATTCAGCTTGGTGTGAGCTGTGTTCTGCAATCGTCGCCCATTTTCTCCGCTGTTGATGAAACAGTGCTGGCAGTGGTAGTGATTCCTCCATTTGAGAGAATAAAAAAGAAGGCAATAGTCTGGTGTAAAGGTCTTGGCATTTCCCACAGCTTATGACAGCGCTGCTGGAACACAGGGGCTGTGGCTGTAGCTATTCTTTTGTGAGCTTACATTCCTTAGCAGTGGGAAATCGGCAGCTGTAATTAGTCTCTGATGTTCTCTGCTAATAAGTGAATTTCTGGTACTTGCAAATACCAGCATCCCTAAGACATAACTGTATTGTTTTGACCTCTTATCTCTTCTCTCTCCTCCTCGTTGAGAGGGACCACAGATGTTCTCCAAGACTGCTTGGAAAAAAAACCATCCAGCCCTGCTCCTCCCTATTACATCCCTTTCTCCAGTACCACTTTTTTTTTTTTTTTCTTTCCCAGCCACTGTGTAGGAAAATGGTTCCTGCTAGTCCTCATGGAAAAGGACACAGATGCCATCAGGAAACCCATTTGCTTTAGGAGGAAGAGGGGCCTGACATCAACAGGAAGAGCTGTGCAGCAGAGCTGCTCCTGCCTCTGAAAGAGGGGGGCCTTGAAAACAATGTCAGCTCGCAGTTTAGGACCGGCCAGCAGGAAACGCATGCACCCTGGTGTTTGCTGTGCAGAGGAAATGATAAGCACTACCTGGCCTGACTTGGAGCAGAGATAGCATGGGGAAAAAAAAGGAGGGGGAAGGGGAGCGGGAAAGTTGTTTTTCTTCATACTGGTTCAGAGCCTGTCCTTTGCAAAATGGAAAACAAAATAAAGAGTGAAATATGCAATATATCAGAAATCTGTTGGGGGGCTTGGAAACGGAGGAGCACAATTGCCAAGTGATTAGATTTACTACTTTAGTAACCATTTGATATTGGTTTTTTTCCATTGTTAGCACTGAGAATGACCCTCAGTTTGATAACCCTTGGCATGCATATTTATTGAGAGGTGAAGGGAGCAAGAGGCTTGTATACCCTATGGAACTGAGAGGATTTTTTGTGGAGGAAAGACATGGGGACGATGCTACCACTGGGAGCAGAAGGGCCTTGGGAGTACAAATAGAAGTTTGTATAGATGGATATCTTTCCTGACTTGTCCTTACTAATTGAGGGGATAGAAGCCTTCTTGAGAATAAGGAGATACCATCATGCTGAATATTTTATTCAGCTTTGTTTGTTTTCCTCTTTTACTGGGGTCTTTAAAAGCAAAATTGTGCCTCCTTTCATCACTGACAATCTGAGAGAACTCGTTTCTATTTCTGATGCCCTTACACCTCTGGCAGGCAGTTACAGAGGTACAGCCCTACAGCTCAGCCTCAGAGAAACCATTCCATGTGCTCGGGTGCATCTCAGTAGCTGTGTGCTGACATCCTGAGGTGGAGGTGGACAGACAACAGTGTGGCAGGAAGTATTCTAAACAATCCCAGCCCAGCATCAGCCTATAGAAGGCTGGGAGGCATTGTGACACCATCTGCAAATGTTGTTCTGCCTCCTCTGCTGTCCTTGATGATCCTCTCAGGCTCTGGAGAGCGAGCAAACTGCCCTCTTGCAACATATGTGAGCACTGATGTGCCACAAGGCTGGCAGATGGAGCAGGGCTGTGCTCCCTGCTGTTTCTGAAAGAAGCCCTGAAGGAGCAGCACCACGTCCAGATGTTTGAGCCAGGCTGCTCAGCAGTTTCTTTTTGAGCTCTTTGCCCTCCCTGGTGTATGGAAAGGAAAATGAGATCCTTGTGATCACGGCTGTAAGTGTACACTTTAGAGTACTGCAGCCTCTGAAGATGGAAAGGTGTAGCCAATACCACCCATATCCCATGGGCTGCCCTTCTTCACTAAACTACGGAGTGAAACCAGTCCACTGAGACTGGTTCTGGCCTTGCTGGGGTAGATATCCATGCATGCTTGAGGAACAGCCCCCCAGACCAACAGCTTTCCTTGGCTGTGACTAAGTGCTTCACCCAGCAAAGCCTTCAGCACAGTAGCAACAAGCAGGGCAATGCTTCAACAAGCAAGGGCACCAGCATGTAATGATGTATCCCCCAGACCTAAGACATTGGCCTAGCATGACTTTTGCATCTCTTGCCTTTGTTAGGCTTTGATTGACACCTCATTAAAACCCAGCTATTTCTCTAAGAAGAATTTCCTGGTAATGCACATGAAACCTCTCGCACATGCACACACATACATACATAAACAAATATAGTTGTATGTGTAAAAATGCATTCATATGTGTATATGTATGCACACACACTTACATGCTGATATATACATTTATTGATGTGTAGAGTTATATATGTCTGACCAGCTGCTGCTTCTGGCAGAATTTTCTCCATGTGTTTTGGACACAGAAACTGAGCCCACAGGCTGTGGTGATCGTGTGCCCTGGGCACTCCTTAGGGTGGGTAGAACAGCACCTTGTTTCACAGGAAAACATCAGCAATCCGAGTCACCCACAGCTTAATCCTCTTCAAATAAAGACTGACCTGTTTTCAGCCTCCTCTGAGCAGGGTTGGGAGGAGCATTTCTAGGTGACCTTCCATTCTCAGCAGAAGTCTTAATTCTCCACTCTGTTGAAAAGTCACACCATCATTTTGTGCTCCTGTAAAGCTGGTGAAAATGCTTCTATCGTTCATATACCTCCTTTCCTAGTACTTGCATATCACAGTAAAAGGTAAGAGGGTATAGAACAAATAGATTTTACTTTATTTTGTGGAAAATACTGATGAGTCCAGTGGGATTTTTTGTGAGTTTGTTTCTTTGGGTCAGGCCCAGGCAACCTGGCAATGAAAACACTCAGTCTAAATATATGCTCAGCAGCTGAGCAAAGATGGAATGGATTTGGTGCTGCTTGGCTACAAATTGTAATGACTGATTATTGCTAGTGCCTTTGCATGTTTGTTTTCAATCAGATTGACATCATAAAGCCTTATTTACTTTTTCTCAAAAGTCTGTTTTCATTTGCCTTTCACTTCTCATTTGCAGCCGTTATGGGTTTGCATTTAGGCTCCTCATCTGTCTGCTTGTGATATGTAATGATCCTCAGTGATTTTTCCTGCTCTTTGCCCTAAATTGTTGACTGTCTGTAAAACAGCCCATTTGGAATAACCTCTGGAAATTGCTGTACTGCTCTTCACCAGGAGAGCCCTAGAGGCAAGATCAGTGAGAGGCCTGAGTGAAAGAACATTGCTGCATAAGCTAATGTCAGTCTACATCAGTCCATCAGCGTGACAGAAGGCAAAAAGTAAAAGAAGGCAGAAGATATAAATAAGTGCTGTGAGGTCCAACCATGCCATTTTTCTTCCACATGAGAGCTTGGTCCAGGACCTGCATCTCTGTTACTTTGTACCTTGCTATCAAATGATAACTTGGGCTTTCAGTGCAGTGATGGGCCCCTTTCACACACCTGAACTTGTTGGCAGTGCCATCCTGAGTTAGCTGGCACAGCTGGATGTGTGCTTTAAAGCCTGGGAGTGGCTGTCATGTACGCTTGTGAATGACTGTGTGGCAAGCATGGAAGGAGAACCATGAGTGCTGACGGACCTCCGTCCCATCTTTGCACATTTGAAGGGACTACAGAAATTTCCTGGGAAAGAACAGCAGAGAGAACTGCAGAGCAGCCCACTCTGCTGCAGCATGAGTGCTCATGAGATAACAACCCAGTTCCTTGCTTCATCCTGTCTCTTCCCCAGCCTTTCCAATAGCATTTATTTGAGAATTAGTTGCTTTGTCACCACCATGCCATCACTACAAAAGTGGAGTAAGGATCTGTCAAACAGTGAGATAGCATGACAGAGCAGCACAGAAACTGCAGGCAAATTCCATCTCTAGAGATTGCTACAGATTTCGGTGTATGGAGATGGTGTTTGTGAAAGGCACAGTACAAAAGACTTCAAAACTGTTTAATTAGTAGCTGGTACTTTTCAGGTGCACATCAACATCTAAGCACTCAGAATCTCTTTCTAACAGACTCAAAAGTCTGCCTTGTAAAGAGAAACCTGGAATCCCTATTGCCTGGCACACTAGAGTCCAAGTTGAAAAGGACAAAGGGACAAACTAACACTGACAGCCAGGTAGGGAGCATTGATCCCCTTGAATTGCTTTTCTCCTGATTCTGGGATCCTAAGAATCCCGTTTAGGAATCTCAAAGTGTCAAGGGAGATTTTGGTTTCTACACCCTTATAACAGTCAAGAAGCATGTGTTAAAGCTTACAAGTTTCCTCCAGAGTAATTTTGGGGCTGTAAGAAACTGAGCAGGTCTGCATCAGCTGGCAGGCCCAGGTAAAAGATGGAGCACTGTGGAGACTGTGGTTGTTTTTTAACTTTCTTCTGAAGCTCTCGCAAATGAAAACATGTAGATCAAAATCTGGTGAGAGGAGGAAAAAACTTACGGAATCCACATATATTTGTTGCTTTGTTGTCAGCAGTTAAGTGGGTTAGCATGGCTTACATTGGTTTCTAGGCTTAAGAGGAGAGCAGAAGAAGGAAGGAAAGCACGATACAGAAAACATGACATAAGCTTGTTTATCGAACTGGATGAAAGACAGCAGGCTCTCAAGAGACTTCAGATGAAGCGTACATTACTGGCTTTCCATCCCAGCACCCAACACTTACCTGGACTCTTCCCTGGCAGGCTGCTTCTCCCAGCTCCCTTGAGCTGCAGCATTGGCATCGCCCCACTCCTGCACTCCATCAGCTGGTGCAGCCTTTGGATTTGTTTGTGTTTTTAGTACATGTCACCAGAATCAAGATTAATGGCAGAATTCCTATCTTACAGCTTGGTTATCATCACAGTATCTAGGCATTTACCAAGACAGAGGTCAATTCATTATGTGCAGCTTCAAAAATATTCTGATATTTTCTGTACTTACACCTGGGTCCATTTCCAGACACAGCATAAATTGTCCAGTTACTCCTATCTTCAGAATTATTTATCCCAGTTGCTTGTGCTGTGGTAAACAAAATGCTGGACAATATCCACCCTAATCTGCTGTGGATCAGGGTTGTTAGGATTCAAATGGTTAGCTGAGGACATGCCCAGCTCATTGACTTGCCATGCCGAACCTGAGCTGCTGTTTTCCGAGGTGGTTGTACCACAGAGTCATAAAAGTTAGGAGTGGAGATATCCTGTTCTGTTATCTGGTCTTTTTTTTGCAGGAAATTCTCAGCAGGATGTTTTCCTAACGAAACTGTTCTAGTATTTAGTACTCTTTCAAAAGTGCCTGCGTGACAGAATTTGCCAGCTATGTCAAGGTAAAGTCACATTTCAGAGGGGCACAGTGACCGCCAGGGCTGAGAGTCAGCATTCAGTGTCTGCTTTGGCAGTGCTTTCTCTTAGGCTTTCTTTGATGTGTGCTGTCTATGAGCTGGCCAGGTCTGCCACGGGCTTTTTCATTCCTGCTTCAAACATCACAGTTGTCAGATCTGCTCTGGAAAATCAGGTGTTCCTACATGTCTTATTTAGATATGTTAGATGTAAGCTGGGTATAATATCAATGGAGAAAAAAAAAAATCCTTGATGGTGGTGCCACTGACTTCATTCAAACTCACAGCTGAGCCTGCAGGTTGTGTTGAAATGTATGTGTTTGAAATCAGAATGCCACATCCCAAACAGCACTCAGTGTTCCCACTTCCCATGCAGACCATGGAGGGTGATGGTTTGCAGCATCTGACAGATTTGAGATCTGTTTTTCTTACATTTTTGCCCACCAAATCACAGTCGTGCACAGGACAGTGCTTTCATCTCAGGGAATGGCACTGTTGTGACAACCTTTGTGACACTGTAGGGTTATTTCCCACCAAAGCAGAGGGGAAAAAATACATGAAGTGCATGACTTATATAGCGAATCAATTGTGCTGTCCATGCAGACAGGACCACCTTGGTGCCAACCATTCATCCTTTCAAACTGTGTTTATGGCAGCTAAGGGAGAAAAGACAAGGCGGATTGTAAGAAGTTGGTTTGTTTTTAAGCCTGTTTGGTGTTGTTTAGCTGCCTCATGCTGTTTAAATACAGGTGTGTGTGTGTATGGAGGGGTTGTGGCAGCTTAGCCACAGCTAACAGCCAAATTCAACACTGGAATTTGAGACTGAGACAGGTTTTGTTTTTTGGTTTTTTTTTGATTCTGTAAAATTAATTTAGAGCTGATCAAAAGTATGCACAGACGTCCTGGAGACTGAAGCTCTTTGTAGTGGTTATGTCCTGACAGGGCAAACCATCCCCTTTCCCAGCTCTGCCAACTTCATCTCTGAGCAGGAGAGACCCTCTGCAGGGATTTTGGATGCCGTGGTCCCTTCCATCCCTGGCCACCACTGACAAGGAGACAGTGGAAGGCAAAGGAAATGTTATGTGGTGGGAAGACAGGATTTATCCTTAGCTGCCACTGCTTAGGGCTATGCACTGGGAGAGAATCTGGTATCGTGACTGATGTGCTGCACCAGGGCTCGCGTGAGCTGCAGGGAGGAGAGCACAATTTGATCTGCTCTGGAATCTGTTTCTCAACCAACCTTATGCCTAGTGAAAATCAGGCAATGTCAGCAAAAAAGAAAAAAAAATAGTGAATCAGCTTTAAAACTCGTGATTTACAGTAGAAAGTCAGGAAATGCAAGAAAACTATCATATCAGAGATACTGATGATCAAGTATGTTGCCATTTGTACAATGTTGTTCCTTTCCTGTGATTAGGAGGCCAACTTAATATATTAGTTTGTTCTGTTTCGTTATTTTTTTGTACAAAATAACAGCTTAGCTTAGCACAGACTGAAACAGTTTTTAAAGGAAATATTTCCTATTTTAGTCATTTAAGTTGAAACAAGAGACTTTTGACCTTTATTGTCATGGTATTGACATAGCATGATAGGAAGCATGTGCTACTATTGAGGGTAATTGAAGACAATTTAAAAAAGTATTAATGTATAACAAAACCAAAATGATGAAATAAAAATGCCTACAACTTTTTTTTTTGATGATGCAGGATTCATTGTGGGGAGAAACTAAAAAAAAATCCAAACTATTTCCTGCAAGTCAAAAATCAAAAAACTGGTGTTCCAGGTAAAATGAAAGGTCTGCAATTATCCTCCCAATACTTGAACTAAAATTAAAATAAAATTAGAGAGGACATGAAACCTCCACCATGTGGCAGAAACCAACTACCAAGAGGCCCTGAGTATCTCTGTCACCAGTGCTTATCCTTACAAGGAGTTCTCTGAGAAAACAACAGAAGGATAAAGTAAAAAATAAAGCCTGCTGCTATTTGGTCCAGTTCAGTGCAGTGTACCCTGAACACATGACCCAGTCCAGGTTAGCTAATTTACTGTCTAACTGGGCACTGTTCACACTGACTGGTTAGGGTGCCTGACTTAGCAGCCTCCTCCCTGGGGTCCTTCTGTAGCCCATGGAAACTCAGAGTTTTTTCTAGAAAGTGGCACTGAAAGTCACAGGATATTGCCTGCATCTGCTGGACCAGTGCCTTCCTTGCTCTTTGCTGGCTTGGTGGGAGGCCAGGAGGCCGTCCTCCCACTGGTCCTTAGGTGGGGTCACTCCCTCTTTTCTTAGGGACCTCTCCTGCTTGGGGATTTAAATAGGGACATGCTTAAAGGTCTCTGCAGATTAGATCCAAAATGCTCAGTCCAGTGCCAGATGAAGCCTTGGTCAGGCAGGCAGAGAATGAACACCTCGCTTACTGGTGGGGAGGCTTGGTGGGTGGCAGCACCATGGCTGGGAAGGGACAGGGGAAGGGAGAACCAGCAGTGCTGGGAATTTCAGTGCCCATTGCTGCCACTGGAAGCCGGAGGGATCAGAAGGAGGACGACGTGGAGCCTTACCCAGCACGAGTAGCAGATGCGTAAAGGAGGTGGCATGGGCTGTTGTCTTGGAAAAGACCCTGGTGAAGGTGAATTTCTGTGTACACTGAACTAGGAGGTGATATCCAGTGAGAGTGGAACGAGTTACTGCGACTGCCCTTCTGGTTTATTTTTGTCTAAGGGAAGAGAAGTATTGTCTTTTGTGTGCAGTATGTTTATAACTCAATTTCCCTTCTGACTGATGCCTTGCTCCACGCTCTCTTGTCCTCCTCCATCTGGTTTCTATTGTAGTTTTAAATGAGGACAGTTTGGCTGTCTGGCAGAACAAGCGGGGTCTGTGTGACACCAGCTGCCCCTTCCAGCTTCTAAGCCTTCTAAGCTTCCAGCACAGTTTTAATTATAGGAGTGTCAAGATTGGACTCCCTCCCCCCTACTCCTTTCTGTGCCTGCACGTACAGCCCCTGCTGCAAATCCCCATCCAAGTCTGGTCTTCCTTTGGGAGAGACCCAGCCCTGTGATTTACATGCCCTGTAACTCCGATAGAGACCTGTTGTAAAGCACATGCCAGTGCCTGTACCTTCCTGCATTCAGCATTGATCCCAGCCTCAGTTCATCAGGAGCCACGTCTGAAATAATCCTACCAGCTCAGAAACTCCTGGAAGTGGGAGAGTGCTGCTCACTGCTGCTCTAACCTCACCACCCCCAAGAGCCCAAAAGACTAAGCTTTGTACGAGATCAGAGCTGCTCAAGAATGCCAGAGCTACAGGTTCTGCTCAAAGAAAACATTTATTGTGCTCCAGTTCCATAAAAGTGCTGCATTTAGGGGCTTGATTTGCAGGAAGTTGATGCAGTCCCTTCACCTCCAGGGATCTGAGGTCGAAGTCTGTAATTTTCATGTTGCAAGTGAAAAGTGTCCTATATGGGATTTTTTTTTGACATCACAAAACCGCTACAAATTTTGGCATAACTTGCTGTTTCTCTTCCTATGAGCCAAAGACCCAGTGTGGCAGAAGGTCTTGTACATGATGAGTGAAGGGCACTGGCAGAGATATGTGACAAGCCCAGGGTTGGAAAAGCAAGGAAGAGTGCAGGGCTACAGTAAGAGGTACTGCCAGAGCTCCATGCATATTGTCTATTTGCAGTCTATAGGGCGTCTCTACTGGGGAGTTTTCACCCACTTTTAAAAATGTGTTGTATTTTATACATTTGCTACAGATTGTTCCCCTCAGGCCCCTGTTTTTTGCATACCAGTCCTCAACAGACAGATCTAGCCTTCTCTGGTTTCTGTTTAGGGAGTTTGCTTACCTGCCTGAGGCCTCTTGACCTAATTTACTCCAAGGAAACTTAGAACTCAGCCAAAAAAATGGTGTGATTTAATAGGTCTTAGTTTCAAGAGGTCAAATTAGTCACAACAAACATCGGTATCTGCATTTTTAGTTGGTTTTCTTATTCTTAACACTGAGGTTTTAAAAAGTATCTAATAAAGGATGCTTTGTGCACGGACCCCATTTTTGGCAGCCAGGCACCATCATATGAGGCTTGTCTCCATGAAAGACTGTTAACCTTTAAACAAACCTTGTCATGTGGCCGTCGTGATCAAATATGTTTTCTGTTCAATTAATTCTTCTTTTTTCAGGTTGCGTGGAGTTCAATGATTTCTATTCTCTCACCCAAATAGATCTGAAGTGGACATGGATCTGCCTAACTTTCATTTTTCCTGGTTATATGTCATTTATTCCGAGACCCCTACCAAGAAGGAAATCTTACTATGCCATGTATGCATAGCTTCTACCATAAAGATGTTAAAGCCTGATTTTCCAGAAATGGAGATGAGGCCTGAAGTAATTTGCCTTTCCCTTATTTTTATTTTTAGCATTCTCATCATCATATGATCTGAGTTCCCTACTGCATTTCCAGATAATCAGGACTTACTCAGAGATAGGAAGGTCCTCTTTTTTTTTGATGTGTCACTTGGACTTTTCTTGGCAGGATATTCAGGAAATTTCGTACTTCTCTTTTTTGCTCTGTCTCCTTCCACACCATTTAGTCTGCATAGGAAGAAGGTGTTGCACGCACTGAAAGGAATGCTTCCTCGGTTCTTTCCTTTCTGGAAGGCACTGATGCTCCTTCTCCTCAAAAGTCCTTGAGGAGACAATACCATAACTCTGTGACTGTTGTGGACAAAGCTTTGACTCTGTAGACTTCACCTGTTCTCTTGGCAATTTCATGGTTTTGTGAACACTGTTGTAGGCTTAGGGCCTCTGCTGTGAGCTCTGCCTAACAACTTGAAGTTCTTGAAAATCAGCACAAGGGCTTTGAGTGTGGCACGGTATGACCAATGTACCCGTGTTATGAGTCCCTGCTCAAAAAACCCACAAAGTCAATTTTTCCCTGTTGTTTTGGAGAAGCTCCTTTGACTGAGAAGAGTAAGTCTGTTTGGACTGTTCAGACTTCCATGTAATCACTTTGTGTACTCCTGCATTTGGGTTGGCCAAAAGACAGGAGAAGGGACACGCAAAAGGACTTCTTCTTTACTTCCCTCAGTAAGTCAGGAGGCAGAAGGGCAGCACTTACCTGACTGGTTCAGCAGTAGCGTGTCACTGAGGTGGGTGCCAGCTTGGAGCTGTTCTCACCAGAGCCTGTGCCCTGCACTGGTTGGTAGGGACAGGTCCATCCATGAGCTGGCTCTGGCTTCAGTGGCTCCCGTGAGAAATACAATAACAGTAAGAAAGCAACTGTTTCAGGCTGTTGTTGGAGTGCAGTCTTTGGGTGCCATCTGATGAAGCACACATTAATATGTCATTATAGTCCTGAACTTTGAGCAGAAGAACTCAAGGAAGGTCCAGCCAGAGGCATTGTCTTTGGGGTGTCACAAAGATGCAGTAATTGCTATGCCTGGCTTTCCAGTCAAATCGATGGCGTAGTCGGTTTTCTTCCATACAGCTTTTGAAATGCGCAGTGCAGCAGAGTCAGCATTACAGCAGGGAACTTTTGACTTGTGCATTTACTGACTTTTGTGCCTATGGCTGTGTGAAGCATTGCATTAAATACACAGTAGTTTCTAGCACCTAATAAGGAAGGGCTTTCTTACTGTTATTGTTATAGCTTGGGTTGTTATAGTAATGGGGACAGGGAGGCTTGGTCTGACCAAGAGAATGAGGGGTTCTTATACCTATATAATGGGGAAAAATAAACATATACTTTGGGTCCAAGTCTAGATGTAAATGTTGTGCCTCAGGCTCCTCTCAGCTTAAAGACTGGTTAAGTCTTTGTCTAGTTATGCTGATGGAGTTCTTTTGAAGCCAATGTCAGGTTTTGTCAGTGTGCAGATCTAGTCAATATTTGAACTTTATACCCCCTCGGTGGGATTTATGAGCACTAAACTGTGGGTATGTAGGCTTATATGGAAGTGCGAATGCTCCTCTGATTTTTATCCAAGCCAATGAGACCTTTTGGCACAATTCAGCGAGGCTGGAGCTCTGTATTGGGGAGGGTGGTGGTTCCCAGGACCTCACACTTTACCGCATGCTTTCAATTAGAATGAAAGAGCTTCTTTTATTTTATTTTTGAAGGAAAAGAAAAAGGAAGAGAGGGAAACCTTACCTCTCTTTCCACTATGTTACTGTGACTTCTGGGTCAGTCATTGTCACATGTCAACGAGCATTGCATGGCACAAGCACAGCGTATCCTCATGGCCACTTTGCAGGGGTTATTTTTGGTTTGCCCCGTATTTGTCCCATTGCTCTACCCTTCCCTGCATCCACAGAGAGCCTCTGCTGTTTTTTCATGGAACTGTCTCCTTTATGGTGACCTATGGAAGCTGTCAGCTTGTATTCATTGGACATCTTGCTTTGCTTTCCTCTCGTAGTCCCTTACGTGCTGAAGAGCTGTGCGGAGTTCATTGAGACTCATGGCATTGTGGATGGGATCTACCGCCTCTCGGGAGTGACATCCAACATACAGAAGTTGAGGTAAGGGCCACGTGTGTGACTGTCAGAGGGATTCAGGGACATCACTCAGTACCTATTTGGCGTTAGTCCCTCAGGTACAGACTGTGGCCAACAGAGCTCTACACTGATGCAGAAGATAAACTGTCTTTGAAGGTGGTAACAAACTTGAAGTTGGGAAAGACAACATTTTAGGGATTAGCCCAAAAAACCTATATCTCCCTCTGCATCTATTGATGGGAAAGGCATGGAGGGTCTCAGCACAAATGCTGAGTTGCTCTCTCTCACTTTGAGACAAAGCAATCTCTTTATATCAGTGTGAGGTCCACTCCCTATGTTAGGGATAATGGAGACTAATTGAAACCTCAGGGCCTGAACTTGGGACACAATCTGGGCCAGCCTGCAGGGACATCTCTGCTTTCCCATTTGTTTTTTGTCTAGCTGTAAATGAGTCCTTAAGGGTGGAGTACTGGCCTGCTATAGCTCTTATTCACCCATATTGTTATGCTTCCATATTGTTTCAGACAAGAGTTTGTTTCTGACCAATGCCCAGATCTGACAAGGGAAGTTTACCTCCAGGACATCCACTGCGTGGGGTCACTCTGCAAGCTGTACTTCAGGGAACTGCCCAACCCTCTCCTCACTTATGAGCTCTACAAGAAATTCACGGTGAGACCCTTGGCTGTTCTTGTTCCTCTCCAGCAGTGTGGATGTGCTGCAGATTCCTCCATGACAGCTGTTTGGGATTCACTCCAATGTCCTGGCTTCTGGTGCATCTATCTATATAAACACTTCTCAGTGCTCTTCCCTTCTCATCTCATGTTGGCTCTCTTTCCCTGTCCTTGTTTCTTTTCACCATTTCATGTTTATTTCTCTCAGTTTGTCTGCTGTTTCCTCCCCTTCCTCTCGCTCATTTTTTCACTGCATTGCTTCCCCACTGCCTCTCTTTCTCCCCACTGTGCACCTCCTCCCAGCACTACTAATTCTCTTTCTTTTCTTCGTTACTGTCCATCACTGAGAGTCTTCTGAGCCACCTGGGGCTTGTGATCATAATCACAAGGGTGCGGTTTCCTCGTCCCTGTCCCTCCCACGGTCCCTGACACCTGCACAGACTGATTGCCCAGCCCATGTGTAAAGCATCAACTTTCCTGCATCTGTCACATTTTTCATACTGTTTGTAGGACTGCAAATGATGATCCTGGTTATGCCAGATATGGCGTATCAGGTCCATCACGATCACATTATAAATACAAATGGCAGAGGAAAGTGGCAACTGGCCAAGCAGAAATCTCTAACTTTGTTTAAAGAGATTGCAATTCAAAGAGTAGTTACTTGATTCTGGAAAACAGCCATAGATTATACGTGGATACTGTTGGCGCTTAGGAGCAGACTGCAGGGGAGCAGAAATATAAGACCACAACGCCTGAATTTTTAAGAGACTTGGCTAATTTTCATGACAGATAATATTTTATTAAAAGGTGGCACAGCAAGCTATGCTTGTTATTAAAGCTGCCTGTTTCTTACCACTCTAAATCCACTTTCAGTTTTTTTATGACACCAACAAACTTAAATCCCGTCATTGAGGCTGAAATCTTGTGTGCTGAAGGTATGCACTTCCAGCTAAAAGAAGTCACCAACTTCTTAAGATAACTGGGGTGGGGGATGGGAAAGATTGTTTTCTCAGTGTTAGAAACATCCGTCCTTTGTTAAGAATTTCTGTCATCCTATGCTTTCCCATTTGCTGGGAGGAGGAGGTGACAGCCATTGCCAAAAATGTCAGATGTTGCAGAGAAGAAGTTCTGCAAAATCAGGTGTTGCTGTCTGAGTTGCCACTATCCTGAATCAAGCACTTCCGAGTGACGCTGCTGTGGCACAGGAGGCACTGAGATCCATGGGGTCCTCACTAGGAGATGCTCTCCAAAGACTCCCTGTTGCTCGCTCTGGGAAGAGGCATCAGTGCAAGGGGTGCTTGCCGTGGGGCGAAGCCAGACGGGACCAGCCAAGCAGGAACTTGCTGTGAGAAGTCAGGTGGCTGTTAGGGACACAGCTGTGCTGGGGATTGTAGGGTGGGGAGCGGCTCACTGTGCTGCCTGACACGCGTGCAGTAATGTTAGGTGTCTTGCTGTTCCAATGCCAAATTGTAAGTAAGATTGGTCTTTGTTTCAAGGTGATGTATGGTCAAATCTTTAGGGGAAATCCTGAGCAGATTTGAAAAATTGACCTGTATTCTCAGGATATAAGGATTCTGAGGATATAGGGTAGGATTGCTGGAGACAGTCAGGATGAATAGGATCTTGAAAATACAGGGCATCATTCAACCATTCACTGTAACTGATGAGTCTCATTCTTGTTGAAGCTATTTGGCTGGTGTCTTCCTGGATATCACTACTGATTTATGAAAGAAAAAATGCTCTAAAGGAAACATGAAGATCTAGATGGAAACTTTTTTTAGGAAAGAATGTTTGCTGAAAAGTGCAGTTTTGGGATGATGACTTGCAGATTTTCAGTAGATACATTTGGTAAATAGCTTTATTCAAAAACAAAAGGGAAAACATTTCTGTAACTGAGTGTTTCTTTTACAAGTACTTTCTAAAGGAAATGTTTCAACATTACATCAACACATCTAACTTACATAAAATGTCTTTCAGAAAAGGGTTAAATAGTTCCAAATTTAAATTATAATTTTTTAAACTAATGTTTGAATGTGATGCTTTTGGTCAACCTTGAACAGTTTTTTTCTAAAATCTTGTGGCAGCTCCCCAAAATGCTATCACTTTGGGTTGACCTAAAAGTTTTTTTTTTTTAATCTCTGGCTTTTCAGTTTGTCCACTTAGCCACAAAATCCATTATTCATGTAAGCCTGCTCAGTAGGGATTTATAATTGGTAACCCAGCTGACAGGAAGCACAGTCAGATACCGGGAGGAAAGAAAGAAAAAAGACCAATTCCCCAAGGAGCAGAAAATCCACTAGGAGCGTGTGTGTGTGTGGGGTGTCTGAACGGGGAACAGTGGCAGCTGTACCTCAGCAGACGAGTGCTGGTAGGAATAAAGAACACATGCTAATCCCAGCCTGACTCAGCCAGAGCTGTCTCTGAGTTGGGATAGGCTGCACTTTGAGTCACCAGAGTGATTCAGAAATTTCTGTCTAAGGAAAGTCAAATTCTTAATGACTAGGGAGGGGCTGGCCTTTTGGTCATCACTATGTCAACTTCACAGGTGTAACATCCTGGTCATGACCTCACTGGCTATAAATTTTTGCCAGATGATTGCCATCTTGTATCCTAGTGATGGGTGCTTGTTTCTCAGGACAGATAAGTTGACTCTGTTTGGCTTGTTCTAGCCTGGGCATAGAGGGACCAAGTACTCCCTCAGAGCAAACCAGCTCTAGGAGGCCAAGCCTGCCTTCTCTCTCCGGACTTTGTTCCACTTGTTAACCAGGGTTTATGAATTGTGCACTCCCAGAATCACTGTCGGAGTAAAAAAAAATCCTAAATGGTATAAATTCATACCATGATGAACAGATATGCAATAAATGGAATTACTGGTTCTTCCTTGAATTTTGTATTCTGCTGCTGTAATCCACAGTTTTGGAGGGCTCCTCAGATTTCAAAGGCACAGCTTGTGTGGGTCAGACATGTAGCTTGGACGACTGAACAGGTCATGACCTCAGAGAAGCTGGTATTCACTTGCTGTCTAATCATTAGGTGTTTGAGACCTGGAAGATTGAATATGGGAATGAAAATGCACAGCAGGGGAGAAAGTATTGTGTACAATCTAGTTGAAATCTAATGCTTTAGGTGCGCCAGTTAAAGTTTTTATTTCTCTCCGTATCCATCTTTGGACAAAGCTATTCAACTGGAAACGTTGTATTAAGATTACAAGAGCTCTTACACTTAGGATTTGTGGGCTTTTTTTTTTTTCAGAAGAGCTGTAGCTGTGTGTAAAAAACACTAGAAGGAGTTAACCGGCCTTTAATTTGGGCAAAACAAATACATGTGCATCTCACATGTACCTAACTAGTGAGCTCACTTGTTTTGATCTGCCATCACTTCTCTGGCCTTGAAACTGGCAATGTTTGGTTTGCTGGTGGTTGCAGGTGAGAAGTGAACTGCTGGGAAGAGGGCAGTGACAAAACCAGCGGCGGTAGCATCATCACGGTGGGTGCTGCAGTGACTGCTGCGAGAAGATGCTTCTCTAGTGGTGGCCTGTAATTTCAGGTTCATGATATTTAGGCGACGGGTGGCTTGGGAAGGGTTGTTTCCTTCCTTTTCTTCCCTGGCAGTGCTGACATCTATCTGGAGGCACAGCTTGTGCTGGCAGCGTGGGTCGCAGCATCTTCCTTTGAACTCGCTCCAAACTCCAGTGGCAGTAGGGTGGGTAGGAGGTTCCCAGACAGTCATGCACTGTTTGGACTCGCTGGTGGCTTGTCCTCCCCCAGCACAAATATTGAAAGGGAATAGCTGAACAGATGAATACCAATGCAGTGAACTCCTAGGAATGCTGACAAAAGCTTATCATGGCTCTCTAAGCTCTTGGTCTGTAGAGATTGGCTCGAGACTGAGATGTATAACCTTGATTCTGTCTAACCCTGAGTGTAAGAATTTATTAATCTGCCGGACAGGGATTCTGCTAAGGCTTCTTCCATCATAAAAGATGCAAACCCACACAAACAATCCCCTCAGCTATGTTCTTATTACAGTCAAAATATTGCTTATTTTGAAGAATACATAATATGTATATCCAAGATGTTCTCATAACAAAGATCTTGAAAAACCTGTTTTATTTTGAACAGGTTATTTTTGGGGGGTGTCATTGCTTTTTACTTTTTCTATTATTTTCACTTCTCTCTTTCCCCTCTCTTTCTATTTCACCCATCACTGCCCAAGTTAAAAAAAGGGAATAGAACCAAAAAAATAGCCCACAAAAAGCAAAGCAAAACCAAAACAAACCAACACAAGCCAAAAAACCCCCCTGTAATTCATAACTGAAGGTCTAAGTCCTTAAATGCCCCTCTCTTATAAATACTGACCACCATGTCTGAACGTCTGGGGATGGTGTGCTGAGACATGGAATAACAGTGCAGGGAATCTCTGCTGTGCTGGGGACACAAAGAAACTTCTTCCAATAGCTCTGTAGGGTAAAAAGAGGGCATTCCCTCTGAGACAGGGCGTCTCATGTGACCCTTCTTATCCCTCTTCCTTTTCCCCTGAGTCCATTTCCAGGGTGTACTGTTCCCTTGTATCCCTGCAGGAAGCAGTATCACGCTTCCCCGAGGACGAGCAGCTGGCACGAATTCAAAATGTCATCCAGGAGCTCCCACCATCGCATTACAGGTAAGAACGTGTCCACAGAGGTGCTGAGGACCAGCATGGTGACCCTCACCCTCATCAGGGAATATTGCCCGAAATAGCTCTGGGATTCTTTTCCAGAAATCAATTTCCAAAAGCTGACTCTCCATTTCCAAATCTGGCAACAATTTATCTGGCATTTAAATATCATTGAACAAACTGTTGTTAGAGACAGAACAAGATCTCCCTGCTGCAGTCTTATCATCCTCCTTCCCCAGGTATGACCCCTGTGGCACCCTTGGCCAGTGTCCTGGGTGTGGTAAGGAGAAGATGATCTGCAGGAGGTGCTTGAGCAAGAGCTAAGAGCCTTTGCAGCATCCCACTCCCCCTTCTACCCATCTCCCATCTCCTTTGCTCCCGTCATGCTGAGGACAGTTTGGTTCATGCCCCACCCTTGGCCACCCCAGAGCACAGCTGTCCAGGTGTTCACTGCCATCCCTTGCAAGTGCTGGTGCTGTGTATCCTCTGCCCCACGGGGTCTGTTGTGCCATTGCAGACGCCTGGGGAGGGGACGGGGCTGGCTCTGAGCCTTGCTGTCCCAGCAGGGAGGCACTGGTAATGTGACACGTTTTTCTTTCTTTGTGTGAAACCACTGCAGAACGCTGGAATACCTGATCAAGCACCTGACTCACCTGGCCTCCTTCAGCAACATGACCAACATGCACACCAGAAACCTGGCCTTGGTGTGGGCTCCAAATCTCCTCAGGTACAGTAGAGATTCCTCTAATCCAGAGCACCATGCTGAGCCCCAAGGGGAGCGCCAGCATCTGAGCCTGAAGACCCATCACCTGAGGGAAATGCAGACAGGGAAAAGCTGAACAACTAAAGGGCAGAGCAGAGCAGAGCAAACAGCTTTTCTTCAGGTTGAATAATCTAAGGTTTTACTGCCAGCATCCAAGGAAGCTTGTGGGTTTGTGTGTTTCTTATTAAAAAAAAAAGTTGTTATTTGCAAGTTGAGCGTAGATTTAAAAACGAGGAGTTAACTCATCACTTGGGAATGTTAATGACATTTTTGATGGTGCCAGTGCTTCTGCAGCAGGGCAGTGAGAGACAGCAAGGATCAGAAGGGAGAGAAACAGGGCACTAATACTACAGACCTGTTTTCAGATCTGCTTGTGCAAAAGTGAGATGAGCTTGCTGGGCTTGAAATGGCAGCCAGTGTCAGATCTCAAGACCTCCAGCTAGTTTTTCATGATTGTTATGCCTGGCACTCTGCTGTGAAGAAGCCTGGATTAGTTGCAGGCAGAGGTTTGGCTGCTATGTTGTAGAGCTAAGCAGAACAAGGAAAAATAGCATCTGGGGAAAAAAAAATTAAATATTTTGTATCTTGTCAAAATTCCCTTTCCGTCCATCCAATACCCCTGCATTTAGAGGAATGAACTATGCAGGGAGAGTCCAGGACTGCAGCTGGGCAGGAGAGGGGTGATGGCAGAGCTGGTGGGGGGAGCCCTGGGCTGGCAGAGGACATTGGCTAGAGAGGTACAGGCCTGAAAAGCATTCTCTAAAGAGTTATCTCACCCTTCTAAATCACAAAAATGGCAGAGCAGGTTCTGAAAATGAATCAAATGTTGACTGTATTGAATATCATAAAGTGGGCCTTTACTACTGAGACATTTTCATTCTAGCATCTGTCCTTGTCAAAAAAAAAAAAAAGAAGTCTGTTCCCCTTTGCAATCTTTCGTAAGTACAAGTCCCAGGGAAGAAAAGAAAGGAGCAAGCAATGGAACTGCAGTCTCCTTACAGGGTTATCCTCTTGGCAATGCCCCAAGCTGTTATCTAACACACCAGTCATTAACTTTACAAAGGATCCATTGCCCAAAGATAATTTCTTCAGCAACACTTCGGCATGTCAAGATAAGGAATGTTTCTTTGCTGAGAGCAAGATTGAGAGTGTGGGAGCACAGGGGGGGCAGAGAAGAGACTACTGGGGCACACGGCAAAGTATTGAAGAAATTGGCATGGGGAAGACCTGAGCAGGGTCTAAGGGATTTCACTGAGAGATGACTGAAGCATTGAGTAGGGATCTAGAAGCAGCGTTTGAAGGCTTCTGTGTTGTCTTTCAGGGCCAGCCTTGAAATAGCTAAAATAGGAAAAAGGAGAGAGAAGAATGGAGCTTGAGAGTCACAGTTTTACCTGCTGAAGAACGTAAAAGCCAACTAGGGAAAATAACACATTCAGGAAAGGAAGTAACAGAGGTGGCAAAGAAAACAGGGAAAATTATTTTTAAAAGAGTGAAACAGCAAAGAAAGGATGAGGGCCTGTGAGAGAAGGAGAGCAAGAGGTACAGCAAGAGTGGGGAAATCATCCCTGTTGCCTTGCTTGCAGGAAGAAATCTGGTCTGTCCTTGCCAGGGGCTGTGTGTGGCAATGCTCACTACTGGTACACCTCTTTCCTCATGCAGGTCAAAGGAGATTGAGGCAGTTGGCTGCAATGGGGATGCAGCTTTCCTGGAGGTGCGAGTGCAGCAACTGGTGATCGAGTTCATCCTGAACCATGTGGATCAGATCTTCAACAACAACAGGAAAGCCAGCTCTGCGGAGAACATTGGTAGCAACCTCCCTGAGCCACTTCCCATGTCACTTGCTATGTAGCTCACCTCTCCCTTCAACTAACATTACAAGCACAGTAACCCTTGCTATCACCACAAACTTCCCCAAAGACACCTTGAGCCCAATACCTCATTACTCTTGTCTTCTTTGTCTTTATCTTCAACATCTTCTTTTTGAATACTAGCCTCCTTCAGTGTTTTCTCAGGTTGCCTTACGTCTCATCTTTTGCATGATCTCATGTGGCTTAACCCTTTCCCCAAAAGGAAGACCACCTGATTGATTCTCAGTCTTGGTCTAAGCTTTTTCTCTAAGTCCATCAGCCACAGTCTCAGCTCTTCTCTCAGGTTCCCCCAGTTACAATTCCTCATACCAACAATACCTGCCCTGCAGCCACCATTTCCACCCAAGTCAGAGGTCACACTCCCAGGAAAAAAAATTAATCTTGTGTTCCAAAAACTTTTATCTTGTTCCTGAGAACATTTTATAAAAGAGATTTATTTTTTTCCTCATCAGCAGTTTTCAGAGATGCTGATTTTGCTGTTTAGTGATGGTTTTGTTGGCAAAGACCGGGAAGCAAGAAGGCATGGATCCACAGTGATCTCACATAATTTCAGAAATATGCACCTTTCGGTTTTACACACTTGGAAGACCTGTGATACCTTCAGAACTTCATTCTCCTGGTTCCTGCACAATCCACCTTTCTGCTTTGCAGCCCTGTGTCAGCTCATTCTGCCCATCTTTACCTTAGCATGGCTTTGCCACTGCCCCCATAAACAGACGCTTTCAGTTCCCTGGGCTATCAGTGACACTGCTTTCTGTGGCCCTGAAATGGATCAGAAAGTTAAAGTAATGCTGGTTTTTAGAACAATCCCTTGTCCTGGAACAAGACAAGGAGAAAGATGTGGAAGTGAGAGAAAGAACTAGGCACCAAATTTGGATCAGGGACTGAACTGCTTCAAAACTGGGGGAGGGTGGGGGTGGGATGGAGGAAGGGAGTGAGGGAGGAGAAAAGGGAATGTGTGAATCCTGGTGGTTTTCAGAGACACCTCCTTCACACAGAAGTGTCTACAGCAGAGGAAGCAAATCTATACAACACAGCCTTTGGCTGGCAAGCATGGCCCCTGCTGGGAATGTACTCAGATGGATAAGGTTGCTGGGGAGCTGAAAGGCTTATCTGACAAAAAGCCGTTCTCCCTGCACGTGCCACTTCTTTCCCCCCTCTGCAGGAGATGTTCCAGTCAAACGAAGCCATGAAGCTCTTGCTCTCGTCTCTCCTCACCCCAGGCTGGAATGTGTTTTCTTGCTTTTCAGAGAGCGCATCAGTTGTGAAAAGTTTGACCCTCCCCTCGGCCTCCCTGCCAATGAAACTGGTGAGCCTAGAAGAAGCGCAGGCACGGAGTCTGTCTGCATCCCACCCTGCTCGGAAGGAGAGGAGAGAGAACAGCTTGCCTGAAATTGTGCCTGTGATTGGGTCCCTCTTCCACACAGTTGTTGACCTTCCCGACAGCAAGTGAGTGCCGAGAGGAGCGTAAAGTGCAAACAAAAAAGTGCAGGTTCCCCAGCGTGGTTGGGAATGATCCTTTTGTTAATGTGATACCCCCACACCTGCACTCACCTGAATCTACAGCCACTATCCAAAGAAAATGCTGTGTCCTCCTCAAAAGAGGCAGAGCTGCTCCTGAGAGGTATTGCACCTGCTGGGTTCATAACTTCTCTAGTTCTCATCTCTCCATCAGGGCAGAACCTCACAGACCTCCTGCAGGAGGAATGAATTGTCTTTGAATCCTTGTGCCAGCTCAGAATTTGACTAAACATGGGATGAGCGTGGAGCAGGTTGGGGCACAGCTCATCTACGAGTTCCACCTGCTGGTGGCTGGTGCAGGGCACGCCTGGTGCCACTGACCTGCTCCAGCTTCTTCATTCTCCTGGTTCCTGTGCAATTACAGCCAAGCAGGAAGGCTCATTTTCACTCTCAGCATGGAGAGATATTTACGTAGTGGCACCTATGCCAGCTATGTCTATGCCAGGAGAAGAGTCCGATTTCAGCTGAGGTTGCTGCAGTTGTTGGCACAGCTGCCCAGAATAAGTATTTATCTATTGGTCTATCTAATTGTTAATATATAGCCACTCTACTGCCTGGTTCTCATAGATTATAGCCTCTGCAGCAGGAGGCTCATTAATCTACTGACCCAGAAAGCACCAGAACAAAGATATTTATTGGCACTTGATATATTAAAGCAAAAAGGAGTCAGAATACTGGCAAGAGGATAACCAGCTTAAGACAAAAGGATGTATTGCCCCTCTAGAGTGCCTTCTCCTCTCTCATTTGAAGAGAAAAGTCCTGTCCCCAAAATATTAATCCCCTCTGTGGTGGGGACTTGTACTTTTCTGAGTACTGATCAGAAAGAAAAGCAGAAATATGGGGCTAGAAAGCCCAGTGTGGAGAGCAAGCAGGAAGATAAGAGAATTCTTGCTCTGAAAGAGGGGAGATTGAAGGAGGAGTCAGAATGAGTATGAAGGAAGTGAAACAGAGCTTCATGAAGAAATATGGATACAAGAAAAAAATTGCATTAGGATGAGCAGCTTCTTTCTGCATAAAGCTGAGACTTCCAAAGAGACACAGGGAACTGGTGTCCCACTTCCTCTGATAGTTACGAGAAATTGATTTAATTCCCTTAAGCCTCCTCCTGTTTGGTTAGTACACTATACTTTCCTATGAATATATAACACCTGTGATTAAGTTAATGTTGGCCTGAGAAGCATTAATAGCTAGTTTTCATTAAGGAATCATTTTATTTTTGCCATAAGACATGGTCTTTAATGCATAATGTTGTGCAGTGAGCAATAGTATCAGTTCCATCAGTTCTCTGGAATTTATCATACATTATGTCATTAAAACCTGTTAAAAAGGCACTTTTTCTTTGCTGTATTGCAGGGTAGTCAGAGCCTTGGAAACCTCTCCTTTCTGGAGACAAGCATGGTTGATTGCTCAATCACTGTTGCTGTGGCCTGATGGCAGAGCCAGCTATCTGAAGGCTTAGGTGTCTTTCCATCCACAAAATGGTTAAATCAGCAGTACAGATAAATCACTTAGAGAGTGATTGCTACCTGTATGGCCAACAAGGGTTGGTTGTATAGCTGCGCCTTGCATGCTTGAGAATTAAAAGAGGTGTGAGAAGAAAAAAATTGAAAGGGTTGAGGGGAGACAGCTCAGAGGCCTTTGGAGGGTATTAAAAGGGTAAAAGTCTCTCAAGTTTGGTGACCACCTCAGCCTTTTTTCCTTCCAGGAGGAAATTATCCACCAAGTCCAAGAAATGGAAGTCAATATTTAATTTGGGCCGCTCCGGCTCAGAATCAAAGTCTAAACTGAGTCGAAATGGGAGTGTCTTTGTAAGGGCACAGAAGCTCTCTGGTAAGAACACACTTTTCAGCTGAGTGTTTCTCCCTGAGCCTTTCTCTTGTGTTGTTGGTAGCATGGGGGAAGCTGTATCCACTTGCCACTAATGCCATAGACTTGAGATAGTCTAATGGGGTCGTGCTTGTTGCCTGGTTTCACGTACATCTCCTTTTACTGTGATGGAAAGAAACACCTTTTGAGGAGGATTTTCCAGACACCTGCAGTAAATATTGCATTTTGGTAACTGATAAACGGGCTCCTGTAGTCCAGCTGTCGAGTTTGGGAACTAGGAAATGTTGTGTAGGTTTGGATTAGTCCACCATCCCAGTCCAGCCAGTCTCTATCTCCTAAGGCTCATTACATGGCACTGGGTGAATGGCTGTCCTTCTAGGCTGCCCTTCCACTAAAGGACATTAAAGAAACAACTGCATTCAGTGTCTTTGTGAAAAACAAGGCACCAGGAGTGCCTGTGGCTCTGGCTCTCAGCACTTTGAGGGAAGCCATTGCTTTTGCAGAATTTACAAGAGAGAAGTTGTCTTTTCTCCTGGCTGTAATCCCAAGTTCTAACCTCTCCTGAGCTGCAGTCTCTTAAACACTCTGCTTCCTAGAAAATCACATGGCAGTGCCAGTTCCCGGTGTTAAGAAATGATGACTCAAGCTCTAAAAATCGTGAACTTGACTTAAAAGTAATCACATTTTTTAAAAGAAAGCATGGCCTTTTGATTTGAATTCATAAAAAAATGTTTTGGGTTTATACGCTCCAGATTTTTTTAGTATCTCCAAGTCAAGGAATTTACTTTCTACAAGGAGATGAAGGTGGATTTTTTATTTATATAATCTCATGACTCCAGGAGCTGGTGTTTGGAGGACCACTGCCTAACATTGCAAGACTTAAAATAAAATAATTAATATTGGCAACATTAGCTACCACCGCATATAAGAGAGGCAGTATTTGGATCAGAAATGAGTGTGAAGCCAAATGCTGGATCCAGTTCTTTTTGGACCCCTGCCTTCCCCATGTTTTGCATGTACATATGGCTTCACACAGGGTGCCCATGACAGACTTCAAAATAGCTCTCTGTCCTATTTTGATCACGGTATCACCTTCTCACCTTGATAAGGAACACTCTGTCTCAAAATAGTGCTAACCCAAGGAGGCCCAGGAATGACGGCAGCCGCGGTGATCGTGGAGGCAGAGCCTTGTTCCAAGGACAGGACTGAGTGACAGGGGGCTGGACATTTTCACCAGCAGGACACACAAATGCCCAGCCATGTGCAGAGTTGTCAGCACTGAAGCAGTGTTTTCAGAAGCAGCACTTTTGTGCTGCTGTGTTACATTTCTCAGTGCTCTCTGCTTACAGCCTAATGTGAGGGAACAGACTGAAATTCAGCACATGCTTTAGCACAGCTTGAGTCTGTGCACACAAATCTGTGAGTCACATAAATTGTGACTTGCACAGCTCCCAGCTTGAATTCTGTTCCTCCTGGAAAGCGGAAACAGTGCTCAAGACATCACGTCTTATGAACGTAAAAAGTAGCCAGGACTCCATATAAATGTAAAAAGTAGCTGGAGTTTCTCCTATGCTCATGTGAGAGTCAGAGCCAGAAGCCTCAATTATGTAAACAAATGAAGTCCAACAAGCCTGCTCACTTTATGCTTTACCTACTTTGTGCAACTCTGTAAACAGCAAACTCTACTCCAGACATTTTCCAGATCTCCATGGACCCTTTTTGGGCTGCCAGAGACTAACTTGTCTTCCTTGCCAGCTATATTTCCCCACCTTCATTCCTTTCTCAGAGCAGTAACAGCTACAAGCTTCCAAAGCCTCTCAGGAACAGACCTGTAGAGTGTATAGTAACAAATGACAGCTTGTTTCTGGACAAGCAAGTCCAGTGAGGATGGCCAGCAAAATAGGTCGCTTACTGCCCTCAGAAATTTCCCAGAGTTCTTGCTGGAGGCAGGGTATGCTCACATCAGCAGAAGAGCCGGGAGTGCAACGTAAAAATAACCCAACATTTGCTATCAGGAATGAGAGGTGAGAAGGCATTTATGTCAGTTTAGTTAGAGAGCCCCCCCACAACCAATAGCCTGACTAAGTCGGGGAGGGGAGCGGCACATGGCAGCTTCGGGGATGCTTAACTGCTTCAGAGTGGAGGTGGTGTTGACTGGCTGGGTTAAGTATAGCTCTCCACATGTCCAGCAGGTGCAAAGCTGTTGTTAGCACTAGCAGATCCCCAGCTGTGTGGACAAGTGTTGTGGGTAATAAGCCATGTGGTGTGGATACATGGGGGGAATGCTTGGAAATGGAAAATGTCTGCCTGGCATGCCTGTCTATATGTATGCAGCCTTTGATCTTTATGGGCTGAAGCCTGCAAAGCCACAGGATCTGATACCTGCTTCTAAAACTCTTTTTCCACAGAAAAAGCAACTATTCGGCCTGCAAAAAGCATGGACTCGTTGTGTTCCCTGCCAGTGGAAGGTGAGACATCCATAGCCTATACTGTAAGGGGGAAGGAGTGCAGCTCTGCATTTTCAGCAGCATGGATCACAGAATCACAGAATGGTTTGGGCTGGAAGAGGCTTTAAGGGTCTCCTAGTTCCAACCCCCATGCTATGGGCCGGGACACCTTCCACTAGACCAGGTTGCTCAGTGCCCATCCAACCTGGCCTTGAACACTGCCAGGGATGGGGCATCCACAGCTTCTCTGGACAGCCTGTGCCAGGGCCTCACCACCCTCAGTGAATGCAGCAGTCTGTGTCTGTCTCACCAAGTTCTGTATCTTCGTATGCTTATGCCATGGTTGCTGACGTGTGCCCCCACCTCTGTTTGCGTGCATTTTTGACTCTTTTCTGTGTTGTTTATCTCAGTGCATCCACCTGAGAGTTACCACTGTGTTTAGCTGCATCTTTATTGGCAGTTGGACTGCTTTGATTTCTCTCTCGGTTATTCTGGGCACAAAAATCCCATTCGTAGATGACAAAAGGCTTACAGTAAGCCAACAAAGCCTGGCGTGTGCATTGTGGGCAGTATGTGATAGCCCTAGACTTGGCTGTGTCTGATGGAGAAGGGTGTCTAATAGAAGTCTGAGCTGATTTCCTCTGGAGGGCATTAAATCCAGTACTGCTTGCCCATTTTGAAGGAGGCCCTAGGGCTAGAGCATAGAAGGTGTTCAGTACGTATTGTCTCCATCTGCCTGGGGAAATGTGAGTGTTCACCAGGGCAGGACTCATCCCTGGAGGGACTGAGGAGGGCTGCTCACAGAGGAAGTTTGTTTGCTGGTGCTTTGCTTCCCACTGACTCGCTCCTCTGTTCCCGTCTCTAGGGGAGGATGACAAAAGCAGGTTCAAGCGGTCTGTGACTACTGGAGGGTTCTTTGTTCCCACGAAGATACGGACAGGAGGCACAGGCAGCTCATATGACCTCAGCAAGGAGAATGAGTGGGAGCAGGAAGGATCTGCCATGGGGGCCAAAGGAAGTTCAGAGCTGGCTGGGGAGAAAGGTCCTCCCTGGACATCGCAGGTGAAGTCAGCCCCTGAGCAGCTGAAGGTTTTCCGGGTAGCAGAGGATGCCGAAAATGAGCAGACTTCAGCCAAAGGAGTGCTCATGTTCTACACCTCTGAAACGGCCACCAAGTCAGGCTTCCCAAGCAGCCTCTTTCCCTTGGAGGCCTCTCCTCGTCACCAGAGGAAAGCCCTGAACATCTCAGAGCCGTTTGCTGTCTCTGTCCCACTGAGGGTATCCGCCGTCATCAGCGCCAACAGCACACCCTGCCGCGTGCCCTCCAAGGAGAAGCATTCCCTTTCCAGTCTAGAGGAGCTGTCTTCTCTGGTGGAGAGCACGAGCCCCTCTGCTCTGGAGGCAGGGGCTCACACAAAGACAGAGCAGGCAGCAGAGCGCAAGGAGAAACAGCCGGGGCCAGCTCTGCCGGTGGCAGCATCCAGAGGTAAATTGTGTTAAGGAGGGGGATATGGGTCTCAGTCGGGCTGCTTGGAAGTGCCCTGCAGCTTGGTGGTGTGGAGGTTTCTCCAGCCTGGCTTGTGGCAGGAAAGAAAGCAGTCTGTAGCCGGGTGGGTGTTGACTCTGATAGCAGGCCAGGGGGGTGCTTGTTGCAGTAAGGAGCCTGGGGAGGTGGGTGACCTCCCAGAAATGTGTGGTTGTGCCTGGAGGGAGCTCTTTGGCTTTGTTAGTTGGTGTTGGCTCTTAGCAGCACTGCTTTGTCCCAGGGCACAAGTTTTCAGTCTCAAGTAGTTACATTGTTCCTTTGCGTTTCTGATCCAGGCTCTCATCCTGAGGAGCTGGTGGCAGCCACGAAACCTGAGACCTTAGAAACTCCACAGCCAGCAGCAGAAAATCAGGAGATGTGTGGGCAAAGCAGCTGCACAAGCAGCACCAGCAGCCCCCAGCAGTCCTCAGAGCAGAGTCCCACCTTGGAGCAAACACCAGCTTCGGAGTGCCATAAGGGGCCGCTCCCAGCAGAGAAAACAGAGCAAGGACAGCTCAAGATGAAGGATGTCTCCTTGGAAGGGAGCTGTGACCAACAGGAGATTGAGATGGCTAAGACAGAAGAAGGATCACGCCTAAGAGATGTGGTAAGGCAGAAGGCATGAGAAAGGTGGGGACCATGTCATGGTAGTGACTGGGAGGTTGTTTAGAGTTTCATTGCATGTCTGTAGTTGTGAAAACTCAGTCTGTAACTTAGGCAAAGCAGCACCAAGAACTGATCGTGAGCTGATTAATTTCACTTCTATGAAGTCGCCATGTGGTGATTTACCTTTACGTAACTACCTACTGTCCCCTTTTGGTCATCTTTTCCTGTAACTGTACAATTTCAGTCTGTACCATCTGTCTGCTCTGAGACTCTCCAGATGTGAGGCTGTCCGGATGTCTGAGCATTTTGACCCGTGGTCTCTGAATTCCCCTTCTATTTTTGCTCTCCCATTTGTCCTGGACAGCCTGAACAGTCCTTTTTACTTCCATTCTCTACACACAATTTTATTTTTTTTTAATTCTTACTATTTTTTGCCTCCTCTGTATCTCTAGCAAAGCCTTTTCACCAAGTTTCTTACAGTGATACTCATCTCTGGACAGCTATTTAAAGATCTGTTGGCATAGCTCCTTGAATAGATTATTCATTCGAGTTTGTGTGCAGTTTGGGAATGCATATTCTCTGGCAAGGCCAAGTGAGCCTGAATGGGAATTGCTGAGAAATGGGCTGGAACATTCCAGCTACTCATTCAGCTCTCTATTTCAGTATATCTATCCAGGCCTCCTTTTGGCTGCACCTCAGACCTTCTCCTCCATAAACCCACTTGTTTATAGATGTATTTTCTTCCTTGAACTGGTAGCAGTCTGTGTGTCTGTGTTTCTGTACCTGTGCGTGTGCTCATCCAGGAGCCTGGCTGTTCTAGGAGGGCTGTTTGGGGAAAATGGAGGGATACTTACTGGTAAGTTGTGAGCTCCCAGGTGATGGCATTTCTTCTGTTTTTCAGACTGAGGAGGACCCAGCAAATGCCCTTCTAGAACCACTGTGGCCAGAGATACAGCAGGAACTGAAAATTATTGAGCCTGAAGAGGAGCTCTTGCTCTTGCCAGCAGCTGTCCCCAAGACAAGCCCAATTTCTGAATCCTCTTTTTCAGTACAAACAGATAGTCTTTCCTCTGGCCCAGGGCAGAGTCCAACACTTGCTGAGCAGAAATCTGAAAGCAGAGCATCACAGATAACTCAGGTGCCTTTATTTGGTGCCAGTGGCATGGAGCAACAAGACAGCCTCCCCTGCTGCCAGTCTGATGCAGTGGCACAGCAGAGTGGTGCTTCAGCCCTACCCAAACTGGGCACTCTTCCAACAGGCACAGCCACTCCAAAGAACCACCACTCAGTGGTGGACAGCAGGAGTGAATGTCTCGCTCCTACCCTGAACTGGAAGCTTCATGGTCAATCAAAGTTTAGTGAGATTGCCCCAAGTGATGGATTTTCTTGTTCCAAAGGGGCATGTCCAGAATCAGGGAAAGAAAAAGATAGCACTTGCCAGCTGCAGAGGGAAAAGGATGGTCTTACCAGAGTCCAGACTCAGAGGGAGAAGCATGAGATAATGACTACTGATGAAAGGGGCACATTCTCCTCCAAGGCACCGAGTGGAGCTGGAATCCAGGAGGTGAAGGAAGGCAATGCTGTTAGCAGAACCCAGGATGCTGGTGACCAGGATGATGAGGATACCTGGACAGATAATGTGCAGAGCTTAGAGCTTGTGGAGCCTTGGGAGGATCACCAGTGGGTTACGAGCCCTCTCCATTCCCCCACCTTTAAGGACATTCAAGAGAAGATGACACAGGAGTTTCACCCACAGAGCCAGAGAGCAGAGACAGGCCTTTCTCTTAGACCACGGTTCAGCCGCAGCCTCTCCCTGGACAGTAAAGACACAGTGCTGAGTCTGTGGACTACCCCATTCTCTTTCATAGATGCCCCTGACCAGCAGCAACCGTGCGGTGACATTCTGCATTCAGGGACTTGTGAGCTGTCCAAAACACAACCCATGTCCCCCTCTAGTTTGGGCAAAGCTCTGCAAGATGAGAAAGGCCCAAGTCCTCCAGAAGAACCTTCAAAACCTGAGCACCCCCTTAACAGGGAGAAAGCATCAGGTGAGAAAGCAGGACCCTCCAGAGTCCCCCTTTCAGAGACAGAGGGAAAGAAAGTGCATGTGAGCAAAGAAAACCCTTGGAACCCAAAGCTTGAGTTGTCTTTGCCATACCAAAATAGCCCAGGCAGTTCTTCGCAGACAAAGAACACAGAGGAGGAGTTATCCATCTCTCAGGACACTGCCCTGGGAGGAGAGACTGTCACCAAAGCATTGTGTTCTGCCGCTGACTCACAACTGAGTAATAAAGGTGAAGAAACACCTCGCAAAGTAAAGACCAGGCCTTCATCCCTCAACTTGGATTCACTCCTCCCAGCCCCAGATTTCTTCACATTTGAGAGCCTGTCCATGCCATCTGCTCCTGGTAACCTCCTGTATGGGCAGAAGGAAGTAAAAAGCAGTGATTCTGTCCCATCCCTGCCAACACACTGCCCTGCTGCCAGTAGAGGTGTTCCCTGGGGGTCTCGTTTCAATGCCCCCGTGGATCTAGACTTGGATTACCTGGCAGTGGCCCATGCCACCACTGGCCGTCGTAACTCTGCCCCCGTCAGCGTGTCAGCCGTCAGGACCTCCTTCATGATTAAGATGTGCCAGGCTAGAGCGGTGCCCGTGATACCGCCCAAGATTCAGTACACCCAGATCCCCCAGCCCCTGCAGGCTCAGAACGCTGCTCCAGCTGCTGAGAAGAAGGAAGCAGAAGCCAAGCAGGCCATCAGGCAAGCTCCATGGGTGGCATGGAGCCACCTGGAGGCCCCCAAGAGCCCGCTGACAGAGAAGAAAGCCAAAGCAGAGAAAGAAAACAGTGACCCGGCTCAAAAGGACTCAGCCTGTCCTTGGCACAGCAGCCTTGGCTCTGCACTGGAGCCATCTCAGTCCAGTCATCACCCTGCTCTGGATGCCCCTGTTCTGCGCCGAAAGCGCACCTCTGGCGGGGAGACAGCTGGAGATAACCCACAGTCTTCAAAGATAGAGAGGCCGTCGGGGTTCTCCAAACCCTCCTACAGATCTAGGCCTGGGAGGCCCCAGAGTCTGATTCTCTTCAGTCCCCCTTTCCCCATCATGGACCACCCCAGCTCCTCAGCAGACTCCAGGGTGTTGTTGTCACCCATCAGGAGCCCCACTCAGACCACCTCTCTGAGCCCCATTTGTGGCGATCTGTCCGACCCTGCGCGGACAACGCCTGAGGGGGTGACGCTGCGGAACAAAATGACCATCCCCAAGAATGGCCAGAGACTGGAGACCTCTACCAGCTGCTTCTACCAGCCCCAGAGGCGCTCTGTGATTCTGGATGGACGCAGTGGGAGGCAGATTGAGTAGCAGCTGCTTCTCCTATTCTTTTTCTGTGATGGTTGGAGTGGGAGTGTCCAAGACCAAGTCTGTTGCCGTTTTGCTGTTGTTATGACTATTCTCTGCAAGATGGACTTGAATCCTTTATGGTTTCCTGCAAAGCTTTTGCTATGGAAGGTCATAGTATCTTTGTCGTGCTTTTCATTCCCCTTGTCTGCCCTGCCTAGTCCCTCACTGTCTGTTTTTTTATGGTAAGCCAGTCCCAGGGAACTTTCATTTCTCACACCTCTTTTCTAGCTAGCCCTATGAAAGTCTCATCCTCCCTATGGAAAAAAGGAAAAGTAAATCTCTGTATGATTAGAAAATAGGGCTGAGAGGAAACACAGAACACTGCAGCCCAGGGTGCAGGGGCACAACATCTGCTGAGGAGGTAAGTCCAGATGTTTGGGAACTCCTACCATTGTTTCCCAGACACCAATGAAGGACTTTCTGATTTACACAGTGTAAATAAACAGTGCAGGAGGCTGGGGATAGCTGAAGAGGAAGGTGAAGCTGGCATGAGCAAATCACACAGGGTGTGAGACACCCAAGGATGTTCCAGTGATAAACATACAACCTGAAGAGACTGCCTCCAGCTCTCTACTTGCATCAAAGATGTGCTCTTTCCAGCATGTGCAAGGGCTGGAATGAAAGCAGCTGGACAGGAAACGCCTAGTTGTTCTTTTAGTCTTCCAAGTCTTTCTCACGAATTTTGTGTGCTCAGACACACCTTGCTTGGGCACACAAGATCCGTGTGGCTGAGGAATGAGTGCGCAGCTGGCTGCCCAGCGGTAGAGACCCCTTGGGCTGATAGCAATGAAAGCCAAGGCAAGGTCATAACAAAGGCCAGTATCAACTATTTTCATCATTGCTTAAAGCCAGATGACACCTCTGTGGCTATCTCCAGCTGAGCTCCACACTGCCAACAGCACACAAAAGCAAGAGGATCTTCTTATCTCCATGTCCTTGGGCTACTTCCCTCTTGCACCCTGACTGACATATCTCTGACCCTTGGTCTTTCATTGCCACTGTGTGGCATGTCCCCAGGTGCTTCTTCTCCATTTAAACTTCCTCTCCTATGATTTTACACTGTTTCTTTGAGAGTGTGGCTAGTTGCCACCTCCCTGGACCTCAGTGCTTTCAGACTGATTAAGAGTATGGTAAAGAGGATGATTTGTGGGACTGCAGAACAGATCATGAACAAGTCCTGAGAGGGGGATTTGAAGTGAATTAAACTCTCTCCTGAAGGGAACATTATCGTTACAGGCAGATACATGTTCAGATATGCAACAGCTGCCATGGGAATAGAATTAAAGCTTCCTTTATAAAGCCTCTAACTCTGCATTCACCACCGGCTCATCTATTGCCTGATCTATGACTGTGGGCGATGGCAAAGTCAGGTACAGCCTGTGCTGTCTCTGCAATTTAAGGGTCGCTGGTGACTACGGAGGAGATGGGAACACAGGTGTTGCTGCCAGCACTGAGATGGTCCCTGTAATGTGCTTGCAGAGGCCATCATTCCTGGAGATGTCTGAGTCTGTAGGCCCTCAGATGGGTATGATGGGTCATAGTTTAAGCAGTAAACTGTTAGGAAGTGCTGTAGCCACCACAGTGAGTGTCAGCCAGAATTTCCCCAAAGATGTGAGTTTAGGGCTTTGTTTTCTGAAGTACTGGCAATTTCCAATGGTTAGTAAACTCAACCCATGAGCTCCTAGTCTGTACTGACTGTGTCACTTTATTAGTGGCATTGTGGCTGGAGGGCCCTGAGCCACCCCATGCAGGGCTCTCTCTGAACTCTTTGATTGCTAAAGGAGAGATATGCCAGAGTATTTTTGAGAAGTTCTGGGGCCACAAATGCAAGGAACATACCTTCAGCAGAATTTTCTCCTTCCGTATGCAAAGGGAATGTGAAAAAACATGAGGGTTTTTCCTTGTCACCAGCTGCAGTCTTTGATCTTCCCCATTGCACTCTTTATTTGTGTATAGTGCCACATGGGAACAGAGCAGAAAACTAAGTCCATGCTGTCAGTTTTGTTGAGGGAGATTATTAAAGCAGATGAGAACCTGGAGTTCTTCACAGGCAGCAGCCTATGCTTTATCTGGGCAAGCTGTGGACAGCAGGCCCAGAATATGCAGCTTCATGACAATTGTATTATTCTGCTCCCAGACCATAATATGCCTGTATGCAGCCTCTTATTAAAATGCTCCTTATAGTTAGCACTGCTCCACACTGCATTTACGTGGCACTGTCTCATGAGAAGGCATTTAATCACCATGGCTGGGCTAATGACAAAGGGAAGGTGTGCTACGAGGTGTTCTAGTAAGGTGTTAGAGGAAGTAAAATTTGTGGAAACGGCGCCCAGGTTATTTTGGCATCAACAAAATAGTTTACTTTGGACAAGGACTTACAGTCTCTCAGTTCCTAGAAGTTGTGACTGCCAAGGCACCTGGAAGGGAGCTAGAGAAGCTCACGAAGTAATGTATCAAAAGGAAAAGAAAATGTGATGAAACCTTGGCATGTTAAAACCATTTTTTCCCCTCCTTATTCTCGTATAAGCTGATCTATGAACAAGAAATGAGGTCTGGCAATTTGTATATAATACACTGTCTCAACTCTTAACAGCATTCCAGTAAGTAATAGTGCTTTTGGCGTAAGTGGTGAAACTCCTGCAAGAGAAAATTATTAGAAATCTTTACTTGATATTAAAGATCAGCCTCAACTAAAATCTGTATCCAGACTATACTTTTTAATGGTGTTTCAGAATTTGAACTCAGGTCTGGGTTCTGGATTTTAATTAAGCAGAGATGCTGTAATGATATCTCTATTTTGTAGCTTGATCTCATTTATTTTCTACAATTTCATCTCCAGCCTTCAGCTAATGTATCAAGAGCACTTAAAATAAAACCCCAGGTCCTGCAGAGATGAAAGCACATTCTTAGTTGCAAGGTGCCCTGTTGTACAGGTGTCATTGTTCCCAGCTCCAGACTCAGCCTTCTGCAGAGTCTGTAAAGCTTGGTGATGGATCCATGCTGATACTGGTACCTGCAGCCAGCCTGAAGGACCAGAGCTTGGGAGTTGGACAGGACCAGAAGACAGGAGCCATCTCCCATTGAATGGTGCTGACTGGGTGGCAGGAGCTTCCTGAGATTGAGCTTTACTAAGCTATCCCCAATGTCAGTGTCAGGGTGAGACCTGATCTCTTTAAGAAAGGATTTTCTTCTTTCTTGTGGTTTTTCTTCTTAGTTTTTGGGTTGTTTTCTATTGTTTTTGTTTGTTTGTTTGGGGGTTTAGTTTCTCTTTTTCCTTTGTTTATCTGTGAAGCATTATGGAGAGGGATAGATCAGATTTATGGGAGATGAGTCTGGCTGAGGAGAGCCAAGCTAGTTTTTCTTGGTATTACTGAAAGGACCTTCCTGAATAGACTGGCTCATCATCTGCAGCTCCACAAGGATCACTTCAGAGATGCTGCAGTACATTTCAGTTCTCCTGAGACTGTGAAAAGTAAAGGCTATTCCCCAGTTTGCAGATGGCCCCAGTATCAGACATGACAAAATATCACCAGTATGTGTTGCTTGTGAACTTTTACCAGTGGAAGACAAGTGAGTAAATTTCACTTATTCTTCCTGTGTAGTCAGAGGGTTGGTGCAGCTTCTCTTAAACGTAGCTCAGCGTGAAATGGCTAAGCTGGCAAAGGTGAGAATCTCTGATGGAAAGGAGGGGCATGGATAATGTTAGCTCGTGTGGGAGCTGCCTCACTGGCAGGAGAGTAAACAGAAATGAGGATTATATTTTACCTTATAAACCCCATCCTCTGGGCTGCCCATCTCATGCTATCACTGCAGAAAGACTGAAGTACTTATTTTTTTGCCTTTAGAGCTTCAGAGGAACTTAGGTCTGTATTAGATGGCATCCATGAAGCCTGCAACATTTTCCCTCATCCAGAGTCCAAATGGTGCAATCAAAATCTATTTTTCTTTCTTTATGGATTCTGAAACGCCTGTAATGGTGACTATTTTAAAAATTTATATATATATATAAAAGATCATTCTATATAAATGTATTAAAAAGGAAATGTAATTAAAATGAAGGAATTGCCTAAATAGTATTTTACACATCTGTGAAACTTGGGCTGATGCATGGAACTGTTTTCTGCTGCTGCGTTTGCAGCACTGAGAGTGTGAGATCAAATGGCTTTTTGTCCACAGCGTAGCTAATTAGTTCTGGTTAATCTGTGGTGGGCAGAAGGCCTTAATCTGGCTTCCTGAGAAGAATCTTGTCCTAGGAAAGGAGTGACAAGATCAGGGGAGACCAGAGTTCAAGAGCTGATTTAGTTTTCTACCACGAGCTTCTCCCCAGTCCTTGAAAATGCAAACAATCTACTGAAGCATATACTACCTTTCAGGCATGCCCAGGTTTTGCAGCTGTCCCTTTTGCTTCTCTCCATCTCTAGAAAAAAAAGAATAAAAATCTCTAGGGGTGGGGGAGAAGCTGCAGCTGATCCCTATTTTGTTTAAACTTTGCTTGCCCCCAGTTGATGTAAAGGCTTGGTGGTAACTAATGCTGCTCCAAGCAAGGAATGGAAAACTTCCCATTGAGTTCGACTGGAGATGGAGCAGGACTTTAACAGCCCCGGAAAGGAAGTATGGCAGAAGGCAAGAACTTTCGGAGGGCTCCATGCAGCAGTCCAGACCTTGGATATTGTGCTTGCAGGCACTAGTCCCCTTTGAAATATTATTTGCTGCCAGGCCAAGAGAAGGGCTGGAAGCTGGACACTATGAAGAGGACTGTCTCCATCCCACTGGCCCTGGTTTGTGATTATTTTTCCTGCTAGCTCTGAAGAATTGCAGTTTTGTTAAGCTTTTTTCTCTGTGTGGACTTGCCTGCCTCTGTGCCTGATTCTTTAAAAAAAAAGAAAAGAAAAACAACAGCCACAAAAGAAAGATGTTTTGCCAGGTCTCAGCCATGAGATTAAACTGGAGTTTTTATAAAAACAGATCTGTGCCCTAGTGATGCTTTGTAACATTTTATTTTTTTCTGGATTTGGTTTATGAATGCAGTGCAAATGCTTTTGTCATCATCTGATATGGAGTTTGAGCCCCTCTTTTGTTTTGTGAGTGGCCAGGGCACTGATCTGTGTTTGTGTGGGCTTTGATGGTGGGGATTGAAGGTTAGGGCCTGACCACACACTGTTCTCATTGGAGGTTATGGGAACTGCAGTTGCTTTGCAGCTCTAAAAATGAGGTGAGGGCTTGGAGATTTCTGTAGAATTACTGCTATCTGTAATGCTTTAAAATTTTCAAGGGTAAAATCATCTTTTTTCTTACCATTTCTAGTTCTACCAGGCTGAAGTTTCAGTGAAGTGCAACCATGTCCTCCCATTTAGCACACCTGCAGAATTCTGCCTTGCCTGTGATAATGCAGAGCAACTCAGAGTAGAATATGGAAAAACTTTGTGATCCCAGTGTTTGTACAGCAGAAGCCAAGCTGGAACAGGAGAAGTTACTATGAAGGTCTCTGGTGCATCATGTATGCACTTCTGCTGATTTGTAAAGGACAAGCAAGAACTTAAATTATGAATTTAGTTCCTTGGCTCTCATCGAGCCAATCTCTGAGCTGTAGCATGGAATCAAATATTGTTATTATGTGTCTCTAATTCCATCCTGGGAACAAAGAGAGAAAAAAAGAGAGGGGTGTTCTTGTTCTTGTAGCCTCAGTGGACATATCTCCAGTGCAGCTTGCTCACTGTTCTCCCTAAAAGGCAGATGATTCATCAGGTTAAATGAAATATTTTTTTTCCTACTCAGCTGCTGAACTCAGGGCTTGACTCCCTTTCCTACCTCCTTCATGACTTCAGTTTCCCTTTAGGAAAATGCCTGGGTTGTGCTGCCTGCTTACCATGGCAACTGGCACACATATTGAGAGAGAAACCCATGTTTGTTGAACTCTGGAATTGTTGTTAGCCAGAGCCAATTATTACTGCTGTATGAGAGCCAGTATTTTCCTATTCTTTGTGCCACAGAGTCTAGCAATGGCTTGGCCATAAGGCAAGGGGAGAGTCTCAGACTGCCCCACAGCATTCCCATAGGTTCATTTCCTAAGAAAATTAGGCAAAAGGCACACTGCAGATCTGCTCATGCTCCAGTCGGCACTGTGCCCTAAATCACGGTGCTTAAACACATGGAAGTGCTTGAACACAATTTCAGCCAGTTTCTTTTGCCTGCCTGACTCAGGGTAATGCCCTGTGTAGGTTGTATTAGAAGCCACAGCTACAAAATCTTGGATACTTTCAGCTAAGCCAAACCCAGGATTAAGCAAGTTCCCAACCTGGCTGTTAACCAGGAATCAACCTGCCAAGGAGCAGTTGACACTGGTATCTCATGCATCCTCACTGCAACACAGGAGTCCAGCAGCTCTGGGCACCAGGACATCCCACTGGCATCCCACTGGATGGGGCTAAAGCTGGAAGCAAAGGGGAGGCAGGCAGTGTGGGGAAGGGAGACTGGCACAAGGCACCACCACCAACAAAGAGAACAGAATCATAACAGCCCAGCTAGAGAAAGGCAGTGAGATTTCTGAGTTCATATTCCATCTGAGCAGGAGAAACTTTACAAAGAATGTGCCTCACCACAAAGGTAAAGGATGAACAGTTTCAGAGTTAAGGATTAGAAATGAATGGGACCTGCAAAGCTCAGAGCTGCCCAGGTGCTGCTGCCCTCAGAAGTTAGACACAGTGCAAGTGTTAAAACTCGAATGTTTGCCTCACTCCATAATTAAACAGGGTATGTGTTTTCTTATGTCTTATTAGCAAACTGCAGTGCGAGATGAACTGCATTTTGCAACCCTAGACAACTCCTAGGAATTAGGTTTGCAAACTGGGTCCAGACCCATCTTAAAATGGGACCTGTTTTCTTCAATAGCACATCTGCTGCAGAGGGTACACCTCTCTGTCATTTAAATCCCTTATCTGAAAAGACCAGGAAATATTTGAATTCAGTGAGAGGAAATGACTTCCAAAAAAACTTTGTAGCTGCTTAAGAAAGAACCACAAGGCACACAAACATGGCAACAACCAGAGCTGGAGAAAGGAGAATAACACACGTGATGATTATTAAACAGAGGAAGTGTCCAGGTAAGTAAAACTCAAAAAGGAAAAAAACCCAACACCCAGCCATACTCAGCTGAGTTGAACCAGTCTGAGGAATATCAGGTAACATTTCATAATAATCAGGAAGAATAAATCAGGAAGAATAAATCAGAAAAAATAGGCGCTCACAAACCGCTTTACCTTTTTTTGCACCGTGAGATAATTTACTTTAAACACCAAGGGTCAGACAGTGTACAAGGACTAGGCTGGTTATTCCCAGGGATTTTTTGAAGTGACTTGGCTTTACAGTCTCCAGCCTCTGTGCCAGCCACAGTACACTGCTAAAGGTGAGCATTGCTTTGGGAAAAATAGGGAAGTCCTGCATTGACTCACAGTTAGCAACAGCCCTGGGTAGCCAGAGCAGGTCACTACTCATCACTTGTCTCTCTTGCAGGGTTTATCTCCACTAGTGATCGTGCAACAACTGCACATGACCTTGCCTGTGATGTAGTTTCACCTTCTGAGCAGGTCAGAAACACCCTCACCTTTTTTCCTGTTGAGGACAAACCTCCAGCAGTCGTATTCCACTCCTCCCGAAGCAGGATCTCCTAAAGATACATGCCTGAGATTACAGGGAGAGCTCTTGCAGGAGGTTCCCGGCATACCACACGTTGCATGGGCTTTCCCCAGTTGCCAAGGAGGGCAGGGCTGCCAAGGGTTGGGAGCAGAAGGCTTCATTTATGAGCTAGTTTTAGGTCACTGGTCCCGATAAACATTTGCTTGGCGTGAGTCCCTGCTGTAAGGAATGTGAAAAACTAAGATGCCAGGGCAGTGAGCAGGAAAGGGAATAAATCACCCGAGTCAGAGGATACTGAATACCACTGGCAGCCTGGTTCCCAGTTTTCCCAATGAGGTGGGTAACCAAATGCAAGTATGGCACATAACGGCCATTGTATGTCGTACGTGAACCAGCAAGGTAAAGAAAAACAGGGCCTGAAAGAGTCTGTGCAAAGAGGTCTCCTGCAGAAGTGCGGGGAAGGGAGGAAGGAAAACCTGTTAGAAAAATGGGGTCAAGGCAAAAAATACACAAAGGCAGCCCCACATTGCCCCATTGCCTGAAGGAACAGAGACTTTCAGTACTGCCAGCCACAAACATTTGGCAGTGTGAAAAACACCAGCTTACATTTCTGTGCGCGTGGGAGAGGAGCAGCTGAGGATTTGGGATTCTTTTTGGCTTGGAGGACACGCCACTGCATCAACTATGAACGGAGGATGCTTCTCAGCGAGACTCTTGATTTCTCAGAGCCGGGACTATTGCAATAAATTAATAATCTAAAAATACATTTGGTAACTCCATGGGAGAATTGAAGTGTGCTTTTATTGCCAAGAGAGAACTGTGAATATTCACACCTACAGAGAATAAGTACACAGAGCAAATCTGCAAACAAACCATATGACTTCCACCTGGGGCATTTTTTTTTCTTCATCCTGTCTTAGCAGGATGTCTGAGTCCAGCAGTTCTCATGCACACATGCATACTGCCTGCTCTGAAGACCATGTATATCCATGCCTTCAGGAAGCAATTCAAACAGCTGAGAATGACCAGGATTTCTTTACAAGTCTCAGCTGACACATAAACCTGATAACCACCAACCCTGTCACAGACTCCATCCCTTCCTCACCCTTTACCTGGCACCCCAGGTAAAGAACTTGCAGAGGCTGGAATCAGCCTTCAGAAGCATGGCTTTTTCTGATTTTTCAGTAGGATTTTTTAATAGTCCGCTCAACATCATTCTGTCATCAGTCCAATCTTCTCCTTCCCCCTTAGGTCAGGTGGATAAAACTGGGTTTTCTGGATGCACTGTGGCACATTGGCCCTTCTGCACAGATCCACCATTGCCTGGATCACCTGGTCACAGCTTTTATTTTTTTAGTACACAAATGATGAAGTGCAATGGGAGGGAAAGGCTTAAGAAGCACAAAGCAAATTTGAAGAACACAAACTCAAAGTGACTTGAGCTGCCATTTATGTAATAGGTCAATGGTATCATTTGCAACTGGTTGGGGCAGTTAATACTGCAATAGTCTATTTAAAGTAGTCTCAGTTTCTCTTCTCCTTCAATATCCTGCAGCATTTTCCTCTGTATTAAATGCAGTGCTGTAATCATACCACATTTAGATGTAGCAGAAAGGATCTAGGTCTGAAGCAGAAGACCAGAGGAGGAAAATAATATTTGATCTTACCTGCTTCTATGGTCCTCCAGCTTTCTCCAGGCTGAATGTCCAGTGACATCCATTTTCAGAAGACCTTACTAGCCTCTACAAAGTCCCACAGCCAGTTGTTTCACCCATTTGCAGAGCTGCTTGAGTTTCAGAAACAACTCGAGCAAGAGGCCCTTATGCAGGAGGGCAGCTATCCACAGCAGCTGCCATGACCAAGAGTTATTGGAGGGTTTGGCAGAGCAAGGACAGAGTCTCTGTGCCTGCTGTGTCCTTCCTGCCCCATTTTTCTCTTCACTGCTGTTGCAGTTGGCAGGAGTTTGCAGTTTCTGGCAAGCAGCAGAGAACCCAGCCTTTGCCATTGCTCCCTAACTTTGGCAGGTGCTGATTCTCTTTAGATTTCTTTACATTTAGGTATTACCATAGCTTTCAGCAGCATAAACACAAAACCCCCCAAGCCTACCACCAAACCTCCCCCTCACCCCTTCGAAAACCAAACTCTTACCACTGACATACATGGTCTGCATGCTCAATCCATGACTCAAGTCTCACAACAAAAGTGCTGAAGACTAATAATTTCCTTATGGAATTTCTGAGAGTCGAGAGGCTCCAAGACAGTCACCATGCCACTGAATCAGGGGAGTGGCTGATCCACGAGGATTGTCACTTCTGAAGGCACAGTCATACAAAAAACTCTGTCTGTGTTGCAGGGACCCATTTCTTCCTCAAGCTCCTTGCCCTTATATCTGCCTCCTTCTCTCCCCCAGCACTCTGGCAAGGAGCTATTTGGCTGCTGAGTTTCTGTAGCACCCTGCATCCTGGTGCTTTAACATCTCTGTTACAGCACATTAAAACCTGTCATTGTCCTACCCTACATGTCCCAGACACAGACCTTTATTTTTTACCCTTCCCAAAGACACAATCTTGAACAAGAGAAAAAAATCACTTCCACTTTTTAATTAGTATTTTGGTGAATATACAAAAACAAAGAATCAAGGCAGATGGCAAGCATCAGGACCTCAACCAGTACATCTTGGAAGAGGCTTTGCCTTAAAACACTCTATAGAAGAGCACATTTCTCACAATACATTTAACTACTGAAGTGTTCACTAGGAAAGACACCAGCTCAGTAAACAGCCTTTATTGAACTGAGTGAGAACTGCAAGTGCTGATGCAAGGACTGGGTTTGGTTCAGTTAGCTCCTTGCTTGCATTTCTTCACAAGAGTTACTCACTGCCATTATTTGCCTTTTGTCCTACCTGATCCAGGGATGTGGAAGGGCAATGACACAGGGGATGTTACCATATATACACACAGGTTGCTGAAGCAAGAAGCACAGTAAACTAGGAGCATGGGACAGCCACTTTTGTGAAGGCAACTACAGCACAGAAACCCTTGTAGTCTGCACATATTCTAGCCCACAGATGTATGAAATCTTGTGTGAAGTACATAACAGCTTTTTTGAAGGAGTTGCTTGTTAGGAAGTGGAGCTTTTCCTGGACTGGCACTTCTGAAGGTAGGAGCACATGCAGTAGTTTCATCAGTGACAGGAGGTAGGCTTGCATATAGGCAGCATACTGCTGAGGAGTGAGCTAGCCTTTTATTGGGCTTGACTAGCAACAGACTTTGTATCTGTGACGTTTTTATCACTGACACAATTAAATGCTCAGAGAATCTGCCTTATTCTAAGGCAAGGGTGACAGAGACCAGCAAGAGAAGTTGAACAGTAAAATATAATAGAGAGGTCTGCAGTCTTCTCCCTTGCAGCATCTGTCCTTATTGGTCACAGGAGGTACAGTTTTGCTCACACAGCCCTTGCTGAAGCATTATAATTTAAATTCAAACTAATTTTAGAGAGACATTTTTCTGGAGCAAGTATATATGGACATTTTCTTTTCTGATGTCATCAGAGAACAAATCAGATCCCTTTTTTTCTTATGCTCCAGGATTTCTTGGACAGTGAAAGAAGGCTTGTGCCTCAGCCAGGAGGCATTAAGGCTGCAGAACAAGGGGCAAAGCAGGGACAAGAAGATTCTTTCCTGCAGTCGTCGGTTCTTTGCGTCAAGTTTTTTTGAGAGGCAAAGGTATATATGGGAGAGGTAGTGGGAAAACTTCAAATCCTCCATGGCCCAAGGAGAATGGAGCAGGAGACGAACAAATGCAGTTTCACACGGCTCTTCAGGACAGCACTGAGGACACCGAGCCTTCAGTATTCAATCCCACTCCAGTAGAACATGGTACCAAGGAGGACGCAGAACTGAAATGACAACACTATTAAGTTTCTCTGCTCCCCATTTCCTGCTCTCCATCTCTCCCCCAGCCCCATTTAGTCCTACTGGTAGGAGAGAGCAACAGAAATTCTTGAAAAGCAGTCTGTTCAGGCAGAGGAAGCTTAAAGTTTTTTAACTGCACAGAAACTACACAGTAAAGAAAGAAGATATGTGCAGCTATAACTATTTGACTGTATCACTCATCTCACTGGGGATTATCTGTCATGAAGCTGCTGAATCCTGAGTAATTAATACACTCATACAAAATCTTCGAACTACAAACCGAATTATCTATCATGGTTACTGCTTAGATGATCCAATGCCCTTCACAAAGAAGTATCTGCAAGCTGTGTTTGCTGTGTTGTATTGCTGAGATGGCAGCAGGTCACAGTAGGCCATGGCAGGCTGGAAGGCCATCTAGTTCCTCACCTCTGGAAGCCAGAATGGAGGGGACCTTGTAAATGTGGCCGTTAGTGGAGCAGGCTACAGGCGGATTTGTGATGAATGAATGACGATAATCTATGGGCATTTTAAACGCGTCAGTCCTGTCACCCACCTCCACCCAAATGGGTGTGGGACAGCAAGAGAAGAGAAGAGGAAATTAATGCAAATATCAAGTACTTACAGCCCAGCAGAGGATGGCAAAGCCAAACCAGGCAACACCCCAGGCATGTGTGTTCACTGGCCCAGAAATAGCGTCGTAACAACCCTGAAAGACAACCAGGAATGACTCAACAGCAGCGCTGAGCCTGCACTGCAAGGTGACAAGCTTATCCACCCCTGAGAGAGACTAAGGCGGCATGGTGGCATGCTCCTCTCCTACTGCAATTTGCGTAGCTCAGCGGGTCTAAAAAAACCAAGCCAGAGCTACACTGCTTATTGACAACTTGCAGATAATCTACCTGTTTCTGGCTCCAAATACAAAGTAGACGCATCTCAAACACTTCAAGGACAATTTCCTATGACATCCACTTGCCAAGTACACTTAGATAATCAAACACAGTTGACAGAGAATTGACCTCCAGAATCAAGAAGCTGAAGGCAAATTTGGAAGCTTGAATGCCTTCTAGAAATGCAAGCTAGTGCAGAACAGTGAGCTGATGCTCATGACCCAGCAACATAGTGAATAGGACACTCTGATCTACTGAAAAGTTCTTCCTTGAGGAGAACTGATAATTTGCTCACTCATATTGCATACACTCATCTTTGGGCTAAGTTTGATTTAGCTACTGTCCATCTACATGTTAGAGATGTCACTTCTTACCAGTGGCTTGGGAGATTTCTCTCTCCATCAGGAAAGTCTCTATCCTAAAAAAAATTCCTGTCTTGTGTTCATCAACATGGCCAGGACTCTACAGCCATTTCTTCTCCTCCAGAAAGCTTTTGAACACCTGTAGCTTACAGTGAAGGAGAAAGGCTATTCACGGTTTCCTTCCCTTCCAGCAAGGCAGCTTTGACTGACATATGTTAACTGGAAAAAGCAGAGATGATCTTACATTGCTGTTATAGTAGCCAGGCACTCCAAGTTTGCAGCCATCAAGGTTGAGGGGAAGCCCTTGTGCATCCAGGACGCAGCACTTCCGTGGCCAGGGGTAGTCGGCGTCGTTGTGCGTGAGGCGGAAGGCAGACATGTACTCCTGCCAGTCAGAGGGGCCCAGCACCCCACAGCAATGGTTCTGCAGGGAGAGAGGAGGGAATGGTCTTTGTGGGCCCAGATCATAGCCCTGCACATGTCAGGACACCGGTTAGGCATTAATCGCAGATTTATGGGAGAGATTTTTGAAGTGCCTGCCTTTGACAGTCTGTCATCTTATAAACAAGCTAAAGGGGGAGTGTGTCAGAACTTTCTTTAAGGTTCAAGGCAGATGCCATCCTCTTTATTATTCAGCAGCTTCAAGGAGGACTTGAAATTCCAGGCCTGCAGAGCATTAAGTTATTAGTGACTTTTCAGTGTTATTATTACCTGAAGCATGAGTTCATCCCATGTCTTTGTGACCTCATTGTCACTGTTATTGGCTGGCTCTGACTTCTGATATCTCTCCAGCATTTGCTTCAGGAAGAAACTTGGAGTGAGCTACAGAAAAAAAAAACCCAACAGAGAAAAATGCAGAAACTATGTAAATAAGTGGCCATGTAAAGCAAATACGGGGTTTTTTGGGGAGGGTTTGTTTTCTTGTTTCAGTGTCCTGCTGGAGAACAGGAATGTTGCTTCTCCTCTGGTTTTACACACAAGGGAATAAAGAGCAGGATTTGAGGAGCAGCAGCAACAAAGATGAAGATCTCAAGCAGGCACTACCAGATGTAGATCACAAGAGATGTGCAGAAGCTATGGATTGCATTTGGTACGTTGGAACTAAAGCACCACAAATCATTTCCCTCCCCACAGTATCTCCAATAATCCATGTAATCTTTCCCTCACCAGTAACACTGCCTAGGGCAACACTGAAGATTTGTCTTCTGTGTGTATGATAGATTAATCAGTCTGTACCTGAAAGACTAAACACTGTATTGATGATTCAGCTAACCCACGCTATTATTTCCTTAACTACAAGGTTGTAAACATTTTAAAATGTTAAAAATAACAGAACTATGTTAGAAAGAACAAAGTTATTTCTTTGATTAGAATAATGACATTGGAGTTTCTCCTTGTGGGGTTGTCTTATGCTCAGCAGTAGTCCTGTGAGTTTACACTGTATTATCACATTTACTACACTGAACAGGATGACTGTGTGCTCTAGAACTTGTGCTTCCCAGCACAGTTAAAAGAATACATGAGGAAAGAAATACTCACGGAGTCTCGGTAGGTGGCTGCTGTGATGCAAGAAGCCATTTCAAACGCAAAAGTGATCAGCATCAGAATGATGTACTGGGGGAGAAAGAGAGCAGAATTAGTTCTTGGAGAAACAGTTCAGCTTTTTTTTCCAAGATTAAGCTGGAAACCCTGCTTGATGTAAGGGTGGCCAGGCTATCGGATTCCCCTCCACCCTCTCTGTGCCCCTGAATGTTCACATAGCCCTTCCCTGTGCTTGTTTCAATTTGCAATCTGCTTTCTTGAAGGTTAATGACTGGAATTGTCCTCCATCTCACAGACAAGATTTCATCAGAACCTCACGTCATTAAGACTACCCTGCCTCCGTGGAAAATACTTTGTCCTTTTCTTTGTTGCGTCTCATTGGCAACCCATGTTTGTGTCATGCGTCCTCCTTCCACTTGCCAGCTATAAGCTTTTTGGCAGGAAGCTGTTTACTCCTAGCAGGAGAGATTGTACTTTGGGGAAACAGAAGGTGCAACTTAGGGTGTCATTCAGATCCCTCTGATTTTTTATCATCAGATTTCCTGGCCACTCCTACATTGTGAGCAAAGATCTTTCATGAAAACAGATTCCAAGGGTCACCTCTCATAGTCTCTTTCACTCTTTCTTTTCCCTTTCCAGCATAATCCCTTTGACATTTTCCGTATTCCTTTTGGAGTTCTCATGTGTCTGTTCCTCCTCCCACATTTTATAATGTTCTTCTCTGATTTAAGGCATTTTTTTTCTACTTACCCCAGCTTCTGTCCCTTGTACCCTCTCATGTATCCTAAACCAGAGCCTTGGGTTTCAGCCAAAATTCAGAGTTAAGGGAATTCTATTTCCTCAGCTGTTTGCTGGCATATTCCCTGGCCCAACAGTTCAGATCTCTGAGTGCCTCCTGTCTAAAACAGACACCCTACAACCTCACAGTAATCCACGAAAGAGCTCATTCCAGAGTTTTTGTCTCTACCCTTCATTAATGCAAGCACCAATTAAGTTTTGCCAGTGTCAAACTAAAGGACTAAGTAAGACATTGTACAGAGATTTGTCCACATCTTAACATTTTCCCTGGCTTATCCAAAGCTCTGTCCCCACCCCTATAATTTCTGCCTGCCTGCTGATGTCTTATGTTCTTAATTGCACCCATATTTGGTATCCTGACACTTACTAATGCCTTGTACAGAAGTCATTACTTACAGCTCCTGAGCTGAACAGTGTATGACAGCTGAAAAGTAGTAAGGGGTGGGGAGAAACAAGGATCTAAACCACATCCCAGCTATATGTGATTGCACAAGTGCTCCTGCATTGCTTCAGGGCAAGGTCAGGGTCAAGCCAGTCAAACCTCCACTGTGGCTATCTCCATTAATTCCCTCAGCCTGGTTCGGGAGCTTCTTGTGCATGTGTCTTCACAAGAGTCACCTTCTGGGACACCACAGCCATGATCAAGAAGAACCTTTGGGTCCTTATCAGTAAAAAAGCTGTCTTTGCTCATTGGTTGATTCCCAAGGTGACCAGGGACACTAAGGCAGCATTTGTTCAGTTTGGCAGCAATAGGAAGGCAAACTTTGCACACTTACCACCAGCAGCAAGGTCCTGCTGGCCTTAATGACTCCAATGATACCAAGGATGGACAGAGCAAAGAGTGCAAGGCCGACAAAGATGCCAATCCAGGCAGCAGCGTAGATGTCATTGTTTTCTGTGGCTTTCAGCAGAGGGTAGACACCATGGGGGTTAGACACAAAGTAGATACACTCTGCTGTCAGGGCAATACCACACATCTGGGAAGCACAAGAAATACATTAGATCAAGCTTCCCCAAAGAAAAAAGCAAAGACAGAAACAGGTGTAGACTGCTTTCCTTTCATTCAACTTTGTGCCAAATGGGAGCTACCCAACTCCTCTGCCCAGCTCTACAATCTCTTGTATTGGAACTTCACAGAACAATTGCAGGCAAATCTCACCCAGCCTTGGTCTGAGAAGTCAGGCCTAGGACTTGGGGATGTTAAGAAAGAATGAACACAACCATTCCATCACTATATGGAGGGAGGTGGCTGGAAAAATGTTGATCTGCTCCTGCTGACAGTTCTACGGCTTTTCCCCTAGAACCCATCTTGGTATTGTGGATCAGCCCCTGCTGTCCCTTTCCCACCCAACTGATCATCTCGGACAGCTCTCCTTATGCTCTTCTCTCATGGTTTACTGGACTATTTATGTGTGGACTTCACATGTGAAGAGGGAGAACTTTTGTTTTGAGAAGTGTCATACTGGAAGGAAGCCTCCACCCATACTTGTTCCACTTCACTTACCCCAATGACCACATTCCCAAAGACTAACAGACCCTGCAAGATGTGTACGCAATCATCACTTTTTGCCATCTTTAATTCTTCATGCAACCTAGAAAAAAACAAATATGGTCTTCAGTTAAACCACCGGTACAATATGCTTCACTCAGAAATACAAATTATCCACAAGGAAAAGGACAGGCAGAACTTGCCAGCCTGTCTGTACACCTCCCATCCCTTGCTTTATAGTAGTTCAGAGAAGAGACCTCCCCAGGTGTTAATCTGGTAACTCAAAGTCTCCCTGATACTTGAGCTATAGAAGATTGGGACCACTTTGGGGGCAGCTGGTGTCTTCAGCTCCCCTTTGGGTAGGATTTTCATCATCACAACAGGACTCATGACAACCTCAGCTCATGGTGCTTCATTTCTACCTGGCCAGAAACACCAGCTACATTTAGATGGACAGAGGACAAGTTCAGCACCCTCACCTCACCTCACCCTTATTCCAAAGGAGCCAGCATTACTCCAGGGCATGCTATCCTGGGCCATTTTGACGAGCACTACCATGGGACCAAACTGGTCACCATGGTGCTCTGGCTGTATCCCACACACATCCAGCACAGGGCTTTGCTACAGACAGCCCCATCTTCCACCCATGCTGGGAACAGGAGCTGAGTCCCCCAAGTCAGGTGTGAGGGAGGAAGGGAAGGAGGGAGGCAGCAGCTCAGGTTGCAGCTGGCTCATGGGAGCCAGGCCAAGTAGCATTCCTACCAAATTCCTGACAGTGCTATATCCTGCAGTCTGGAGTCAGGTGCCCTGCGTCAAATTCATCCCCTTCCAGAGAGAGCAGCATTAAGGCATCAGTTAAAGGTGTGAGACCTCTTGCAGAAAGGAGCTCAGACACCAGAGCCCATCAAGTTTTTCTTTCAAAGGGATGGAGCACGTGTGTGCATAGAGGTGGGGAGGGAAAAAACCCCAACCCTGAGACAACTGCATTTGCCAGGTGGTTAAGAAAATATAAACCAGGAAAGAAGGCTGAAGTGAGCCCAGCTTGAGCAGACAACAAGAAAAACTGCTTGAACATCCTTCCTCTGCCAGAGTACCTGCACCTGTGCCTCTCTTTTGCTGAGGTCACTGACTTCACGATTCTTCAAAGAAGCCGTTGGGAAATATAAGCGGACAAAGGTGTCCATGAAGGGGAGATTTCTGAGGAGCAGAGCATTGTGAGACCTCTCTAACAACACTACCTCCTGCCTCCTCAGCAGCTGCCCCTTTTGAGGTATGCAGGACTTTCAACAGTGACAGATGAAAACCAGGCACTTCCTACCACACTTTCTGCAGTGGTTTGAGAGTTAGGCATGCAGACATTTCCAGTGCTCTCACCATTATACCAGCAGAGTGCCTAAGCACTTTTGTATGATAGCATGTGTAGGAATTTTTTAATGAGATGTGGCCATTATTTTTGAGAAGCCATTTTTAGTCCCAGCCAGGTGTTTGGAGGCCAGACCAGTATACATGAAACCGTATGGCTCTGTATTTGAAAATGGCAGGCTCACGAGGTCGACCTGAATCTCTGCCCCTGCCAAACTTCCTGACCAGCCAGGGTGTCCAGGGGGTCACATAAAACTGTCTTGCAAGTCAAATCTGGGTCTAGGCAATGTTCAGCCATGTGTTCTATAATACAACACTGCAGAGTCTGCCAAACCTAAGATGAATCCTTGGTCCTCCACTCATCTGAAAGCTGGAGAGACCACTGCCTGGCTCATGGACCTGTGTGCTGCAAACTCCAGAGATTTTAAAAAAACCTTTAGTTATTGCCATCTAAGAGACATCACAAGCCAGGCAGCAGTCCAAAAAGCAAGGAACTCTTTCCTGCTTGAATGCAGGCACTTGAACTCTGACTGCTACATGGAGAAGCAGGTCTGCTCCAGTTGCTGTGTATAAAGCAAGGTTGAGTGTGTTAACCTGTTCAGTGTAACAACAGCACTCATACCTTGTATATGGGCTGTCCATCCAGCCCAAGCTCTTGCCTCTCCACACACTGGCTTTCTTCTCCTCCTTGGCAGGCAGAACCTGGCCTCACTCCTGCCTCCCCTCGGGCAGGTATTACTGCAGTCACATTAGCTGCAGAAAGCAAGCCCCTTCTCCTGGCTGGGGTGAGCCCACCTCCTGTGGGCTACTGTGGTTGTGAGGAAAGCTGGACACAGTCACCACCACAGGTATCAGTGGAAAATGGCAAGCTTCCAGACAAACTAAGGTTCTCCAGTACCTTAACTAAGTTCAGTGGGATTGCAGCACAGGGGGAAGCAGAGAGATCAGGAAGAGAAAAAGGGGAGGAAAAAAAGGATTTACTCTAGACCCAAAAATCCCCACTGTTGCCATATTTGTATGAATTCTCCCTCCACCTCCCAGCGATTGGTGCTGACAATGTTCATTTCTTGGTGTCCACTTTATTAACCTGTGCCACATGTGGCAACCCGTTGTCTGATCCTTTCTCCCTTGCAGATGGTCCAGTACCACCATCAGTGATGAGAGACCAGGCAGGTGCTCCAAGGCCATGACAACAGCTGGGCAGCTGGAGAGCCGATCCTCCACCCTGTCCTCCTCCACCCTGTCCCAGAGGAGAAACTGTGGGAGATCTGGAGCTTTCCACCTGCTCCTCGCGTCTTGGAGGTGAGCTGCGTTTAGCGAGAGTGGATTGCACCACACCTGGCACAGGTACACGACTCCAGAGGCATGAGGCAAACTTGGCTGGCGTGCCTGAGGCAAGCTGTGCACAAATGTGGCTCACAGGCACCCCCGGGTGTCACACTGCTGGGCAGCCCTCCCCCCAGCCCCCAGAGACACAGGTGCTAGCAGCCTCTGCCCACAGACACAAATGCATTTGGAGGTAGAGGAGTCTCCTTCTTGGGCTTGCTCAGATTAGATTTATGACCCAAATGCAGTTTCCTGGGGCTTCAGGGAAACCCCTGAGGAAACTGGAGCTTCAGCTGCAACTGTTATCCAATAGTTCCATATAAGAAGGCAGCCAGGTCCTGGAATTTCAACCTTGACCTAGTGTTCCTCAGCAGATCCTAGGAACCTTGCAATTTAGGTGTGACCTATCTAGGTCTGAGGTATTCAATGACCGCTACCAAAGACTTTGCTCCTGCTCTAAGCAGCTTTGGAAAGGTGTCTGTTGCTCTCATTGTACCAAAAACCCTTATGTTCCTCCTGAGGCACATACTTCTTACTCTTCCTGACATTCTGGTCACAACCAGTACAACTGGTTGTAACTTCTCCCCTCTCCTCTCCCCTCACACCCCCAAAACACCCCTGACACTCATGGGGGGCCAGCTGAGCCTGCCAGAGCCCAGGAGAAGGGTAACCTTGCCTCCCCCTGGTACCTCACAAGCTGCAGACAATCTATTATTTCCATGCCCTTTAAGCTTTCTTGACCTCCCCTCCCTTCCTTTACTCTCAGTGGCTCTCTGAGACCCTCAGCACAACTGTGGGAGATGAAAAGGAAGCTCCTTTCTGCAGAGGTTGGCTTCTGCCCTTGTCTTTTAGGTGATAACCTTATGCAGGCTTTGAAAGGAAGCTCTTCTGGCAACAATTCCTGGATTCAAGTGGGATTTGGGGTCTGTTGTGCACCCCTCACATACACTGGGATGGTCTTTTGAAGCCTCCACACCCTATTTCTATAGGCTGGGACAGGATTTCAGTGGCCTTACAGATGAATTCCTACTTCTTAGCCTAGCTCTACTCCATCTCTGGCCAAAAAAGCCAATGGATAAGAATTCATTTGGCATTGCCCAACGCAGAACCAGGTGTCATTTTGATTGCCTTGCATTTTGTGCTAGTTGTCAAGGACTGTGACAAAGGGACATCCTAAAACATCTCTGTGAGCATCATTTGCTTCTACACCCTGCTCCCGGATGTTTCTCAGCATGGTGGTGGGGCTTGCAGGGGCTTCACATCACCCCTTGCTACCTCTCTTTCCCTCAGCATCCCTGTGCAGGGCGTTGCGTTCCCATGCCCTGGTGCAAGGAGGCAGAGACAAAGGATGCATTTGTTTTATGACTCACGGGCTCCGCACCATTCGAGCGCAGCTGAGCAAACCCGGCTGTGCAACGGCAGAATCCTGGTCCCTGCCCGTGCAGCCCTGCGGGGTGGAAGCCTGGGCACCACCCCTCCTGTCCAAGCCCAACTGGAGAGCGTGTCTCTACAGGCAGGAGCGAGATGCCTGGGCTAGCCCTGGGGTGCTGATGGAGGGAAGTCACCCAGGTGGAAACGCCGCCAGAGGTGTTGTGCCAAGGCCAGTGCCGGTGCCACAGACCTGCCCACACCCGGACCTCCTGTGGGCCCTGATGCATCAAGCAATAAACTTACTTTTTTGGTTTTTTAAATTGGTTATAATGGAAAATTTAGCCTCTACGGGGCTTAAAAAGAAGGTATTTTCCAAGTGCTTGGGACACCTTCAGAATTCCACAGTTTTTAAGAGGATGTAATTTAATATGTTAATGATGAATCGCTTGAACTCCACTGTAAGAAGCCAAATGTTTTACAAATGTCAGTTCAGCATGTGTTTACTTATTTTAAAGCAAACATCTCCAGTGGACGCAAACCCATGCACTCCTCCTGCCCTGCTGGACTTTTCCCAATGTTCCACCTCCCCTGAAATGCAGCCACCTCTGACAGAAAACTGCTTGTGTGCTAGGAGTCAACCACACTCAGAAATGGAAGAGGCAGACAGTTATTTTGTGCTACCAGGGGAGAAAAATAAAGCAAAAACAAAGCTCAGCATCAAGCAGGGGTCAGAGACTAATTAAGTTTCCTTTTGAAGAGATTGCTATGAAATGAAGCCTGTGTGAACAGTGGTGTGGCTGGTAAATCATCATCAGGCATAATTACCTCAGAAATAGAGCTGGGAGGTAGGTTTTCCCTCTCTCCTTTATTAGCTCAGCACAGCCAAAACAAGAGGGTTTTTTAAAACTTTCCTATTTTCACAAGTGAGGGGGAATTACAAGATTCGTCTTCCTGTACAACAATTTTTCTTTTTTTTTTTTAACAGTCAGATTTATAACAGATTTAATTTTTCCATTCCCTCCTCCCCAGTCTTTAGGAGAAAAAAATATGAAACAAATTAAAAGAGCCATAGAGAAGACAAAGCCTGAGGTAAGAAAAATGAAATACTTAATAATTTCCTGCAGTTAACTTTATCCAGGTACCAGACTCCCACATACCAAACACAGTCTGGGGACTGAAATAAAAACCATTAAACACAAGAGCTGTCTTTTCTCCTAATAGACACTTAAGGCTCTCATGCCTAATTAAGAGGAAGACGACAACCAAAGCAAGACACTCACCGCTGTCTTCTCGTGATGCTTCCCAGCAGAAATACCAACCCACCTGCAAAGCCAAAAAGGCCCCTTTCTCCCACCTCTGCTGCTCTTTAAAGAGCCCAGGTTGCTTGAGGAACGTGCTGTGTGATTGGTGGGGTGCCCATCACATGAGGAAAACTTTTTTTTCTAGCCAAACCTGTTCCCCTGTCCTCCTGAGACCGGAGGGTGTCTCTGTGATTCTTAGATCATATCGGAATGCCGTTGTGCTGAAAACACAAAGCTTTAAAGAATTTCTATTATTATACTCTCAAAAGGGTGGATGAGTGAGTCACTCAAACGAGGCACTTGAACTTTAAAGAGGATGGGCAAGTTGGAAGGACGTAAATATACAAGAATTGCTGGATCACTGTTTGAATGTAAGTATAAGAAGAATGTACTGAATAGAAGAAGAAAGTAAATTAAATTTTAATGTTTTCATTTAATTATGTTGCATGGGAAAGATCCAGTGGTTTGGGTTGGATCCATTTTCATTTTATTTAGCTTGGGATTTTTTTTGGAAACAGAAGTGTAAGTGTTGGCTACTCTGCAAGACACTGGATAACATGAAAAATGGGGAGACTATTCAATTTCCTTGGCCACTCTGGATTTTTCGCATAGTAAGTCCTCTTAAGACTGAGCAAAGTCAAGAACAGACATATATATTAACTGGCCTGTGATGAACTGAGAATGGCTAAGGCTGAGGAACACAGCAGAAAAGGAATGTCTCTCACCTTCCTCTCCCTCACTCATTTCAGCACAAGTCTGCCAAAAGTCATGATTCACTTTACTGGAGCCTTGAACATGTCTCTGGCAAAGCACAGGTGGTTGTGCTTGGTGTTCTTCATCTGCTGATGCAAAAACCAGCCAAATAAATAATGGGCTTGGGAAGGGTAATGGGAGTTCCATGATGCTAGAGCCTTTCACAAGTCAAAAACAAACAGGAAAATAACATGTATATGTCCTATTGGAGGCCATCCTGGCAAATATTTTGTGTGAAATTAGTGAGCAATAGTTCTAATGTCTTATGGATCCCTTGGTACTTGTAGACAACTGAAGAGAGATCCCGCTCTCCCATGAGATCCGTGTGACATTTAACCCTGAAGAAAGGACAGTACTTTTGGCATTTCCAGTTCCATGAGGTATCACAGCCATAAGCAAAAGAAGACCCAGCCATTGCAACCAGGTGATCTAGTAGAACAGGGCAAGAAAGTAGTCCCTTGGGTCCTCAAGCATACAGGTATAGATTTGTCTAGACTTAGATGACTCAGACCTCATTGCCCACTATTTGTGCTCCCTACAACGTGTGAAGTCTATTTGTTGCAGTTGCTACCCCATATTTTGGCAATGCTGGTGGGACCAGGTGTTTCACACCAGCTGGTGGCTGGTGTCCTGGGTTCTAGGAAGGCAGGCTCCCATCATCGTTGCTGGACACTGAGAGCAGCTGGCAGGGGAAAAAGCAGGGCATCCATCTCCTGAGCAACACAGCCTGGCTGATTTTGGGGTAACAATTAGACAAAAGCTTGCTGTGGTAAGACATCCCATCACATCTCAGCTGGAAGGAGAAAAGAGGCAGCAACTGTGGAAATACTGCCTTGGGAAACAAGATGAGGACAGAGGAGAGAGGGAAGGGTCCGCTCGCAGTGAAGGTCATAGCATAGTCTTGCCAATCACCAGAACTGAAAGTGGCTGGCTGCTGGGAGAGAACCCTGGTGCAGCTGAGCTCTTACAGCTCTGTAGCCTTGTCCAGGACACTGCAAAAAGCTGTTAGAGTGAATCCTTGTTTGGGCTGGAAGAGTGGGTTAGGCTGGAGTGGGTGGTGGTCACTCCTCAGCTGCCATCACCATTTGGTTCTCACAGTTTGTTAATCTGGTTTAGAATCTGGGCAAGAATATTTTTGATGATCTCTGGGGAGAAATTTGATACAGGAAAGGAGAGGGTTGGGATGGGGGTTTTGTTTGTTTCTTTACACTTCATTGGTGTGTGCCAGCAAGGTCAGACAATGAGTTTACATGAATGCCTGTGCAGAGCAAAGGGTCAGACAGAGACCTTGTCTGGGGAGGGAGCACAGTGGGGCTGACAAGCCAGTGTTAGGAAGCCCAGGTGTCCCCATGGGTACCTCCAGTGGGGTTCCTGCAGCTGTTTTAGACTCCCCTGTCTGTGCTGGCATACTTCAGATGGACCAACACTTCTATACCCCATACATTTGTACAAGCTCTTGCACTTGTGAAAGCTCCAGACTCCTCAGTGTGCACACCTCCCCCAGAGCCATACGTACACTCGTGTACGTGCACATGTACAAACCCACACACGCATGTGCTTTCCTTGTGTATGCGCACACAGGTCCACATACGTGCACACCTCTGCTGCGTGTGAGTTAAAGGCAAAGTGGGACTTGGGAGTGAAGACACACTGCCATTTGGGGTTTCATCTGGAGGGGCAGTCAGATGCTGAGGCCACAGCCTGGCCTATTTTCGGATGGAGGTGGAAAATGAAATTTCTCAGATCTATCACTTGGTTATTGCAACGTGCTCAGTGGGTGACAGGGCAAAGTTAGAACATGCCTGTCACAAAGTATGCTGTGTTTATTCAAAACTGGCATGGAAGGCATGCTGGAAGATGCCCAAAGTTGCTGAAAAGGGCTGATTAGATGTTAGTTCCAGTGTGTTGGTTCCACTCTTCACCTCTAAGAATACTTCCCCACCTTCCTGAATCCTTTAAATTTCTTCTCTTCATAGCGTGGAAATAATGATTTAAGGCTGAGATAATATGAGAGGGAGGAATTAGGGAGGGAGTGAGTACATGGGGAGGAAAAAGAGCTTGTGGTCAAAGTAGCACACTCCCAGGAGTCATCTCTGTGACCCCCTCATGCCAGTGTCATGATGGAGCCACTGCCATCCATGAGCAGGAGGCTCCTGACTGTGTTTGCAATGTTGCACGGTAAGATCAAAGCTCATGGTTGAGAAACAGGGCTTAGGAAATCCCTCATCCCTACTAGTGTGGCTTCAGTGCTGGCCAAGCCTGTGCTCCCATGCACAGGTTCAGCCTGACACACACTGTCTGTTTGTCCCAGGGAGGGGAGGTTTTCGTGATTGACCCTCCAGTATACTGCGGCAAGTTCACAGCAGCACTGCAGGGACTGAAGCCAAGCATGTCTGTTGCAGCATGCTGCAAAGGTGCTGCCCATGAGTGGAAGGGTTGCCACCTTTCCTGGCAGAGTCCCAACCTCACTGGCTGCATCAGCAACCTCCTCCTGAGGGCACTGCTCCCAGTGGCCCCAGCCCCAATTCCTGCCACCCAGCTTTGCTCCTGCATTCTTGGGAGGGCTGCGAACAGCTGCTTCCCAGTCCGCAGTTTGACCTTCCTTCCCTGGGCCAGATTTGGGTTTGAGGCTTGTGTCTGCCACCCAAGCCCTCCACGTGCCATGGCTGGGAGCCAGCTCCTCCCTGGAGTAGATGGGAATTCCTAATGGCTGCCTCCCCTCCCATCTCAGTGCATCCGCACAGGGGGTGAGGATGCAGGCGGTGGGGGACAGATGTCCACTGTGCCTCTTGGGTTTGCAGCTGGCCTGGCCTCCTGCCAGCCTTGCCTCTTGCCTCCCCAGTTGAGTCGTGTCTTTTGCTACTGCTGCCTCCCCATTTTGACAATATTTTTGCCCTTTTTTGCCACTTCTATACCTCACAACCTCAAGAGAGAGGAATAACTGTGGGGTGCAGAGAATAAATAAGTGAACACCACCTAGTGAGATCAGGGGAGAGCAACTCTGTCTCTGAAATTGTTTACCAAACAGTGCTGAGTGTGGGGAGACAAATGGCATACCATGAGCAACAACCATGGGCTAATTATAGTGGGTTAGGATAAACCACCAGGCCACTGGGCTGGCCGCCCCAGCTAAACCTGCAAAGATATATGCTGAAAAGCAGAACTGTATATATATATTTAGTATGATGTGGAATGCAGTCAGTAACTTCTTTCTAAAACCTCAGCTACCTTGGTGAAGAGTGTTACAGAGAACTCAGATACAAGCATCTTTGTGATGCTGGTAATCCTGGTGTTTTGCATTTAGCAATGAATATGCATTGCGCTCTTCATTCCTAAGAAGAGTGCTATAGGGTACACTCTCAAGGACTGGGTTTTTTTCATATTTTGGGTTAGGAGAAGGATGCACCTTATCTTTCTAATTTTGTAGGGTAGGGTTATTTATGAGCTTATAGTCATGTCTGTGTTTTGTTGTCATTAAAACTTGCAGTTTTGGGTGGTTGTGTAAAGCCCAAGCTACTGGAATCATGAGATCACATGAAAATCTGTACTTTCAGCCTTTCAGAAGAGAATGCTTCTCCTGACATGTAAGCAAGCAGAAACGACAAACAATTTGGAGGAAGCTGCTGTGTCTGGTAAAGAACTGAGGTCAGGCATGGAACTGCTTCCCCAGGGAGTTTTGGGCTAGTGCTCATAGTGATATTTGCACGTGTGGGTAAAGGCAGTAACAAATTACATCTTGGTACCCTGCTGCTAACAATTAGACCAGCTGCTTTTTTTTGCTCCCTTCCTCAGTGGTCTCAAAAGCCTAGAGAAGTAGTTGATTCTCGTAAAGATTAATCTCTATTGGCTGCTACTACTGTTAATAAAGAAGACCCTCAGGGTGCCTTCTTGTACTCACTGAGAGAGATTTGGGCTCTAAATCTCACCCTAAGGATGTTTCTTACTCTGCTGCCTACACAGGAAACTTGTAGGAGAGCCTCAACACAGGCCCGAGGCCAACTTCTGCAAGGGAAAATCCAGACCAAAGTATCTGCATCTTAGAGCTGCTGATCTCACCGAGGTCTTTCAGCAGCCTACAGGTCACATTTTTGTACACACAAAACCCAGAGGATAAAATAAGCACAGAGGAACATGGGAGAGCGCAGAGGTCAAGCCCTGCCCTGACTCCCCTCCCACCAGCAGGAGTTTCTCCTGGCAGGGACGGGGAGCCAAGCCCAAGAGTGACACTCCACAGCCAACACCCTTGATGGCATAAAGGGGCCAGTAAACGGGACATGGCGTTCTCTTGCATCTCATCGTCAGATGAGGGCAGGCCAGCTCATTCTGAAGAGGAGCCTGGCTACAGGGAATCACAGAATCAAAGAACAGTTTGGGTTGGAAGGGACCTTAAAGATCATCTAGTTCTGACCCTCCTGCCCCAGTCAGGGATGCCACTACTCACTGGACTAAGTTGCTCAGAGCCCCATCCAGCCTGGCCTTGAACCCTTCCAGGGATGGGGCATCCACAGTTTCTCTGGGCAACCTGTTCCAGTGCCTCACCACCCTCCGAGTAAAGATTTTTTCCTAACATGTAATCTAAACCCGCCTTCTTTCAGTTTAAAGCTACTGCCTCTTGTCCTATTGGTCCCTGCTCATATAAAAAGTCTCTCTTCCTCCTTTTTATAAGCCCCTTTTAAGTACTGGAAGCCTACAACGAGGTTTCCCCTAAGCCTTCTCAAGCTGAACAACCCCATCTCTCTCAGCCTGTCTTCACAGGAAAGGAGCTCATAGGGAAGGCTCACAGAAGGATAGAAATCTCACTGTGCCTTGGCAAAGGATTGCCTGGGATTTGCAGAGATCTTTAGCAGGAGAAAAGACTTGAGAAGGCAGAAATTTTCTGCTTGTCTTTTAGATAGCTTTTTTAAAAGGCTGACAATGTCCAGGGAAGGTCTGCTAGACAGTGTCTCTGTATTGCTCTTGGTTATGAATTTGAGGGCTTCCTGGCCTCTCAAAGACTGCATATGTCAGTGTCAATACAGCCATTAGGATGCAGTCCCAGATCCTGAATGGCCTTGGCACTACGATGGTCCTTTACTACTGTTGGTTCAGTTGAGTTTCCCCTAACAGACTGGGAACAAGCTGTTCTGTCTGGATCTAGTGACTGCATTGTTCTTGCTGATGGTTAAAAACCTCTCCTCCAAAATCCACTCTGTCAGTCACGAGCCACAACATGCTCCAAAGAAGAGGTCTTGTTTGGGAACCTTTACTGCTTGTTTGCAAGGGGCCAAAGAAACTTGTTCACATTAATTGATTCCAGCTTATTATTGAAGGGTGTTTGGGGATACCTCATTCCTCCCAAACCTGCTTGCCTCCTCTGCATTAGCTGCTTCTGATGCAGGAGGCCGTAAAGGGCTGGCAGTGGAGCACTGCCATCTACATATGGTTGCCTGTCAGTAGCCAGTTTCCAACACACTTACTGCAAGCATATGTCTCATTTATCTCAGCATTTCCACCATCCACCTTGCCAGAGGGCTGGAGCACCCAGCGGAAAGAGGGAGGATAGTCAATTAAAGCTGCATCACAAGAGTCTTGGCAGCGGGAGGAAAGGGGAATAGCAGAGGGGTGTTGGCTGGTGCAACACTGTGAAGGAAATAAATAGCACTTGCCTCAGGCGAGTTTATAGTGCTCCCGGGGTGACAGCCTCTGCCTCGGCAAGGGTGTGGTTGATGTCTCATACCGACTCGTGGCTTTGACAGAACTGTAGGCACTGTCCAATATTCTTCTACTGAAACTCCTTCTAGGTTTCAGTACCTAACTGGAAACTTCCCTGAGAAATCTGTGAGACTCAGACCCTGCCGTCCACCTGGGGTTTGACCCAGTCAAGCTTGTACTCAGCTGTACCTGGGTTTCAGTTTCAGATGGACGACGGATGGGCTTGTGCCTTGGGCCATCCAGCCCTTCTACAGGGATCTTTTCGCCTCGGCTTGTAGCTACCGCCATGGCGGGATGTAAACTCATGCCTCTGAACAGCCTTTAGTGAAGGCTCAGCCGGTCTGTGCTGCCCTCTCATGGGCACACATAGGAAAGGTTACGTTTCATTCTGGTTTTTTTTTTTAAGTTCAAGATGCTTTTTAATCTGCTACTGAAAAGCCTTTTTTTCCACACGTGATTTCTGAAAAGCCAGGAAGGCTTAGACCAACTACGAAGAGGTCTGTGGAAGGTAAATAGGAAAAGTTATTCTATCTGTATTTGTGCTGGACCCTGCTCAGCGTTTACCTTTCTAAAGGGCTTTGCTCTTCATTTACAATGATTTAAACATCTAACGGGGCAAAAACTGGGGAGCTGTTGCTCCCAACAACAGGCTAAACTTCTCCCAGATGCACTCCTATCTGCCACAGCAAACATATATTGGCATTATGGCATCACACCATGGTCAAGGAATCTCTCAAGATAGCTCTGTTATGCTACCAAGGATTCAGACAACAGGGCCAAAAGCTGGGTTCTCCAACGGGCAGTGCTTGCTTTCAGTACTGTGGCATTTCAGCAAACTGGCACTGCTGTACTTCACTGAATCTCCTTGCAAGGAGGCAGGATACTATGCTAGACCCAAGGGTATGCTTAAACAACAGTAGGATAGAGCTGGCATCGATCTGCTCTTCAAAGGAACTATGGTGTTCATGATGCTTATGTAAATTTGAGTCACTGTTAAAAACCTTTGAGCCTCTGACATTTGCCTGCATGCGATATAGCCTTCCTCCTAATGTCTACTCGTCTGTCCAAACTCCAAAAGCTCCTCAAGGTGGGAACTGGTTTTCTTCAAAGGTCGGTATGACATGCGTTTTTTCCATTAACAAACAACAACTGCAGTATTACACATGCCTTTATTCACCCGTTTCCTGGTTTATGCTAGAAGTTAAGCTGAGAGACAGGAAGGAGGAAGGACAGAGGTCACCTTTTTTCCTTACAAACTCTGGTACCCTAACATGGATCCTGCCTCCTAGTTAAAAATAATTTTTAAGGTTGGACCACATGATTCTAAATAAGGCATTTGCCTTAAAGGCTTGTAAGTTTATAGTGAAGTTTCCATGGCAAGTGTAAACTGAGAGTTGCACTCCCTTAGCTACAATGCTTCCCTTTTTATTTTGAGAGCTGTACTAGATAGCTGTGCACCTTCATAAGTCTAGCTCTGTGCAGCCCCATGTTCCTCCACCTCTCGCCTCTTTAATGAGTGACAATGAAAAAGATGCTCATTTTGGTCTCAAAGTAACAATGTCAAAAAGAAAATTAGTCCATCTCATTGTTTGTTTCTTTTCCTGGTATTATTTCACTGCAGTTTATGAGATGACACCAGCAGTTTCTCCTCTTTTCTGCCCTGGAAGATAGTTTACCCCAGACTCCCGGATGAATAAGCCATGGAGATGTCCTTCCTAGTGCTTGAGAACAATAAGGTCTGTGACAAAGGAGGCTGAGCTCTTCCTGCCTGTGAGAGGAGCTGCATGGGGAATTGAGATGATAGCCTTGAGGGAGAAGAGCCACTGCATTCATTCATACCAGGAATTTCTAAAACAGACCAACTACTGGGGTGTCTGCAGTCAGTTTCAAGTGTTGAATTTTATATATAGAAATCTCTTGCATCTGCTTTGCCTAAATTCATCTGTTCTGCAGTGACATTCCAGCCCACCACCTTTCTCCAGGAGAAGATGATGAATGACTGTTCAATCCATGTCTCTTCAACAACTCAAGGTTCTTCTTTTCATTATTGTATGTCAAACTATGGCCGTCAGCTTTTGGTGATGCTGCTGCATCAGTGTTGTCCATAAGGACAGTCCCAAAAAAAGGAATTTAGCCATGGATATTAATGCCTAACCTTAAGGGAATGTTTCTTCATTTTCGCCTGCATTTAGTCTTGATGAAAGAATGGTCAAGAGCTTTCCCTGGAATACAACCTGGAGGCATGTCAGACAGGGTTTGATCAATTTGCTCCAGTGTATTCCCTTTCCAAGCACTTCCACATTCTCCAGTCTTCAGCCAGAGCTCTCTTCAGCTAAGCTCTCTGTTGGACTTCACCCAGAGGTTATTTTCTTCCATTTCAGACATGAAAGCAGTTTCTGCTGCCTACTATGAGTTCCACAGGATTGTGAAACTTTGAAACCGATGGCATTTAACTAACTTAAAGTTGGTGTTATGTAGCAATGATTCACATCCAGTGAGTCACAATGAAATGTCTCATGCTGTAAGCAGCTGCCCATTGAAGGGAGATCTTGCCTGTGTCCTCCACCTAACTAAACACCAGAGCTGAGGCTGTGTGAACTTTTCAAAGGATTTTTTAATCAGCTGTTACAACTTTTTTTTTCCCATTGGTTAGAAGCAGTACACAGGCAACTTTAGTATTCTTTGGGGCAGCTGAGTAATTTTAAGTTCCATTCAGAGATGGCAGAAAAAGAAACTGATGTTTTGGTCCAGGAGACCTATTTTACAGGGAGTATACTTTCCTCCTGATTGGCTCCTCTGCATCCTGCCTCTGGAGGAGCACAAGGTTCACAACAGAAACAGTCTGGGCACCATAAGATCATGCCATTTGGCAGATGAACTGGGTGTTGCACCTCTGTGCCTGTCCATGGATGAACAAAAAAATCTCTTCCTTGAAAATAATGAGCTTTCTCAGTACCCAGATTATACTACAGAGGAATCATCCTTGGGAACTGCAAACTGCCTCCAACTTCCACACCTTCCACTTCATGACTTATCCACTAGAAGTACACAGAAATACACAGGTGTGGTAAAAAAACCCCAAACCACCCTTTTTAAAAGAATGCACTTCAGTGCACAGCCATTTCCCTTGGGGAGAGGAGAAAGAGCAAACAACAGATGTTAGTCACGTTGCTTAGCACTCTGGAGGGCATTCAAATGTACTGTGACTAGTGTGCTATAAGGACTTATATGGAATAGTTTCGGTTACACACAAGGAACTGCTAATTCCTTCTGAGCACTCAAGGCAAGAAATTTAATGACAGTTTAATGTCATGTTGATAAATGTCCACTTATGAAGAAGAAATAAGGATCCAATGGTTTTGGAAAGAAATTGTGGAAAAGGGACAGTTGCTCTGGAATTAAGACTACAGTAAAAGTTTCCATTTTAAATCTAACTTTTCTTCTTTTCTTCAGCACAGAAAAGCCTTCTTATACACAAACAGCAGTTTCTTAATGTGAAGTAGAATTTTTCTAGAACTAGAGTGTATTTTTCAGAAGAATTCTGAAGCAGATCATAAAAGTTGTGTGACACTACCTTGAACACAGTAATCTGCAAACATTCTGGAGGTTGCTTTTTTGTTTTCATAAAATTAAGTTCGATCATCTGAGAGGCTTGAGGTAAAGGAAGTGACATTTCTCCTTAGCTCATGGGAAATTCCCCAAGATTTCTGGTCAAAGTCCTTGCTCAGAGATGATATACCCCCCCAAGTCTGTGAAAGCTGAAGGACTGTCCTTGGCCCACTGCCTTCCCCAGTCTCATGCCATCTACACATGCCAACTCCAGGCCCACAGAGCTTGTCCTGGGTACAGCCTCATTTATTTCTATACAACTGCTGCTCCGCAAAGGAGAGAGACCTCTCCCTAGTGGAAGGAAAAACCAGAAAACACTGTTTCTCTTTTCTGAGAAACAGACAAGGCAGATGCTCTCTCTTACGTGTACTGGGGAGGCCTTCTTGCTACCACACAGCAACTTTGTTAGCACGAGATCAGGTGGCCAGGCCACCAAAGAAAAATTGCGGCCCTGAGATTACTGAGGAACACTGGGTACAGCCTCTCTTGCAAAACTTCTGTCATCTGTTAAGAAGAATGCTTTCCAGCTCATTTCAACCCACCTGAAAGAAGAATTAAGGATCTTCCCTTGCATAACGCCCTCAATGCTGACATGATGTTGAAGGCATATACTTACAGTCTGAGAACATATTACAGGTCAAAAGCTTTTTGTCAGTAAAAGAGAACAACAAAATGCAATACCCAGATGACAGAAGCAGGAAATACACCATGAAGGCTGTACCCCAAGGCACCCTAATCCTGTTCTACAACAAAATTCAAAGACATGTCAACTTCTCCATCTCCTGGGACAGTGTGCTAACAAATGACCATAGAGATGAGAAGGCTTCAAATACTATCTTCATCTTCCATACATTTCCTGTTCCACAGAGACACATTAGGACAGGGCACGTATACATTGCTTTTCAGCCTGTTATATTTTTGGTCAAGAATCTGTAAACAGACCAATCTCAGATTCTCAGTTTTGGATTCTTCCAGTTATTGGAGGTAAGTAGGGATTTCAAAAGCATCTCACTGCTGCAGTGGGACCTAGATGCCTAAGTCTACATTAAAACTCTTATAAAACCAATGCAGATTTAATCTGAATCTTGAGCCATCTTTAGGCTCACAATAACCTTGAAAAACTTCCTGCCCTATGAATGACAGTGGTGCTTACCTGCCTTCAATCTGGAAACACATGAGTTAACTGATCCTTTTTGAGAAACTCAGTTAGAAAGGAAACTCATCTCAAACATGGAATTCGTATGCCAAATACTTGCCCCCTGTTATTCCCAGATTCTTGGCGCCCAAGCTGTGCTGGGGAGAATCACAAAACCTAATCATCATACATTATTTTTTTAAAAATAGATCGATGGAAGTTTTTATGGTGCTCTCTTCATAGCCATAGAGACAGTCATTTGGGAATACACTACCATTCATCAGGAAATTAGAGCACTTGCCTAAAAAAGAGAAAAGCCTGTAGTGACATAAAAACCCTTTCTGGCATCTACTGCACATACACAATCTATTAAGCCAAAATAACAGTATGCTCTGCTGCACATTTTCAATAACTGTCAAGCAAGAGACAAGAAGAAGAAAGAAAAAGTTTTTTTTACAGGGTAGAAACAGACTCTTGGGTAGTATGAAGACAAGGATTGTAAGTGTTTCAAAAATCAAAAGCAGCTCAAATGATGTGTTTGCGAAATGTACCTTGACTCTTAATTCTCTGGGCTACCAGTGTTTGGTTTTGGTTTGTTTGGTTTTATTCACCTCCCACATTCCTGAGTGACAATGTCTTCTGAAAGCATAAAGGGTGTGTGCAACTGTTGCTTTACTGTTCCGGTTTTACGCTGTACTTACAATGATACAGGCAGGGCAACCCCAAGAAGTAGAGTGCAGTGTCCAGCAGGGATGATTAAGGGTGAGACAGCTGTATCCAGTGTGTGGAAGAGGCAGAGAGACAGCTTCTTGCATCAGAGGAGCTCTGGGGGCAGTGGGAAAGCCCAGACTCAGTCTATCAAAGTATTAGATGGGCATTGGTGCTGCTGTGTTACTGGACACAGTAAGCCACTAATGCAGCATGAAAAAAGAAGGCTGTGGGTTGTCCAGGGCTGCTTTTTAATTCTATTTGCTTTTGTGCTTGCATTGTCTGAGCTGTGAGGTTTCTCTGCACAGAAAGGCAGAGTCTGGAGTTGCCTAAATATGGGATTTATGCATTTATATGCATAGGAGTTCAGCAGACCTGCCTCTTCAAGATGTGCCATATGTGCATGCAGCTCCATGCACGCTTAGATCTCAGTTTGAGATTCCAAACCAATACTTGGTTGCAGGATTTCAACCCAAGGGGAAGCACAAGCATACAAAACAGAGAAACCAGGCAAGAGACAGACAAGCAGACGCTTCCAAGTTATTGCCAATGACTATATGGTGCTGTGAAGGCATGGTGTGGCAATAACACAACAGCAAGGTCAATAGGGGCCAAAAGGAGTGCACAGCCCTCTTCTAGAAACACCTACACATCTTTGTTCTCCTCCGGTTCTGCTTGCCTGGCATTTATCATAGACTGCACCTGGGCAAAAGGAAAAGGAGAAGGGTCATTTGGGAGCTTATTTCCTTTCACATTGATGTCCAGAACTGACCTTGCCATTCCTCTGGAGGTTTTGTGCTTAGTACACCACGAACCCAGCAGCAAACCTCAAAGATGGTGCCTCTCCTGACTGACTAGAGGGCAATGAAGGAAGAGACTCACTCTTTTTCTCTGTCTGCTTTTTTTCTTCTAACCTCCTCCTTCTCCCAAGAAGCAACCCACACCTCTAACTCACTCCCAAACTATTGTCTCACTTCACTGACTTTGAATTACCTGTGTTTTAATACTCTGCAGGATCAGCAGAGACAGCTCTCCTTAATAGTGGGGTGTGGGCAGAAGTGTTCCCTCCCAGTTCGGGACAGAGGCAGCTAGAGAAGGGTCACAGAGACATCTCTGTCATTAAGCTTCTCCCACCTCTCAGGTAATTCCAGGGCACATTCACCCCATTCTTCCCCCACACCCGACTCTTCCCCCACCCTCCCATACCTTTCCTCCCTCTCTTCTTAGAGCACACATAGTCCCTTGCACCCCAGGCACTCTGTGCCTGTGCTTTTCCTCCTCCCAAGACAGCAGACACAGAGTCAGAGAAACAGTCCTGGACTGACCTCGTCCCCACTGAGCCCCAGCAAGGCACCATACCTCCTGCAATATGAACTGCAAGGGGTCATCAGGCTTATGGAACAGCAGTTTTTCTGTGATCTCCTGAGACAGAGACAGACAGAAGGAAAGAATTATTGATCCTTGGATAGATGGGTGGCTGTTCCTGCTGCAATGACATCTGCATTTTAAAAAGCAAGAATCTCTTTCAGACACCAAAGGTGATCAAGGGTCCTTTTCTACTGCTTTTTCTTAAGTCTATACTTAAGAAAGCACAGGACAAGGAGGGATCTGGGGAAGTGATAAATTGGTTCAAGCTAACTTTAGGCCAAGCTTCTCATGTAAGCCTCTGGAAGGAGATGAGAAATACATGTTTCACCTGAAATATCTGCAGAATTTTATGTTCCTCCACATAATTCATGGCGACTTGATAGGGGTCTCCAAATGCCTCTGGATTCTCCAGTGATTCAAATGTAATCTCTGCTGCTGTCAACACAGTCTCAACTGTGTTACTGCCATCCTGAGTGGAGTCAGAGCTGTACATCTTGACTTTGAAACCTGGAAGTTCACCCACAGGTGATCTGATCTCAGGTGAGCTTTCCCTGGATGCAGACTACACAATGAGCAGGAACTGGTCCTCAGAACCCACTGGTTTCTTGACAGCCAGCTGGTCTACAGACACTGGCAATACCACTACAGATGGCTGGGATGCAGATGCTGGTGTTTCACCAGGTAAGTCATCCAGTGATGGTGGGGATTCAACGATAGGTGTGTGGTCCTCAGGTGGTTCAGCGGGTGGTGGTGTGCAGATTCCTCCACTTCAGATTCTGAATGATCATTGAACCCTTGCTAAAATATTTAGTAGATAAAGAACAAGAGTATTTTAAACATCTATCTTCACAGACTAGACACAGCACATTACTCCATCCTTCTGCAAATATGCTGCAGCCACACTTAAAGCACGCACTAATAGGGTTTGTTTCTGTGACTGGCCCCACCTGCACCTTCTGCATGATCCGAGGAACTCCACTTAAGCTCAGGCCCAGGCCTTCAGAGCTGGTCTGAACTATGCAGCAGTTGTATCTGTGCCTGATCCTCACTTACTGACTAGTTTTCCTAGTGGGACTCAAAGTAGGTAGCTTTGTCTCTATGGAAGTCCCTTGGATGGATCCCAGACCCGATGCATGACCTTTCCCTGCCCGGGACTGTTGGTGAGCCCTCTTATGCTCGGTACACTGCACTGTGGTTGCCCTCGGCTCCTGCCTCATTCCCTGCTTGGTGCAGCTCCAGGTTTGCTCCGTGAGAGCAGCAGCTGGAATTTGTGCAGGCTTCACCCATCTAGCCCTTGAGCAGCTGGCCACGGACTGTGCTGTATCCATGCCCCACACTCCCATTCCTAGACCTATGACTGAGGGCAGGCAGTCTTGCCCTGTTTCTTCCTCCCATCCCGAGTCCCGGTTGCTGCAATGTTGCCTGAAGCGGGGTTCTGGGGGGGGACCGAGGGGGAGCAGGTCCTGCGCCCACCCCTGCAATTGGGAAGGCGGCTGTTGTTTCTGGGGACAACGGGCGCAACGCGCTTCGTGCGGAAGGCAGGCGGTGGGCGGTGNGGGCGGTGCAGCCAGGGAAGGGCGGGGGAGCGGTTCCCGGCCGGGGCTCTCCCTCACCTGCCCCCGGCTCTGCAGGGAAGGGCAGGGGGCGCTTCGCCCCCCGCCGGCGCCGGCCCTTTCTGCTGCTCGCCGCTCGCCGTAGCTGGAGGGCGGGGGTGGGCGCGGGAAGCCGCGGCGGTTGCCAGGGAAACCGCCGTCACGTGCCGCCGGCGTCACGCGGGCGCTGAGGGCCGCGCGGCCATCTTGGGTGAGGGCGGGAGCGCCGGGCGGGGGCGATGGGCGGGGGCGATGGGAATCCCAGAGTTAATCGGTGGGAAAAGACCTCCGAGATCATCGAGTCCAGCCGGTGACCGAATGCCACCATGGCAGCCGGACCATGGCATTATGTGCCATGTTCAGTCTTTCCTTAAACATGCCCAGGGACAGTGACTCCACCACCTCCCTGGGCAGCCCATTCCAATGTATAATCACCCTTTCTGTGAAGAAATTCTTCCTGATGTCCAGCCTAAACCTACCCTGACACAGCTTAAGACTGTGTCCTCTTGTCCTGTCACTGGTTGTCTGGGAGAAGAGACCAACCTCTCCGCCTACAACCTCTTTTCAGGTGGTTGTAGAGAGGGATAAGGTCCCCCCTGCGCCTCGGTCCTCCAGGCCGAGCATCCTCCACCTTCCTCAGTTGCTCTTTGTAGGACCTGTGCTCCAAACCCTTCACCAGGTCCATTGCCCTTCTCTGGACTCACTCCAGCACCTCAATGTCTTGTAGTGAGGGGCCCAGAAGTGGGCTCAACTTGGAAGAGACAGGACTTGAGATGTGGCCTCACCAGTGCTGAGTACAGGGGGACAATCACTGCCCTGCTCTTGCTGGTCACACAATTCCTGATACCGGCCAGGATGCCACTGGTGGTGGCACCTGGCACTGGCCCTGGTCCTGGCTCTGGCACTGGTTGTGGCCTTGGTCCTGGTGGCCGCCCCCTCACCTGTGTTATTCTTCCTCTTGAAGCAGCCAGAGGGGTTTCCTGGTGTGTGCCAGAGCCAGTGAGCCATCTGTGGGGGCTCCCTTGGCAGAGGGAAGGTTGCAGAGGTCGCCCATAGCCCAGCCTGCCACTGGCCTTTCATTTTTCAGGGAGCTGAGTTACTTCACTGTGAGTTCCAGTGTCATTTTGGCCTTGCCGTGCTCCTGTGAGGGGTGCAGGAAAGCCCAGGGGAGCCATTTGCTGTTGCTGGCCTGTTAGTAAGTGCCATGGTAGTGAGAAGGCCTGGAGGAGAAGGACAGAGAGGAGCTGTGCATGGAGGGGCAGATGGAAAAGGACACGTCAAATAAATTGTAAAGGGAAGCAGGGAAGCAGGAAGAGGTAGGGTAGTAGAGTGCTGAGAGAAATATTTCCATGCACATTGATGTGAGAGATACTTTCTCCTGTCCTCAGTTTTACACAGATCCAGACAGTTGGTGTTCTGTGTGATGAACTTCGTCAGAAAAAGCAAATAAACAGACTGCCAGTTTTCCCCAAAGAGGAGATGAAAGGAATAAAGATAAAAGCTGTGCTGGGTTACCACAGTAACCAGCTTCTGACATATTCTGGTTCATGATCCAGTCTGACAAGAGCTGGGCTTGAAACAACTGGCTGAAACTGCCATGGTGATACCTGGGGGTGAGAGGGAGAGAGATACAGGACTTCAAAAGCTGTTCTAAACTTACAGATGTCACTTCCATTCAGAGCAGTTCACTTTGTGTGTGTTTTTCAGGTTATGCCACTGGCCTTTTAAGAGAAACAGCTGCCCCACTGCTCCAGTACCAGGTTCATGACAGTGCTGTCCGTATCTTCAGCCACGCTGACCACTCGGATCATCTTGCACTGGAGCACTGCTGTTTGCACTCACGGGATGCCAGGTCATTACTTCTTTGAGCCCTTCTTCCCTCTGCCACTTTTCCATGTGACAGTGATGGTTCTGGTGACTTTTTGTCAGTCATGGGACTGCTGGCTTTTTGTAACTGCTGATACAGTTTTATCTGAAGGGGGCATCTGCATATCAGTTGAGTGTAAGGGTGGTTGTGTGCTGAGCCATCCCAGTGCTGTGTTCTCCACAGCATGACTCCCTGCAGAACTTCTCCCATGGGTTTCTCCTCTCTGTCCTTTACTGGACGGGACTAAGCAGTTCTCAGCTGCCTGCTGGCCTCAAATAGTGTCATGCTGTGGGTAAATCTTGAGCCCCATGTGTTCCTTTCATCTGTGCCTCATTGGTAAACAGCAGATCTCTCCATTTCCAACTCCACTGCCTACTGCAGGGATCTGGCTGCTGGGTCTGGAAAGCTAGGATTTTGCACAAGGAAGTAAGATGAATGACTCTATTAAATAAACATCACTGCTCTGTTTATTCTTTCAAAAGAACAGATTAAAAAAAGCAGAAGATGCATTTTAAACGCATTAAAAATTCTGAGAAAAATAATGCCTTAAATACAATGCTCATGTAAGATAAATCACATGGCTTTTTTCTACACAGGCACATGGAAAGCAAAAACGTATTATTATATCATTATTTATATGGCACCATATGCTAAGTCTGGAACTTAAAGACTTTGAAATAAATAAGAAAACACCAGCTGCAGATTAGCAATACACTCCTTTATTGGGAGTCACTGTGTAACTGTGGCTATCATTCCTGCTGTTAAGTTAAAACTTAAATAAATTGTCAGAGAAATAAGATAGCCATTAGAGATTCAGTGTCTGTCTCCTGGGGACGCTTTTTCTAACAGCTGTAACAAAGACCTGCTGCTGGTTTTGTCCTATCTCTGTAGTAACTCACTGCATTTGTCCCTGCAGTATCGCACAGTTGTTCAGTAGAGATGGTTGAGCTGCTCACTATAAATAACGTTGGTTAACAATGCAGCCCCTTTTGGGTTAATAAATTACGCTCAAACCACTCTTGAGCCTCTTTGATTGGTTTCTTGCATGTCTGCAGTGGAGAGTTGGAAGAAATCACTTTCCACAGTCTGTTTACTTTGAATATTTCTTCTTATTTTATTGAGCTGTAAATATACATATATAATATAATATATAATAGCCAAATCCTGAAAATTCCTATCTCAAATTCCGGTCACTTCATCCGCTACTTGAAAATTGTAATGAGATGCATTCATGGGATGAAACATATCAGCAAATTTAAATGTCACTGCTTAAAGGGGCAGAGGGCCTTGGTCAGCACCAGGCTGGGGAATTTGTCCCCCTCCTTTGTGCGGGAGCTGCTGTCAGAAGCCGGGGTTTCCCCCGGGCTGAGGTTGGTGGCCGGAGCAGGGAGCTTACCTGCCACACGCTCCATGAGCTGTGGCAGCCCAGTCGATACCTGCGGCCGGGGCCTCGTGGTTCCCTGCATGCTGCAGCCCCAAGACTCTGACCTGTGGTTTTGCACAGTTGCAGCCAGATGTAGTTAAAGCCTTCCTGAGGTCTGGTGAGCAAAGAGCAGCTTTAGGTCACGGAGCGATGATCAAAAAAACCAAGCTGTGAGACAGAGGCTTGGGGTCCTTGGAGAGACATCTCTGCTCATCTATGTCCTGACCGCTGACTCTGTGGGGTCATGAGGTTGCCCTGCACATTGGTTTCTTGCCTGTGTGGTGTAATTGTTCTGCCCTCCACCCAGAGGGTTTAGAAAAAAAAACAAACCAGGCTGTGAGGAGAGCAGGTTTTAGTGCAAGAGAGTGGAGAAAGCCAGCTCCTGCATGAGGTAGAGGGCTGGGGTGCAAGGGGAAGAGAGGTGGCTGGAGCTGCTGATTGCACCCAAGCTGCTCCTGTACCAGCAGACTTTGATGTGGATGTGCTTCTGGAAGCGATGTTGAGGAGGAGACTGCATCCTGGTGTCTGCACTTGTACAGGTGGCTCTGAGTGTTTGTGTGCTGGCAGAGCTGCTGTGCAGCTCTTCCACCAGCACTTCCTGCAGCTCGGGCTCTGCCCGCATTTCCCAGCAGAGAGCAGCAGAGCCCTGTAGCTGCTCGCAGGGGCTCGGAGTGCGGCAGCCTCTGAGACCTTCTGGCAGCGCTTGCCTCCGCAGAGCACAACAGTAAACCTTCGCTGAGCTCGCAGGCACATGTCAGGCCTGTCAAGAGCATTGTTGTGGGCAAACAGAAAACACATGCTCTCAATTTCGAAGATTCAGGCCTTTCTTGAATACCGAGATGGTCACAGAAATCAGAGAAACCTTTCTTGAAGGGGTGTCCTCCGAATTGTCTTTGTGCTCAAAGTTTGCCAAAAGGGAGTGCCCTAAGTATGGCTTCAGAGAATGGGGAGATACTTCCAACAGGTTAAGCAAACCTCTTTCATAGATGACTGGAACAGACTAGGTAAACCCCTCGAGGTCTCCTTTAATGCAATCTTTGGCAATGCTGGAAAGAGATGTTATTAGCTTCTGTGTTTGGGAATATTTGCTTTGGAAACCTGTTTAGCCTGCCTTAGATTTAACCCTTTCTGTTAAAAATAAAGTTTCAGCTGTCTCTTTTTCCATCATTTGTAGTGTTACCACGAATGTTACTGGTGATAAAGATGAATGAAGAAGTGGGATACTGTTTCTTCGCCAAGGTGTCAAAGCTAATTAATCTGTGTCTACTTCAGATAACATTCTCAAAGAAAACAAGACTTTGTTCCCTGTTTAGAAATTTACCTGCTGTTTCCTGGGCATTTAAATAAGTCAAATTTGGGATTATATTGGATGCTCCTCAGCAATATTAACTGGGGGAGGTTCTATCATTCCTTAATTGTCCCATTCTAGTTCCTGAAACTATTATGGTTTTATACGTTTTCTTGGAAAATAATCACAGACCTTCTGGGAGCCCCAGTCCTTGTAAGGCAGAAGGCTTCATTTTGGTGTCACCATCACATGGCATGAGAGGGAGGGGATGCTGTGTTCTGGCTGAAGTCCACAGTGAACCTTCATCCAATGCTGTCTCCATCAGCTGTGAAACTCCTGAAGGAAGGAAGAGTCCAGGCATGAAGTTCACCTGAGGGAATGGTGCCTGTGGGGGATGCTGGGCATAAGGACAGCAGCTGGGTACTGGGAAGACTCAGGTTTGGCTTTTTGCTCCATCCTGTGAACACTGCCTCATTTCTGTGCTCCCCTCCGCTGTGAACCCATCCCTGGCACTGGAACAGGGAGGCAGGTAAGGAACAGGATTTTGGAAGGCAAGTGTATCACACAGTGACAGCAAGACCCTGGACAACCCTGTCAGTGGGCCCCTGTTAAAGAGGCTGTAATCCACAGATGGTTGTGAGTTGGCTTTCTGCATTCCTCAAAGCCTTGTGGCCAGAGTACCTTCTTCATCCTCTCTTCCCCACACCCCCATATTTGGCCTGTGTGCCAAGCTAATGTAAAATATGATGCAGACTATCTAAGCCCTGGGGTCACTCAGCTGGCCTCCACAGCCTCCCACCACTCACCCTAGGTAGGATCTGACCTTCTTTATTGATGCAAATGGAGCTTTATTTCTGAATCGTAGCTGTACATGGGAAAGGTGCAATTAGCTGCTGCAAGGAACCAGGCCTGTCTGCCTTCCCTTGTTTAACAGAGGCTTTAATTAAAGACCCCCTGATGCTAGAAAGGCACATTAATTATTCATCTGAAAACATTTACATAGAGTCCCCTCTTTCCCTTCTTCAATAAATTATCAACTTCACGTCTCCATAATTCATTGAAATGACTAAAAATACATTGTCTCAGCCTCCATCACCTCCCTTTTCACTTTGTGTATTCCAACTGTGATGGGTTCAGTATCTTAATGTGAAGGTCTCCTACTGCTCTTAAGTAAAAAGGGAAGATGGAAGACGAGGGGGAGAGGGAGAGTGAAAGATTTGTCCCTTGATGGTAGTCATGCAGATGGCAGTAATTTTTGGTTTTTTCTTTCCCACAAAACCAACATGATCCTGAGGTTTGAAGAAGCTCATTGACTATTTCTAATGAGGAAAAATCCACCGATAGGACGAGAAAAGATGTTTCCAGGGACAGAAGAGGTCTGGGTTTAGATTATTTCTGTGCTCAGATGTAGACAGCCTGTGTGATCCTTAGCCCAGCAGTCGCCCTAGATCACCTCTGTACCTCACCTGTAGACCGGGCCAGCAGTTCCCTCTCTGCCTGGTAGAAGGATGCTGCTTTAGTAATTATAAGCTGTTCCAGTATAAGTGTGTGAAAGAGGAAAAAAGCAGAGAAGCTTAGGCAGAGGGAGAAGTTTTGCAGCAATTCACAACAAAGATGTCACTGCAGGCACAACTGATGGAAAATTCCCTGCAAATGGTTTTCTCCAACGCATTTCACTTTGTGACAAAGTGAACCATCACATGAGAGAGGAGAAAAACAGTCCTCTGAGGGCTTGTTTACATGGGGAGTTAAGACAAATTAATGTGAAGTGTGAGGTAATGTGCAGAAGTTGAAGTGCACTTAATGTCTGTGTGGGGGCTCTGATACAGAAGGAAATGGCCATGGTTCACTATGGTGACAATTAAACAAAAGCAAAGCAAAGGTCACTTCATCTCCAAATATCCATGCAGGGCTTAACATGCTTTCATGTGCACTCATTTCACATCTTTGGTAATTTACCTTAACTTTCATGAATGTTCTAATCTGCAGGGATTGGAGAAGTGCGTGCTCCACCTGACTCTGAATAACTACTGTTCCTGAAAAACCAGGAGTGGTCTCAGTGCCTACAGAAATTAAACCTGATGTGCTCTCCTGGGAGCAGGGGGAGCCAGATGGAAGCTGCAAACAGGTGATCTTCCAGGATGATGGGTGGAAGGGGGCAGGAGGGATACTGGCAATTTTCTTGGGATGTGGTCAAAGAGGGCATTAGAGAATGAACCAGGAAAAGAGTGCTGACTTCAGAGGAGTTGGCCCACTTACCTTTAAAGGTTCAGTGTTTTCAGAGGGAAATGAAAAGGTTTATTTTTGGCCTTGAGCACACACAGAGGCTGAATCTGAGACTAAAAATGAGGTGGAACTGATTACAAAGAGAGTGATACACTTATCTGAAGCATTACTCTATTGACTTCTGTGGGTGTTTTTTTTCTTTCTCTTGCCCTTGTTGCTGTTTTAGATGGGCTGTCTTGGCTCAGCTGTGAATAACATGGTGACCAAACCCTTGTCCAACCATGAGGATATGTCTAAACCTTGGACAATGCAATCTTAGAGCGGAGTGGCTAGAAGCTCTTCCCACATTCAATACATTGATTAAATTTACTAAGATATAAATATCATCTATTTCTTACCAATTAAATTACAGTTCAGATTATGTTATTAAGGGATCTGAATTAACATTCTTCTGAACGTAAGAGAAGCATGTTTTTGCAGGCAGTAGTTAAAAGCTCCTATCCTTTTCTTCCATATGAGCAAATTGGATTAAAATTTTCTGTAGTGAAGTTTTTTAGCACTCATGCTGTCTATGGCGACCCCTTAAGAATTGTCCAAGCTATGGCTTTCATCCAAATGTACGTGCATATCAGTCTTGAGATACCTCACTCACAATCCAGCCTTTGCTGTTAAATTTGCATCGGCCTTAACATGCTTTGAAGTAATAATCAGCGCTGTGTCTCCAGGGGGATAGGACAATATGTAATTGGCTTAAACAGAAGGAAGATCTCGTTAGACATTAAGAAGCCTTTGCTAATGGTACAGTAATTAAGCACAGGAATAAATGGCTCGAGGCCTTCTGCCTGTAGAGAAGTTTGGATGAACACACTGAATCTTGTCTTCTCCCACAAGGAAAGCAGAGATCATTCTTTGCCATTTCTTTCAACTTTGTTTTCTATGATTCTGCATATGTCCGCAAAGTTTTCTTGCCAAAAGTGGCAATAGCAGCATTTTCATTGCCACTGCATTGCCACTCATTGAAAATGCTGCCCCGTCAGTGCCCCAGCGGAAGAACAGGCTGAAATAACAGAATGCCAATGAGCATCCTTTCTTTCCAAGCTGGCAGGAGCAAGCCATTCTGGAAGGTGATGTACATCTCCCATAACCCATGCTCCAGCTTCCTTGGTTGATCCAAATTGTCTTCCCTGCTTGTCAAATGGGAGAAGTGTTAACACTGTAATTAGAAACATTAAAGCAATCAAAATGAGCATACAGGCATAATTAAGGCACTATTGGTTTATGTCCCCTGCAGGCATTCTTTTAGAATAAATTACTTTTTGGTTTAATTTAAGCCTCTTCCAAAACATCACTAAAACAAAGGGGGAGTTTCTATCCATGTTTTCACCAGTAAAACTACTTAGTTTTCAATCTTATAACCTAGTTTATACTGGTAAAATTTCCCTGCACTGACAAAATCTAGAGGTTATTGTTGAATAAAGAGTTTAGCTTGAAAAGAAAAGGTTGGTTCTGGACAACAAGAATCAAAGAGGAGCAAGAGAGACTTCACTGGCTCTGGATCAAACCCTTCATAAAAGAGGAATTAGCTGTGCTCTGCCAGTGTTGGGCATGATGTTATGAAAATGCCATTTTTTCCTGAGAAAGAAGGGTACACAGAATAATTAACAAGGCTGGAAGAGTGTTTTCCAACCTGTGTGGATGAAAAAAGGAGAGATGAAGATCAGGAACATCTGGTGAGTATGGAGGAGTTGCCCCTCTGTAAGACTGGAGTGGTGTTGCGCTATGAAAGAGGCTGAGCCCCACTCACAGTGCTCACTGGGTTAAGCCTTGGAGAAGATGTTTGGCTCTGACTTGCTGAGGCTGAGCTGTCTGCAGAAAGTAGCCACAGCCTGTCTAACTGGAAAAGATGGGCTCAGCACTGTGTGTGCACGTATTTGTGGTGTAGTTTGGGAGCTGACAAAGAAGCACAATTGCCACCCATTAGAAAAGTGCTGCCTCTTGGTTCCTCATTCTGCCATAGGAATACTTTTTCTTGTGAGCCTGGTAGTTGTAATGGCCAATTCAGCCCAAGAAAAGGGGCTCAGGGTTACCCATGGGTCAAGGCAGAGTTGCTTGCACACAGTGGCTTAGTAATGAACGGGAATATGCACATCCAAATGTATGAATATCTTCTGTCCTGGCTGCCTTCAGCTCACTGGAAGGTTGGGCAACTGGAGAACTGGCAGGTGGACTTTATTTGAGGTTGATGTTAACCTTCCCACTGGTGGGAGGTTACAGTGTCTACAGAGTATTCCTAGTGGTCTGGGAAAAATATTCAAATTTGACCATCTCTGCAGGGATTTGATCCTACAACATGTTCTCAGAAATGTCTTCCTCACGTCCAGTCTTCCCTGTTTTATTGAACGTTAAGGTCTTTGATTTACCCTCTGATGAGATCCCACGCAAACCCTCAATCTGGCTGGTATGGGTGAGAAACATAACAGAGCTGGCTAATGGTGGTGCAGATGGAAGGACATGGCCACTTTCTTTGAGGACCTGTCTTCCTGACAGGGTTAGCAAGGCCCCTGCTAGCACCGTGGGGTCACAGCCCACTCATGGCTATTCCAGACTCAGCTGTTTGCCCATGAGCCAGAAGAGTGACAGCTCCACAGTTGGCATCTCCCACCACCGGTGCCTGGACTTGGCTTCTGTGAGCTGAAGGCTAAACTCATCACATGTTCCTTCACACAGGTAACATGACAAGCAACAGGTACTGCAGGGTACTGCTGCAGCTTCCTGGTCCTAGCACTGCCCTCACAGGTAGCAAGTGCCATCCCTCAGGATCTGAATGTCCCTGTGCTGGACAGCTGAGAAAAGATGATCAGCGTAAGCCACAGAGGTAAATAACAGACATTGAGTTTGAGTTTCATTATAGTTCTTCATGCTAAAAACGAGTCATGGTAAGAGGCAATGGGTGTACCCTTCCTCCCCAAAACTGACTAAGCAAGAGGTTCAGGGATGCGAGGGTAATTTTTGGCTCATATTTGAGCATACACAGGAAGAGTATTTGTCTTTGCTCACTCTAGCTCCACCTAGGATCTCTGCAGTCATAGAATGACTGGAGCGAGCAGCTCCCTTATCCTAGAGCCTTGCCCTGTTAGTGAGGCTGCTGCTTCCCCTGCTTGCTTGGCTTAGGTTGCCTGAGTTAGGATTGCTGAAGTTCCTGGATAGGGAAGGAAGCCCAGGAGAACCTTTATGCTGGAGAATCTCCTGCAGCCCCTCTGCAGAGGGACACAAATGCACTCCTCTACCTCACCCTGTCTCCAGTGAGTGTTGCCACAGCTGACGTGCCATCTGTACGGAGCAGACTGATGGCCCTTTCCCTTGCCCCATGCCCTCTGCAGAGGCAAAGGGCTGGCAACAGGCTGCAACAGACGTGCGGAAGGACAAGGTGAACGTCACAGGCAGCACCAAGAAAATCCATCCAAAACCTTGCTCCATATGGGGCAGTAGAGTTCCAGCTGTTCAGCCTTCGGAGTGAGCTGGCTCTGAAGCTGCTGCTACCCTGGCTGTAATGCTAGGCAAGCACAGCCCCATCAGAGCTGGTGAATAGGGGGAAAGCAGCAGGGGTAGCAGCATCACGCTGGTACAAGGAATCTCGTGATGCTATTGCTCCCCACGATTATGCTGTTAACGGCCAAGCAGGGTGGAGTTTAATGAGCAAAGGTAGATGAGAAAAGGAAAACAACTGAGACAAATGATGTTTAAATGTGATGGCTCATTAAACAAAAGCTCTCTGCTATGTTTCTTTCCTTGGTAGCAACAAAAGGGACAATGGCCATAAGTAAAAGGCAACCCACTGACAACAGGAAGGATTTATAGAAAGTAACACACTTAATTTAGCTGCTCCAGCATGAATGAGCAGAGATATTTTGCATCAAGTAACTCAAGTGAAGGGTTTTGCAATGTCTTTGCATGAGGCAGAGTGCTCTTTTCTGCCCAAACCCTAGGAGCTTCTTGCTATTTGAATATCAAGGACCAGTCCTGCTTTTCTTCATATCTGAATTCCTGTTGTCTTCAGCAGATGTTTTGCAATGCCAAAGTCAGTGCAGCATGGGCTGAGGGTCTCATGTTAATGCATCAACCATCTTGTCTGGCCTGGCTTAACAATGCCTGCCTGTGGGGCCTTGATCCTGACCAGATACTGTACCTTTTACTAAACTGCAGGCCTTCACAGATTTTGAGAAGTTATGCTAATCAATTCTCCTTCAAAAGACAGCAACAGCTTCACCAGTGTCCTTCCTGACAGCTGTAAAACAACTTCCCAAAGCATCTGAGTGGTACAGGCTCCACACCCCCCAAACTGAGCAACTATTCCAGTGTTTCATTGTCATTATCCACCTTGTCAGTATATCCTATCCAGTCAGGATACGGAGGACAGACTATTTCCTCCTTTTTTGCCAAAGCCTTAGTATTGATTGTGTAGTAGATTGCCTTTCAGCTTTCCAACAACATGTGAGAAAAGATCTCCATGATGTTTGTCTGTCTTACAAGGCAGATGGCTACTCTTCATTTGTATAAATCATGGAACCATGTGTGATTTTATGCCTGAAGAAAAAGATGCAATCTATCTTATGGAAGTTCCTAGTGTGTTACTTATGAGACTCGTGAAGGCAATAGTCTTCAGGCATGAAATACCTGATCCCCCAGGAGCTCCCACCATTAAGCTCTTGAGCTGAGAAATTAGCCCTGCAATCCAGCAAGAGTGGAGATGGGGCCCTAGACTTCTTTGCCGGTTCAAAACGTGTCAGGAATGAGAAAGACTGAGTACACGATCACTTCTGATGTTAGGATATCTTGGATAGCAAGACAATGATATCTTTACTGCTCTTTTCTTGTTTTCTGCATGGGCAACTCAGCCTTATCAGAGATTACATTGTCCAGTACTGGAAAATTTAGTCATTTGGATGCTGTAGAAAGTATGCTGCCAGGTCTCTCCATAACAAAATACAACAACTTAGGAGCAGATGCAGAGAGATGAGATTTAAACCCCCTATTCACTGGCCTTTTTGAAGGTCACGTGCCAAGGAACTAACACAGATTCTAGTATTCCTGTTGAAATGGTGGTGCATAACAGCAGTGGTTTTGTTGGATGTGTTCTGCACATGACTGCGCTGAATCGCAAACCACAGTAAAACAGATAACTTTGTTCTGTCTGATATAACAGAAGGTCTTCTGTCTCCCAAATGTCATTTGATCCAAGAGGGCTTGAACTGATTTGAAAGCAGCTTTCATCAACACCCTCTCTGTTCTAAGTGAGGAGCTTGCACTGTTGGAACTACCTATGCACAAATCTCGTGGGAAGGCAGCCAGCAAAATACAGTGTCCATACAGAAAGTGCTTATTGGTTAAGGGATGGCAACTCTGTGGACAGAAGAAATGCTGCTGAGACAATTTATTTACAGTGAGGAGTTTAAACATTCAGTTCTCACTTCCATACCACTGCATCTCCTACTTAGTGCATGTCAAAATGTTGCAGTTGAGCAACATCTTATTTTGTGCATAAAAATCAATGGTCTGATTGATTGCCCTCAGACTGATTTTTGTTAAAAATTGCTGAAGCCCCATTACCTGGATGACATGAGTCAGATAAATTAAAGTCTCACTGATTATGATGTTATAAAGCAATCTGAGTCTGAAAAAGAATAACCTGCATATTTGATATCAGGGCATGTTGTGTTTGCAATTGACACTTTCAAGGCAAATACCTGCTGTTAGTCAGAGCAAGCTACAAGAAAAACAGAACACATCAATAAGGCAAGGTAACAATAAGGTTAACTGGATATGCATGTTTCACCTTAGAATCTGGCAATGAGTGAATTTCCAAAATTTCTTACTGACAGCAAGATTTACCTCCAGCTGCATTGCTTAAGTGTGGTTATGTGGAAAGCTCTGACACTGCAGTCAGCAGAGATCCAGTCAAAGCAGGTGGTTCATTGGAGAGTTGTGCTGCTCTTGTTAGACACAGTAGACACAGCTGATGGGCTGAGTGGCTCTCCAGAGTCTGCAGCCTGCATTAACTCCTTTTCTGTTGACTGTAAGCAAACATTTGGTCCCAAGTTCACATGTAGGTGCCTGCAGTCCAGACAGCCGCATCCCACACTGGCTGCGAGTACATACAGTTCTTCTCACTCCTGAGCTGCAAACCTCACCTTGGTGTGCACCGTGTCAGTCAATAACAATAGCAAGCAGCTGGAAAAGGTGGTTGCCAAAGAATAACCTCCAATTCCCTGGGAATAATATCAGTTTAGTGTTTAAGACCAGTCCTTCCACCTTATTTCACACCATAAGGATGTAGAAAGTATTTGGAAACTGAGCCCTGAGTTGGAATGTCTTCTGAAGGGTATGTTCACAAAACATTCAGTCCTGGAAGTCAAGAACGTATAGGTGTATATATAAATGTCTTTCTCTGAAACCTTTTGCCCACCCTGTCTATCTTATAAATGACTTCTTCTCCTGACTTTGCTCTGATGGATTTCCTAGAGTTTTCTTAGTTCTTTCCAGGTGGCCTCTCTCCAGTGTCACATCTACTGATGACCACATTTTCTTTCTGTATCTGTTGAAGGCAATGACCACTATATCTGTTCCAAAACAGCTCCCCATGGACAGACCCAGGGAGCTCCTCATGACAAACAGCAATTTGATGTTCATACACATTATGCTGACATGTAAACCCACCAAGGATGACCAGAAGAAATGGGACCTGACTGTTTTCATAAATTTCCTCAAGTGCCTGGTGGGTGGCAGAACATGCTCTTGCCAATGACCTCTGAGACTGAGGTATAAAATTAACCTAAAGCATCTAAAAAGCAACAAGAGGGGAAGGATGTATTTTATGTCAATTCAGTCAAAAAGTCCTCAGAATTAGTTGCCTGAAGTGTTTGGGAAAGCTGGCAAAGTATAATAGCACAGAGACTATTTTCTTGCTTCTCAGCAAAGACAGCATTAATCGTCTGGGCTTAATATAGCCTTCCACATGTCAACTGGGTGCAAAATTATGGCTGGTATTAGAAAACCACTTACCATGTGGACAGGCTTAAAGTGCAATAAGCTGTGGGGTGTGGATGCAGATGGAGTATGCTTAAGGACAAACACTGACCTTGAGAATTGTATGCCATGTCTCTGGAGATATAGTGCCTCTTCATTATGAACCCTGACAGACATGGAGCTCTTCATCAGTGGTGGGGCAAGGAAGGAGGTGGAATTGGAGCCAGGCTTGAATTTTGCAATCCAGGTATATCTAGAGATGTCTGAACACGAGAGATTTACTGGAATGGGTTGTATACACCTTTATAATATCTGTATTCATAATATATAGGCCAATATACATCAAGAGTGTGTCAGAGAGAGAATCCACAGCTCTGGATGTTTGCAAGAACAGCATGTATAGAAAAACCCCATCCTTTTCTGTGCCCAGCGTGGCTCGATTGGTGTATCTTCTGCCAAATAGCTATGCTTATTTTGACAGAAAAGGAGCAGAAATATTGCTGAGTATCTCATCTGAGACTTTGTCTTAGCACTTGAAGAATGCAGAGTATATCAAATAAGGTCAAACCCTTTAACACCCTGCATTGTAACATCTCTACAACACAGCTTAGAGATTGTTGTTCTGGTATTACTACCTAGTAAAGTGGGCTCAGTGGTGCAGTGCTTATATAACACTTTTTTTCTGTGCATGAATTGTGTCTCAATCCTGTTTTTCTCCCAATAGATTTTCTCAAAAGTTATTAATAAACGATTTAAACTAATAAGTTACAGATTTTGCAATGCATTCTTCATTGTTCTACCTGTAGTTGGCCTCCTTGGTTATGCAGTAATTTCTCTTGGTGGTCTCTGATGAGAGGATTAATTTTAAGAGCATGATAATAAATATACTGTTGTTAAAATTAGAAGACATTCAGCCCAGTATTTCCGCAGTTATCCAGACACTGATATACAACATCATCACGCAGAGTGAGTTGAGCGGAAGGCTGATTCATGGATCAGGATTTTTGATAATCAACCAACACTAGTATTTAGGTAATTATGTCTGTACAGGATGTTATGACATCTCTATCTTACGTGTAGGGCCAGTTACCGAGACAGCTCTTTTTATAACTAAAACATACCTTTCCTGCCTGAAAACATTATGATAATTGTGGGAATGTCTCTTATTACTGAGCCACCTGCCACTTGATGAAAGTGACAGGGCTCAGTTTGTGTGAATTAATGCTGAAAACACAGAGGAGACTACCTATGGCTCCTCATCTGACTACTGGAAGCATGAAAGATGTGGCAGCAGGGCTGGAACTGAAAGAAGCAACTAAAAAGAAGGGGAACTGAGAACATCCTGGCATTTCCAGCTGTCGTCTTTTGTTAGTGACCCAGATGACTGCCACTGAGACCCACTAAGCTGAGGGGCTGATCCATGTCCTGCCTTCCAGCTGGAAAAAGAGCCCCAGGGAAATGGCTGGATATTGTGCCACTGCTTGGCTATTGCACCTGTCCGGGGGTAGGACCATCCTTTACTGCTACACACGCTCTGGTGTAAACCCCTCTCCTGGCCACAGGCAGGAAGGGAGAGTTGACTTCACAAAAAGCAGCTGCTGTACACTTAATGTCTCATGTTGTCATTACCAGGTGTGTTGGTTGTTAGTTATATTGGGGATCCACTTCCCTTCCCAGCCTGAAACTGGAAAGCATAGCTGTGCTCCTCACTGCTAGGCCACCATTTGGGCTGTGAATAAAAGGTCAGCCCTGTCTCCAGACCGCAGACACACACTGATCTCTGACCCTCTCACTGGCAATGTTCCAACAAACTCTGTCCCATGTTCAGATTTGGGGAGAAATAGCCTTAATTTCCTGCCAGACCTCTGATGCACACCTTGCAAAATCTGCTGGGGTCTATCTGAATGACTAAATAATGAGGCCCAAGGTGCTTGCTCTGAGCTGGAGTGCTGTACCTGTGCTGGTGTTCATCTGAACCCTGACTGTTCAAGACTGTTCACTGTGCTTCTTCCACTGGACAATGCCTCATGATTCCTGCTTCCTTCTCCCTTTTCCCTTCCATCCCCATGGCAGGAAGGACTCCTTGGCTTTTAGGTGGGGGCAGGTCACGGCAGATGTGTGCTGTCCTTTGAGACTTGCCCACTGCTTGGCTTAATTAATCCTGACACTTTGCAGTTGCTGTTACGGAAGAAATGTCAAGAGAAATTAGACCAGCTGGTAGCACGAAAACTGGGGAAGCGTGGTGCCTTGCTTTCCTGGAAAAGTTTGATTTGCTTTCCTGGCAGGGGCTGTGGGGAACTGGATGGCTGTGAGCAGAAAGAGGCTGAGCTGTGTCACCTGCTCTTGCCACAGTCCCCTTGCACCGAGATCCACTGAAAGGACAGGAAAGACCTGTTCCCCAAACAAGCCAAGAAGGAGATCTAACCAGCAGCAAATGGTGTGGCTGGGCTTTTGTGAGAGCTAGGACAGCCCTGGGATTTGGCTTGGCTTAGGGTCCTGGTTACCTGAAGTGTAAGGCTGTGAGGAGCTCTGGGGCTTTGTTGAGTTCCTCAGGGAGGACAGAAGCGCTACTGAGTTGCTTCTTTATCTTCTTTTATTCTATCTATGAGCACCTTTAGCAGCTGTTTCTCACCATTCCCTTCATCTTTATATCTATTTACTTGAATGTTTTCATATACCAATCAATTTTGTGGGATTTATCTGCAGCTTTCATGCTTTTTTTTTCCCTTATATGTTGATGTTTCATTAGACCATCGCATCTGAGCTCTTTCCTTTCTTCAGTGATCTGATTTAATAAAATGAGAAGCTAGTCTAATAATACATAGTGCAGCTGCACAATGTGGATGCATCGTGAGTGTGTATTTCTCCCTGTATGAATATCTTCTCCTCTGTGCTCTCCTGTGGCACATCAGCTTGTAAGTCTGCAGATGCCACGAGCCTGGAATAGAATTGCAGTTGCAGGGAACTGGCTTTGATGCTTAAATATGGCCCGAAGTTCAGGAACATTTTTTGTGCTGTCTTAAGGATGCATGCAAGTAAAATTTCACCTCTGCTTGATGATTGGCAAAAAAGTCTCTTTGTTCTACAAAGAGAACAGGCACTTACTTGCCAAGGGCATGTTACTCGTATTTAAATATTAAGAACAAGACCTTGCCATGGCATGGTATCTCTAGCTTGAGAAGCTCAGAAGTAAGTTTGGCTTCTAGTAATGTAAAAGGAATATTTGTCTCCTGTTCTGAACACATAAATTGCACGTCCTGTTGCAGTGTTGGAGATCTCACTCCTGATTTCTGCACTGGGCTCAGTGCAGGAGTGCTCCTCTGGGACTCCTCTGGGGAGTGGATCACGAGCTGCGCTGCACCAAGAAGCAGAGAAGAGACCAGGGACAGAGAGAGGAGAAGAGAGGAGGAAAAAGAAGGACGGTTTTGTGAGGGCCATGCCACTCCTTAAGGGACAAAAGCCTGCCTGCAGCAGACATTTTGGTAGCTGTGATGGCAGTAGCTTCTCTGCACTGTCAGGCTCTTTGCACTAGGCCAGCAAGTTCCAAGCTCAGGGGTTGGTCTAGGCACAGGGTTACCCAGGCCAGGAGGTTATAGGAGGCAGCAACACAGTCACGGTCTCTTGCCTGCTATACCTATTTGTGCAAAAGAAAGCTGGGCTATTGTTGGCCAGTGACAGCCCTTGTGATCTGCAGCAATCAGTGTGTCGTGGTTGCTCTGTGTCGGCCAAAGCTCAGCTTATCCCTGAGAGAAGAGTGCCTGAGAGAACAGGTCTTGTGCACTGTGTGCCTCATCCCCATCCTAGTCCATACTCCTCAAAAGGTCACAGCATTGCTTATTCTCTCTTTCTCTTGTGGTCAGGACAAAGAGGGGTGTTCTGTTGTGCTTTAGAAGACTTGGTTTGTGGAAATAGCCCTTCTCTCTCATTTTGGGCTTGATCTGAAGCTTACTGCACATCCAAGGTGTAAGGGGGCAAAGGGAATGGAATTTGGGGGCTATGAGAAGCATGGCTCAGATATCAGTCCCTGACCTCACGTCTATTCATTTTCCCTTCGCTATGCTACCTTCAAGAGGTGCTAGTCTAGAGTCCTAGAGATCGCTAGACTGAGTATCACCAGGCTGCACAAAATGCTTGCTGTCTGTGGTAACAGAAGGTCTGCCTGGCTTCTGGGTGGTGAGTTTCCAGTGAATTTATAGGAGACCCTAACCCAGCAGGCATCACTGCTCCATGGGTCCTAGCATCCATTTCCTTGTTGGGAAAGCTTGAGGAGCTGTGAGAGTGCAGAGCAGCCTCACAGCTTTGTGTGGAGGGGGGTGTGTGTTTGCATGGTGCTGATCATGCTGCAGGAGGTGGGAATTCACCTCTGCCTGGCTCTCTCTGTACATATCAGGACACTGCCTGAGCTGGGGCTGTCTGATGCTGAGAGAGGTGCACATGCAGGATCTGCTCTGGTATTTTTTTGCACAAATCACGTATATTTCGCTGGCTAAAACTGCCCACAACTTAGAAAGGGACCGCCAGTTTAAGTCGTTTTAACACCAGCACACAAGGGCCCCATGGTGCTGAAAGGATGTCTGTCCCAGCTCACCAGCACTGCTGCCCTGTTGGAAGTTGCCAACCCTGCACAATCTGCCAGGAAAGCTGTTCAAGTTTCCCTCCCTTTTTCAAGTTGTGCAAAATCCTCAAGCTTAGCTCACATCAACAGTTCTGATTGCTTCAAGTAATTCACTTGAATCCATAGCTCAGATTTAGAAGGTTCCTGTGGACTGGTCTCCCAGCAGTGCTGTGTAGGCTCCATCCCTGCAGAGGCAAGGAGAAGATACTGAAGTACATCTGCTCTTCCTCTGGCGTGGCTGAACCTGAGGGAAGGCACCTCTTCATTGCCTGAGGCCTTTCTCACTCACAGCCTTACCCTGGGTTAGTTAAAGCATCACAATCATCTCCCTGAGCTCTCTCATGTTAGTCTAAAAGTGTTTTACATCTGCTTTTTAATTCATAATTTCCTTACAGACTTAACTTGGATCATCATAAGCTTTTCTCAATCCTGTAGAGTACAAGCGAAGTCAGGAGGGGCTTCAACTAAATGCATATTACACTAGCACAATTTTAAGTGTAGGCAAGCTCTGAGAAATGTGACTGAAGACAAGTGAATGTTCACAGCCATTAAAGTAAAAATAAATACAGTGTGGGTGACCTAATAGATTCAAACAGTCAATGCAGTAGCTGGAACTGCTATCAGTGTCCATGAGCAAAGAAAGACAAAGTTCATTGAAAGAAATAAAAAAGTATATTCACTCTGCATTATTCACCCAACCATGGTTTCTTCTCAGGGAAACCAAGCTGTTAATGTCTGGAACGGGGGAAAGCAAAGCAAGAAATGCAGTGGAAATGGAAACAAAGTATTTTTTCATGTTTTAGCTACTGGGACTAAACTATTAAACATCTTTGCTCAGGGTGGAAGGATGTGAGATATGAAGCCCTAAGGCAGGAACAGTGGTACACAAAGACACCCCTGGGGCTTTTCGCTTTGGCTCTGAAAGGTGCTCCAAGGATGGTTTTCACTGGACTCACTTGAAGGAAGGAGAAACCACCCCCCCACCCTTTCCTGTAGGACTGCAGATGGTAGGAATGGAAGGACTGGCACCTGGCTGGGTCTGGAGGGAAGACTTACTGATGGTTCTGCTGTCCTCATACTCATGCTCTTGAATAAACCACTAGAAGTTAACTATCATTAGTGTCTCAACAAATTACAAAAAGGTTTGGGGACCTGCTCCATTGGGCACTTTAGTAAACCTGGACCTTATTAGACACCTTTTAGAAAGTCAGCGAAGTCTTTGCACATTTACTTCAAAGTTATTAATTTACAAGGGCTACTCAATTAAGAGAGCCCACTAACTTGTAAAACTTTACTTATTTACACTGCTTCTTGGAGAAGGATTTTCTTGGAGCGTGATGATGATAAGCTTAGGCATTACAAATCCTCTTGCTGCTTTTGTCAACAGGCAGCCTGAGAGCATTAATCAGAGAGATGCACGCTTCCCAGCAGTGGCTTCGCTCCAGCTCCCTGCCGCTTCCCTGCTGTGGGGTACGGTCCTGTGAGGCACCAGCTTCCCTCCGAGTCTGGAGGAGCTCTGCACACTGGCTTTTACCAGGGCTGGGGACCCCATTTGAAAAGCAGCAGGAAATTGGGATGCTTCTCATGACCCCTTTTTAGGCAGCAGGCAAGACAAGGCTGTGTTTGCCTCAAAAGTAAAGCACTCTCCCCAAAATGTGCACTTCAGCTCAAGGCAATTTTCTCACGCCATGTGTGTCTCCACTGCATGAAGCTTCATCAGGGCAAGATATGGGGTACCCTTGGGCTTCAAAGCATGCTCCAAATCACTTTCCAGACAAGTGAAAAATTGCAGTTCAACTTACTGCTGCAGAAAAGGGAAATGGGAGCGCAGTGTGAGGAGGACTGGGAGTCTTCTGACCTCCAGGCCCTCCAGATCACCTTTAGGGATGTCCCAAATGCTCCTTGTTTGTCTAGGAGCCTCACAGTCATTTCAGGCCAAGTCAGTCATGCAGCTCTGTGTTACTCACACAGTGAATGTGGTAGGTGAATGCTGCTGCTGCTCCTGGGAGGTGCTGGTATACATTAATGGTATGAGGAACTTGGCACGATTTCTGCCCTACCCCAGCCCAGGGTGTTATTTTATCCTGTGTCACTGCTGCAAGTGAGATTTATCAAGCATGATTTTCTCATTCCCAATACTTACTGAGATTTTGCTCTGGGCACTTGGTGAATCCCCAACTCCCTGGTGTGCAGATATTGCGGGAGCATGAAGTATTAAGTTTGAACCCACCCAGCAGACTGGTACAAGTTCTTTCTCCATGATGGGCTCACTGAGACAGTGCTGGGGAAGCTGAATCAGTTGACTAACTGCATATGGGCAAGAAAGCTACTGTCTCAGGCAGTGAGAAAGAAGGGTAGCATCATCTGCATGGACAGACACATGGAGAGTTTGACACAGGTTGTGTAGCAGTGAATTATTGCACATTTTGACCCTTTGTCCAGTGTCTGCCTGTCTGGCTACTCAGACTTCTTTCTGTGTTATTCAGAGCATTATGCTGTGTATTGACATTTGCCTTCTTTGAAAGCTGCAGGGAGAGGATTACCCACTGCTTTCCTACATGGAAAATGCCAATAATGAAATTGAATGCAGCGGGTTCTTCCTTCACTAAGAGCTGCATGGCTTCACAAGCATGTTATAAACGTGTTGGTAGCCTTTGCTGCCCTGAAAGGGTTTGCTTCTTGAAGCAAATTGATTTCCCCTCTGAGTCAACATGAAAGCAAAGTTTTTCAGCTCGGACTATTCTACAGGTGCTTGTGCAAAATCTAATGAATGTGTTAATGTGCATGCAAGGATGTTGCTAGGAAACTTGCAAGAGCTAAATGAGGAAATGCTGTTAATAGAGGCAAGTGGAAGGGCCTCAAAGTTTTCCTTTGCAGTCCTGCTGATGGTTGTTATTATATAAACAGGGCCAACTGTGACACTGTGTTGGGCCATCATCTGGTGACAGCAAATCTACTTATAAAGCAGTAAAAATAAAAAAAATTTTAAAAGGCTTGACTCTTGTGGTGAGGTTTTGATGTTCTTCCATCCCAGATAAGCTTTACTACACTATCTGCTTCTGTAAAGGGTGGGTAAGTGCCTTCTCTCTTGATGTGCTGGTGAGGATTTTGCTCTGCCTTGTTTCACAGTGCCTATTTGACACTCACTGGTGACCAATCTGAACCAGCCTGTGCAGACCCATCTAAGACCCCAAGCTGGGGCAGTGCTTCCCCAGTCAGCCTGAAAAGTTTTGTGAGGTCTAGAGCACTGAGGGAGGTGATTTTTGCTTCTACTTTTGTCTGTCTCCAGTGGGCCTCTTGGAGTTTAATTCAGCTTAAAGATGATACTGAATGAGAGATTTTTTTCTCCTCTTTGTGGTGTTAAGATGCCTGTAGAGCCTGAGGGATGCAAAGTTAGCAGGGACTGCTAATATCTTATGTTCGGAAGAGACCAAAAATCTTCTGGCTCAGGGTGCCTGTGGGCACACTTAAATGATCTTCCCAAGTAAACCCCTCTTGCCTTTCCATCCTAATGCCACATTATTTCTATAACAACTGTTGCTCTTCCTGCCATTACTAACCCTAAGAAGCAGCCCATTTTGCTTCTTCCAAAGGTTAGGGAGTGCTGAGCTTGTTCTCTTTGGGAGAAACATTAAATTGTGTATGTTATGTACTTTCCAACTACTGAGGAAGTTAGGGCTGGCAATCCTGGCTTCCTCCCAGCTGAAGCTGTGACATTCTGCTGCTTTAGCTTTTCTTCTAGCTTCTTCAGTACATAATACTTCTCCTCATGTCATCACTTGTTGCATTAATTTTTATCTTTTATTTTTTTTAGAAACAGCTAGGGAAAGAAACCCAATCAACTAAAGAAAGTAACAAAACTCCAGCAACAAAGGTTTTCTTTGGATGTAACTGCTTGTTCTCTTGGCTAAGAGTGACCTGCAGGTGCCAGCTGTCAGCTGGAAAGTCTTTGCTGTGGCGTGATGTGTGGATGGGGGCAAGTTGCATGCCAGGTAAGCTTTTTTTGGAATGAGTTGATAAGGGAGTTGTTCCTAATATATTCTGAAGTACAACTTGTTTATGTGTCTCATCCTGAAGAAGCCCTGATAACTTTTTAGCCCATTGCATGCCAACTGCTGGGAAAAAAGAAAACCAAAAAGCCACAAACCCTGGAATAATGTAGTGAGTTTTAAGTGTTGTTTGGAAGAATTCTTTCCTCCCTGGCTCCGTAGTATTCAGATCCAGAGAGTCTTTTTTTTTTTTTTTAATCTTGAAGGGTTTGCAAAAGATTATCTGATATATTTTTTTCATCTCTTAGCTGATCTAATAAAAATTAATTCCTTTCCCTAGAAACGTTGTCTCAGCTACAGCCTAAAGAGTTCACAACTACAACAATACTACTACTGTGAACAAAGTTGCCTCCATTTCAATGAATCCAACTGTGTAGAATTCAAAGGGAATTAGCTGTGCAATAATTTAAAAATTACTCAAATGCATTTCTATGCAGGGAAAGTCATAGCATTAAAATCTTGAGTCTTTTCAGGACTTGTGTCCCCTTTGTGCAGCTGGGAATTGCCCTTCCCTAATAGCATGAGGCTCCTATTTCTATCCCTTCACAACCACCAGGCATTAAAGATGAGAGGGTTTTTGTTGTACAGGGTTTTTATGTCTAGAAAAGCATCACTCGCCCAAGGCTGAATCTGAATCTTGTCCATGCTGAGTGGGGATAGTTTGGGGAGAAATGCCTTTGAAACCAATGAGTTATTTGTAACACTGGAATACATCTTGGTGAAGATGAATTAATGGGTAGAGCACAGCTGAGCTGGTGAAAGGTACATGATTAATTCAGTTTTGGCAGGACTGTATAATTTATAGCCCGGATCACACCTTCAGTTAGGCATATCACATTCCTTATTTCTACAACTGTAAAGCCTAGGAATACCAAATCCAAATGTCAGCCATAGTGTGCTCAGAGCTGACACAAACAGAACTACAGAAATAAAGATACAATGTGAAAGAGAAAGAGTCTCAATAATGTTCAGACTATTTTGGGAGGCAATCCGGCTCACTAGTGAAATATTGAACTATTGAAGCTTTCCTGCTTAATGACTACCTGATTATTTCCATAAATGTCCCAGTTTCTGTCTTTGCAGCCATTCCTTCATGGAGGCCAAGTTTTATTTGAAGGAGAAATAAGCTGAGAGGGTAGGACAAGCATTGCAAAGGCGGATGTCCAGTGATGCTGTAGATGATGTGGGGTTTGGGTGCCAGGGTCACCAGAATTTTGCTTATGAGGGATGTGTGGGTTCCTGCCTTCTGGTGAGCTGAAACTGTAAGACAGAACTATAGAAGAGAAAGGGCATTTGCATGTAAAGGAAGAGGTCTGTCCCAGGCAGGAAGGGGTTAATGTGCCTCATTGTAGACATGACCATAGTGATGAGGAAAGCTAGCTAGGCTGGTGCTTCTGGTTCCTGTAAGGACATTAGCTGCCCTTGCTGTGGGCCCATCTCTCAACATCAAACAGCATAGGGAAAGCAGGCTCAAAATGGACTCCGGCCCCCTTAGACCGTGGGGGAGGACCCCCTGCCAATGTGAAGTGGATGTCAGTCAAAACCCCATGTTGCTGTCGTGGCACTGAAGACCTTGCTGTCCTACCTGTAGGGCTTGCAAGGCTGCTCTAGGAGCTCTGCTGTGCACCTCTGTCACACCTTGGGGCTGCTGCTCACTGCAGAGCTTGTGCTCCCCTTGTTAGTGATTTCGGAAGTATCGCTGCATAAATCAATATGCATTAGGAAACTAACTTAGCGTCTCTGCCAGGTGTCTGTTTTCCTGTAGCCTTCCCCAGTATTTCAGACTGGATTGGTAATGAGGAGAGAGCTATATTTGTGTGGAAGTGAGATGCCAGCTCCTTAAGAATTCATTTATTGGGCTGCAGGCCAAGGAATATTTTGGCCCTTGATTGCACGTTACTTGCTGCATTTACTTAATCAAATGGGGAAGCTTTTAAACTTTCAATCCAACAACATGAATACATTATTGTACAGTCCTCTGATTTCCCTACTAGCAACATGTCAGTAATGAAAATAGGGCTAAAGAGGAGAGAATCAACAGTGTAGTTTGTCTGAGTCACTCCGGCATCCAGGTATGGATAAGGACTGTGCTCTTGTCTCTTTCCTAACATCAAGATCCATTTTATGAGATGCCTCAGAAAAATCTGGTTTGTAGCTGTTTGATTTCCTAGAGAAAGCCAGCTGCTTTTTTTCTCTTTTGGTAGAGGGATTCATCCTTGGAGATGACAGCTCCTGGAAATCATTATAGAAAATAGTATCCGTGGTAACTGGAGCTGATATTTCTATACTCAGAAGAAATCTGTGCTGTCTTAAACTGGGAGTTGGTTGGATGGGGGAGGATAATTTCAGAAAAAGGCTGCTTTGAACCACTAGAGAGAGGATCAGGAGGACATGTGAGGTGCTCAAATATAACTTTACACACCAGTAAATACAACCTTATATACAAGTGTAAGCCCAGTCCCAAATTCAGTAGTACCTGCATCATCTTTCAAATGGTGGTATGTCCAGAGAAGTCTTATGGACCTTTCCTGTCCTACATCAAGTTGTTGAACTATGTTTGTGCAGATACTACTCTGAGAACACCTGCTTTGGTTAGCATGCCCTGTTATCAGAATAAGCTTTCTGATTATTTGGGTGATTTGCCATCCTTTACTGATTAAATCGGATTGAGCTCAAGTACCGGTGCAGGGATGTAGAGGCCTTGATTCATTCCCACAAGAAAACAAGGAGAAGCTCAGTAAGCTGGGCTTCTTCAGCCTGGAGGAGGGGGGAGAGGGGAACAGACACCTGTCTTCCAACATTTATGTGAAAGCCATAAAGAAAATGGAGGTAGACCCTTTTTACTGAGGACAATTAGTGGAAAAGCTCAGAGAAGTTTTGGAGTTTGTGTCCTTGTAGATTTTGAAGAATTGACTGGTCAGAGGTCCAAGCAACCTAGTCTGAATTAAATGTTGACCCTGCTGAAATTGTTATTTTGCTAATTATTTTTTTGAAGTGAGGGATATTTGGTTTTTTGATTACTTTTGCTAAACTTAATTGCCTCATAGACAACACTTTTCCTTCAAAGCTTTAAGAAAAAAGCCTCTCAAACTTTTTCTATATTTGAAAAGCTCAAATATAGAAGCTGAACTGGAATCTCTTGACAAAAAGATGCAATGTGAGGAAAAAACAGTTTTGGTATAATTTCATTTGAAAAACTTGGTTCAGGTCCGTGCTCCCTTTCAGATGCATCTAGGCAAAGTGAACAACACTGGGGGCAGTAACTAGGACTCCTCAGAATTATTTCCTATTCATAGTCTAGTTGCACCCAAGGGCCCACTGGTAATGAAGCCCCTCATAGGTTGGTCCACATGCCTTTGAAGAACAGGCAGATGAAGAAAAAAGTGAATTTTTTATTAAGGGCTTAATTTAGCTAAATTGAGTTGAATCTGTGCTACCACACTGAAAACTCCAATTGGTTTCCTAAAAGTCTGATCCCTTGTAGTCCTCTAGCTGGGTTTGAAGTACTCTGTGTTCCCCCAGCAGAACATGCTCTCTCTGGCTGACCAACCCGCAACTGCTACTACTTTGTATCTTTTTGGGAGCCCCTGTTTACAAAAAGAGAAACTCAGATGAGGTCATGTGCTCCCTGCTCCTCATACTGATACAGTAGAGGGAAAGGCAGGCATGGTGTGATAACAGAGGCCTTGAAAGAAGGGACAGAGGATGCAGCGCAGAGGAGAGGCATGGGGTGATGACAAAAGAGATGCGGGATACCAATGTAGACATCAGCTCTACAAACAGCTCACTAGTAATCAGATAAAGAAATGGGGACGTGAGAGCTGGACAAAACAAGTATTAAAAAAGAAAAAAAAAGAACAAAATTCAATATATGTAAAAATTCTCCATGCATAGTAAATCTGGATGCAGTGTGGACTTGAAGGCCGAAGAAAGAGGAATGAAATATAAAATGTTGCTAAAAATGTATAAACCCTGCTCCATACGGATCTTAGATGGAGGAAGAAGAATATATCAGCATTATGTTCTTCCCTGCAAAGAGAAAGATGGGATGTTTGCCAGGAAGCGTGGAAACTGATTTCAACTGTATTATTACTCAGATTTTTTCCAGATAATAGTCTTTATTTTTTTGCCTCTAATAATTAGGTCTAGGTAAATTAATTAGACTGTTATGATCTCAATTGCATTAACAGTAAATTCCTAGGTTTGCATATAATACTTGTTTCTTTATTTTCTGTAAGCAAGGGTTTGAGTGCAACTCTGGCACTCAGCAGAATCACAGAACCATTTAGGTTGGACAAGACCTCCAAGACCATTGAGTCCAACCTTTGACTGAACAACCTTGTCAACTAAACCATGGCTCAGTGTGCCACATCCACTTGTTTCTAGAACACTTCTGGAGTGGTGACTCCACAACTTCCCTGGGCAGCCCATTCCAATGCTTGACAACCCTTTCTGTGAAAGGGGCGTCTTCCTGATGTCCAACCTGAACCTCCCCTGGCACAGCTTAAGGCTGTGTCCTCTCCTGTCACTGGTTGCCTGAGAGAAGAGATTGATCCCCACCTGGCTACAGTCTCCTTTCAGGGAGTTGTACAGAGAGATAAGGTTACCCCTGGGCCTCCTTTTCTCCAGGCTAAACACCCTCATCTCCCTCAGCCACTCCTCATAGGACTCACTCTCTAGACTGTTCCCCAGCTCCATGCCCTTCTCTGGGCACTCTTCCAGCACCTCAATGTCTCTCTTGCTGTGAGGGGCCCAGAGATGGACACAGGATTTGAGGTGTGGCCTCACCAATGGCTAGTACGGGGGGACAATCACTGCCCTGCTCCTGTGGTCACTCTATTTCTGACACAGGCCAGGATGCCATTGGCCCTCTTGGCCACCTGGGCACACACTGGCTCATGTGCAGCCACTGTTGACCAGCACCCCCAGGTCCTTTTCCGCTAGGCAGCTTTCCAGCCACTCTTCCCCCGGCCTGTAGCGCTGCCTGGGGTTGTTGTGGCCAATGTGCAGGACCTGGCACTTGGCCTTGTGAGCAGGTGAGTGATAGACATGAAAAAATAAAAAAGAAATAATGAATGAAAGAAGTAATAGCTTCCTTAGGCCTCCAGCATGAGACATTCTCCTGCCCTTCCAACTTGTGGTATTCCATAAGACCAAGCTCCTCTTGTGATATTTATGGAGAAGCCGGCAAGTGAGAGATACCACAGATTGCTGCCAACCACGAGTCAATTGGCACTAGGGGAAATTTTCCTCTAATGCTGGAATTGAGAAGACTTTTAAGTTACTGCCTCTTCTAGTCTGGTCCTGAACTCAGTGATGCATCTTTATTTCCTTTCTCTTAATGTGAGAGGGACCCTATTATGATTCCTGGAGACTTGATTTCTGCATGCAGCAGTTATGCTCAGTCTTGGCTGTACTGCAGCAACAGCTACAAAACCCAGAAATGCTTTTGTTGGCGTGACCTGTTCTGTCCCAGACCATTTTGCTAAAATAAGCAAAAAGAAAGGCAACTGGTGTAGTGTGTTTTGTACTGCTGAGCGAGGCACCTTGCTGATTCCGCTGCTCTCATTTCTCATACTGTAGCCGCCTTTGTTGAAAGCTTTCATTGCCATTCACCTTTAGGAGTTTAATTTGCATAATCATTTTTTCTTGCAGGGCTTCGGAATTGGCTGATCTGGACTCTCCACTTCAAAATATCTTAACTGTGCTTTTCAATATGCACACAATGCTGTGAGCTAGAACAAAACGATCTTGTTGTGTTACCATAGAGACATCCAGGGTCTAAGAAGGGTTCCTGCTTGAAATCGGACTGTTAAAGGGACAAGGGCTGTTAAAATTTGATGAAGGGCTTAATCCTTGACCAGGCAGTGGTATAAATCAGTGCCACCAGGGTGAAACAAACTGGCAGTCCCCATGCAGTGCTTTACAGACAACACTCTTCAGTCCAACCGGCCCAAAAGGGGCTGTCATCTTGGTAGACTCAGGGGGAAAAAAAAATAAAAGAGGTGGAGGGAATGGGGGAAAGGTCTGGGAAATTAACTTGGAAATGCTGAATCACTTTATGCTTTTCCTTCATTTTCCCCCCACCTCTTTTGATTTAAGTTCTAATTAAAAGGCTTTCCTTTGCACTTAGACAACTCAACTTTGCTTTTCAAGCATACATTTTTTAAGCACAACTAAATGAAGGCAGGCATGAGGGAAGGTGCAGGGCTGACAACTCTGCTCTGGAGACTGAAGTCCTGCATTTACATTTAAAGGCAAATAGTTGGACTATAGCACATTCCTGTGTTGTCCTGGAGAAAACAAGATTTGGACTGACAGGACACTACCTTCTATGACCCTGTAGAGTTTTTAGTGTTGGTGCTGTAATTGCCAGTTATAATGACCATTTCGTGCAATGGAGGGAGGAGAAAATGCCTTGCTGTATACATAAAGGGAAGCAGAAAGTGGTTAGGAGTAGATTCAGCAACAAAACCTTCTGGCATTTGTCTTTACTTGGAACTACTGTGTCTGGGCTGCTTACGTGAGCATCAAAGAGGTGCTTAAGCATCCTACTTGCCAACTTATTTAAAAGCTCTAGTGCAAAATGGGGAGAGAGGCTGTACTCTGACCCATGTTAAGTTGGTTGGTGTTGACCCTGGAGTTAAAATCCCTAAATGGGCATTAGAAAAATCATTGGTGAACACGTCTTGAAAATTCACCTTCTGTCATTGTCTGACATGGTGGGAGGTGCAGATCTGCCTTATGTTATACACGGAGGTATTTTTTTCCTTTCCAACAGTGGCTGTTGATTCAGTCCTATAGGACATCCTGGCTCTCAAGTCTGGTGAGGGCAGAGTTTAATCCTTCCTGCTGTCCTTAAGTCAGCTCTGATGACTTCTTCCTCTGGCTTAAATCCTGGCTCTGATGGACTCACCTGATGTCTGTTTCATTATGTAGAGCACACTGTAGGGTCTCTAGGACAAGACAGTTCTGCTCTCTGTCTTTTTGCTGTGAAACAAATCCTTTCTGGTCCAGGCAATCGTGAATTATGTACACTCTGCCTTGCATAGGCATCCATGTCATATTGTGCCAAAGCAGTGTGTTCAACAGAGCTAAATTTGTGCGCATTCAAGACACTATTAACTCTTCAGGTGCCATATACTCTCATAAATACTGTGTGGCCCATGGCTAGCACTAGGCAACAGCAAGAAATGCTGTCAATAATAGCTTGGGAACTTGCATTCCTGACAGCAGTGATTTAGAGGATGGTTTAGACTTCTTGCAGGCCAGATGAAAGGGAGATCAGCTGGCATGGGCTCTGGGCAGCTTCCCAGCAGCATAGGAAATGCTACAACAAGGAGAGGTTTGAGTCTGGAGTCGAGCATGGGCAATTAGAAATGTTAGCCAGTAGGTCATGTCGAAGTGCAAGCTTAGTTTTTTTCTGATATTACTTCATTCTTGTGTTGCTTCTAAACAGAAGACTTCATTTTCTGCTACATGGCTGCCGAGATTTTGTAGGAGTCACCCTTGGAATGCCATTGGCTCCCCGTGTTGAAGGATCAAGCCAGACTCGGAAGATGCTGAGCACTTGTCCCATGAAAACACCGACAGGTGGGGTGAGGTGTATTTAACAGCTACTTCAGTGTGGTGGTAATAGGTACCATCATTCTTTATAGGGGAGAAACCTTGCCCAAATTGACCTTTAGGCCAGTAACATGTATCCCCCTCATCATTGCATAGGTCACCCATCTCACCCATGGGTACACTGCACTGTGGATACCAAAGATCTGAGCTCTCTCCTCCATCAGTCCAACAGACATGCTTTGCTTAGCTGCAGAGTGACATAGACAGTACTGTGGTCCCTGAGCCAAGCAACCATCTGGAACTGGAAACAGCCATGAACGTGTTAGAGAGATACCGACATTGCTCTATGGGCTTGGAAAGCTGGTGTTTGCTGCATGTGGAACTTTCTGTCCTGTTCTCTCCAGACTGTCCTGTATATCCCCAGGGTTTTCACCATTACCTGGGATATCTCTGGCCTTTGTAGGTAACTTACTGGATTAAAAGTTATTTTTGCAAGTTATTCATACAGGCACCATTAGTGATACCAAAATTAGGAGAAATGGCCGGATGCCCACTGGCACAAGGATTTTAGCCTCTTGTTTTCCTGGATTCCTTATCCGTTTTCAGTCCTCACTGGAAAAGCAAGTAAGTGGCTGAAAAACATTATGCGTGGTTACTAGTTGCCAATGAACATCAAAGAGTTAAGAAATGCAGAAAACTGCAATATCTTTTATTAGACCAGCAGATGTAATAAGGAGAAAAACAGATTAGTTTTCAAGCATGGAAGCTCTTCTTCAGGTCAATGTGCCCAAAAGCCTGTTGGTATTTTCAGCTACATCAGCTGGTCTAGTAAAAGTTATTGCTTCTCCACAGAAGTTATTGCACCTCACATATCTTTAGACCATCACAGCCACAGCAACACTGCTACTAAACAAGATTCTCAAAGACCCATTTTGTATCGCAACTGCAGGAATACATCCACATGAGTCCTAACTTTAGTGTATTTCTTCTCAATTTTGTCATCTATTTATTTTCTGTCACAGCTGTGTGTAATAAATTCTTTCAGCAGTTCTGGGGGGAAAAAAAGGAAGAGTGATTGATTTCTATTTTCTGAGCTTTATGGGGTGTGCTACTTAGAAGAGTTGTCATTACCACCATTTCCTGGTGTTTAGTGGAAGATTTAATTCACCTACTGTAATGATTTGGGGAAATCTGTCGATGTACAATTTAGAAAGTTGTTATGTAAATGGCAGCATTATGGAATACTTTTATGTGGATGCAGCGTCCCCTGTTTCCTAACAGGGGTGGCAGCGTGTGTCTGACAGGGTACAATGGACAGTTGTTAACCACAGCAAGAACAGCGTGTCCAAAGAAAAGGTTTAGTGAGAGCCTTGGGGACCAGTTTGTTTCAAACATGCCTGCATGGGCAGGATTTGGGGGAGTGAGTGAGAGATGAAGGATTTCAAAATTTTGAATAAAAAGCTTTGGTTTTGTAGACATCAGAATGCTTGGGGGACTTTGGGCAGGAGAAGATGGGAAAGAAGAGGATTTTGTAGCTGATGAGGTTTGCTTTTACTGTGGGAACAACCAAGGAAAACTCAGGAGATGTAAAAATATGCAGAGACTTGACAAGATTGTGGATTATCTCAAAGCGCATTGGGATTCTCCGGGATAGACAGAAATTGCATGTGTGGGGTACACAGAAATTTATTTATTCCCCACGCTACTGTGGAAAGGAGCATCTTGCAGTGCACTAAGCAAAATCAGTGTGTCAGAGATATTACAGGCCCGTGGTGAAGAAACCAGACAGACCAGTGTGCCCATGAGTGTTGAAAGGTCTAGGGGAAGCAGTGTCTCAGCCCAGTTCCTGGAGTTTGGCTGTATGGCTCCCTTCCCATGAAGTGGGGACAGCAGGGAGAGACGGCTCTTGATGTGTGGGTCAAAGTGGTCTTGGAGAAAGAAACAACGCAGTGGCCTACTTCAGTGCTGAGAAGTTTGAAAGTACGCCTAATCCACCCGGGTTTCCATGGACACATCCGCTCCTGCCATCTGGCATTGAAGGAGTGCGGAAATTTGTTTATTGTTTCAGGGCTGGTTTCCCTCAGATATTCCTGAGGTCTCACTACGTGGCTGACATGCAGGCATAGGCCGTTGCTGTGACAGTGATCAGGTTATCCTGACCAACACATGGACGAGGCTCACCCGAAAGCCTACGCTGGCAGTGTGTTGGATTCACAGCACCTGCAATGGACTGCACCTGATGCTGGACAGCGAGGACACATGAGAGTAAGCCAGTAAATATCCACCTCTCCCAGTGCTGATGCTTCTGCTTGTTCCACTGTGCAGGCTTTCAAAAACACAAACCTTTACACTTGGGACAGTATTTCCACATAACCAGTTTTGTGGCCAGTAGAAAAAAAATCTGTGATAGATGAGTTGACAGGGTTATCACTGTTTCTTCTTCTGTTTAGTGACCTCTTTTTTGTATACACAGTGTTCAGCAAAATAAATATAGGGTTTTGTTTGAATTAGTTTTATTGAAAAGGTACAGACATAGTTAATTGGGTGTATCTTTGAAGAGCTGTCATATTTCTTCTCAGATAGGATTAAAACAGTTCAATCTGCAAACTCTATTTCCTCTGTCAAAGGGAGATAACCAATTCCACAGACTGAAGTTATTAATGATCAACTGAGTGAATTTTATCCATCTCTTTATATCTTGGAAGGACACCTCACTGAAGCTGATTTTGATCAATTTGTAAGCAATGTCACCTTCAATAAATTCCCATCTGACAATAGATTACCCAGTAACAAGCTGGGAGACAGAAATGGTGATGTAAGACCTGGCATCTGTTGCAGCCCTTTAACCCAACCACATCCCTACTGGATTTTTAGAGCCATGTTAAGGCAAAAGGGGGGAAAAAAAGTAGAATCATCCTGGAAAACAGCTTTCTTTTCAAATTTGACTCACAAAGATGTTTTTCATTGAGACATGAGAATTACATTACTTATCATAATTCTTTAAAAAGAAAAAGGTGAGAGTGGTTTCTTCCTTTTTTTTTTTCCTTCTTTTTATTTTTTTTTCCTGTCCTTGCCCAGCCTAGCATGCACAGTCTTGGAAGTATCTTGGCTGTTCAGTTTAAGGATCCTGTGTGTGTTCTTCTGAGCAAGGTACCACAACTGAGTCCTGCCGTGGTTATCTGCCAGCATCTGATGCCTGGGATATGGCAAAGCATGTCTCTTCCATCCATGATGTGCTATTCCATTGATGCCGAGGAAGAGGTATAGACACTCACTGGTTGGAAAATAGACTGCTAGAGCAGCAAATATCTGTGCTCATAGCTCTAGTATCCAACTGGCTGGAGTGTGCTGCACTGGCTGGATAAATGGTTGGCATAAGCCTAACATTTTGGGGAAGGCTCAAGGACAACTAAAGTGGAAATTTGGAGTTCCAGGAACAGTATCTCCTCGTCCATGTCCTTCCTGTACAATCTGCAAGCTATTTTTGGAAGTGGTGATAAGGTGAAGAGGGAGCCAGAGTGAGAGGACTGACTGGTGCATCTGAAGATTATTATTCCCTGTGGCTGCTTCATCCTTCTGGAGTGTGGCCACAGATTGTTCTTGCAATTGCTGCAAGAAGCAGCTAAAGTCACTTGCTGTGTCACTGTGGTTTGTAGGTATGGTACAGTATCTGCTGTGGTGACCAGATCTGAAAGCTGATTAAAATACTCCCTGCTCCTAGCAGCTTGCATCAGGAGGGAGTCATTTGGGTCCGTTTTGGGCAGAAATGCTTTCTCTGACCACCAGGCTCTCTATTCATATGATGCTCACTGCACTTTTTAGGAAGCACATTAATTCATCCACTGTACAGGGTGAACTGATCTTTGCTGTTTACCTGCCAGCTGATGCACAGCAGGATGCAAGGAACAGTCCAAAGTGGGCTGGGATGGCATTTGCTAAATGCAGTGTGTCCTTCTACTGAAAAACACACTTATTTCCATTAGGTCAAGACAGCTTCCAAGTCTTGGCAGATCAGGAAGGCAGTGCAGCAGTCCTAGGGAGAATATACAATTTTTCTTGTTTTCACTTGATTTGTCTTTGCATCTTTTCATTCTTGGAAGTGATCTGCAGGAGTAAGGGTAGTCCCAGGCCACCATGCCCAACATGCTCTGTGCTCTCTGCTCTTGACTTTGATGAAGGAGGTTATGTTTGGCAAGAAACATTCACGGGCCTTCATTGTAGGTGAACGTGTGGACGCACCCATTGTATTCCTCCAGGTGGTCACTTTGTGTATGCCCAAGGATGGGGGTTTCCTGGAACTGCTTCTGATCATAAAATCATCATGTTCCTTTGTCCTTTCGCTTGATGAAAAATACAGCAAGTCAGCTGGAGGAAAGAGAAGAGGTCTGAGGCAGTCTGAGAAAATTTCAGTTCCCATATTGCCACAGAATAAGGGGAACAGCTGGGCTACGACTCTCCCTTCGATGCTTTTCTGAAGTGTTATGCTTCAGCTGCTTGAGCTTTTGCCAAGAACTGGCTCCTTAATGGAGCAAAACCCTCTTTTAGCCTGCCTGCCCATGGCAGGGCTGGAGTGGTGGGTGCTTTGCAAGAGTGCTAGAACTGTCAGACCACCCATATTGTCCGGTTTCATTTCTTAGAACATGCAGCCTGCACCTGACAAACCTGGAAAGATACTGGAGGGTACACCCTCTGAGCCACCATGTGGTGCCTTCTCGCCTCTCTGTGCCACCACTTGCTGAATGAAATCCCTATGTAGCAGTCAGAAATTTTGCTGCCTATAAGGGTAGGTCAGCCATTGCTCCTTATAAACAGAGTTAGTAGTTTTATTTCAGAACCAAGATAGTTGGTAAACCTGGACTGCCGGGGTAACATTTTTACGTAGTCCTCTGGTGGAAGTGTGCCAGAGCTTGATGCTGGGCAAGACAGAGCTTAACGTAGGCTGGTGAGATGGTAGTTAGCTTGCCACGTATTGTTTTCATGGGCAGCAGCTTGCTTTTTTTCATGTTGCTTAAAGCAATTTCTGTTTTTCTACCCCCGAGGCTTTTCCTTGCCATCTTCACTCCCATATGCAGCTCTCCCCCACCCCCCTTCACAGGTGTAGTGCAGCCATGTAAAGGGTCAGAGCACCTTTTGAAGCAACTGAGGAGGCAGAAACCTGAACAGTGCTGAGCAATAGGGTAATCTGGGCAGGGGGATGCTCCCAGGGACTGCTATTGGGAAAGAGATAGGGAGAAACATCACAAGGTGGATTCGCTGCCTGCAGGATGCAAAGGCTGCATAGCTGTGCTTTGGTGGGGAGGAAACTTCGGGTAGGGGAATGAAGCAATTGGACATTTGACAGAACTGTTAGGGGGTTTTCCTTATCAAACTGCTTATTTTCACAAAGCAAAACTGCCATGATCAGACTTGGACAGGGAGCTGGCTGTGCATGAGGAATCAGTCTGTACAAGCTTTCTGCTTTGATCCTTTCCCCAGATGATCACCCTAAATTCATAACGGGCCCCTTTCCTCCTTTCCCACCCTCTACATACACACTTGATGTGTGCTGATTTTCAACTGATTAATTTTTCTGTGTAGCCTTAAGGACTGCAATGACTTAAGCTTGTGACAACTTGTTGGCGATTCCTGTATTACATGGTATTGCAGTTCCCCAACTCCAAGAACTGCCTCACACCCTTTAGCGATACCTTGGTCGATTTTGTAGGAGTGCTGAATGTTCGTGTTTCCCAGGCTCCTGAATGGCGGAGTTAGGGTGGTTCATACCTTTGCAGTGTTTATACTGTGCGCTGCAGCGGTGACCAGTCCCATGCAGCCCATCCCAAATATTTTGCTATGTGCTGCCGCTGCCGCCTTCAATGCAGCTGTAGGCAGGCTCTGGAAAGAAGAAGCCCCCACGCTGCCGCGATGATCCGGAGGAGCTGTGGGGGTGCAATCTCCAGCCCTGCGCTGGACCGCACCTCCTCACCCCGGCCCGTGTAGCATCCCTACGGATGCAACGGCGCCGGGTTGGCGGGGAAGGGGAGGAGGGGGGAACCCCCAATTTGTGCGGAGAGAGGCGGAGGGTGGTGGGACGTGCCGCTGCGCGCCGGGACGGTGCCGCGCGGGGGGTGACAGCCGCAGCCCGGCGGGTTGCGGGGGCGGCTCGGGGCCGCCAGGCTGCGCTCTCGGTCCGG